>CM073771.1:37129855-37354855 GCA_037158775.1 Hetaerina titia
GGTTGGCATTTGAGAGAAGGAGGGAGGAAATAGAGAGAGCAGGGGTGGAGGGGGGAAAGGAAGGAGGAGGTAAGGAAATCGCTCTGCCACCTTATCCCTCTTTTTGTCTCTCTTGGACACCTTGCTGCACGCACTCATACTTGAAGAGCGCTAGGTTAAAGGCTTGTACGCACGTGCGAGGCTGTTTCCAGTTAAAAAGTTAGACAATCATGTCACATGAGCAAGAAAATTAAAATTTAACCATAACCTATGGATAGAAAATAATTAAGCCTGGAGACATTGGAAGCAACTTTCTTTTTTCAGTTTTAAAACCAGTATATTTGCCGACAGAAAAATAGTTATTACATCTTAAATATATCTTGTACTTAATTAGCTATTTTTTTCTCGGATTATTCCGCTAATTTTATTAATACTATCAAGAACTAGGCAACTATATTTGTTACATTTCGGTAAATTCAATTTTTCGCTGAATTATGGCAATGGAGAGTGGAATATTTTGGATGATTCACTAATTAATCAAAAATTGTTTCAGTGAAAATCTAAAAAAATCATCGAGCTAACATTTTTACCACAAAACGGCCGCCCTAATCCCTCTATGTGTGGTTTTTAAGGTTATATAATTAATTGACGGGGGAGTTTATGCTGTCGTTAAATTTGTTTGTACCATTTAAGCTCTGGTCCTATCCATTTTATTCATTGTTAGGTCTTTACTAGTTTCTGAGATGTAAAACATAATTCTCATTATGTAATAATAAAAAAAAGATCCTGATAAAATGGCCATGATCTCTACTTTCTCTTCATCGCAACAATGGAATGAATCGTTGCATCCATTGCCCGTGCTTTTGTCGTTGTCTCGTTTACAATTCAAAGTACTCTTTCAGGAAAAAATTTAAATTTTGAGTCTCAATGATCGCTCCTCGTGCCGTTGGCGTTGGTTTCGGGCATATATAGAAAAGAAAATGCTGGTAAATTCTCTGATCATGATAACTCCAATGATTCGTAGTTTTAAAATGAGAGGCCCCTTCTATTATAATTTCTACAGTTTTGTCTGACGACCGTTTTCATGACATCGCAATGGCAGATTTCTATTAAGTAATTTTGGCCTACTTTGTAAAAAAGTAGATCTGATTCAAATACTAGCAATGATAATTTATGCCAGAGTATCTTTTTTCCAGATACTCGTATGCTTTGAAGACTTTATACTCTTGAAAGTAGCTGTGAATCAGTCTTAAAAAAAATTACGAGAAACTGCGGGAGATGTCGCGACAGTTACTTTTAACGGATCATCCGTTAAATTTGCATTAAAATGCAACAGTTTCAGAAGGAAAAAATCATCCATTTTGGCCATGATCTTGGTCAAGGCAATTAATTTTTGCACTCTGGAACTATGGCATAGTTTAAAAAGAATTTAATTGTTGATTACCAACATCAACGATTTATATTAAAAATGAAATTACAATTAATTTGATATGTTATCACGTACAATAAAAATTATTAAATAATAGCATCTTATACAAATTCATTAATTTTCTCTCAATTGATTGAGCATTTCATATTTTACTCCTTGTCATTCACTTTCCTGGTCATTTCTGTTAAACTCTTCTCTTCCCTAAGGCACAACCAGGTTTAAATTAGGAAAGAAATGAAAATATAGATGACACATATAATAATGGCAAAATGTGTATTCGTCAGTGTTTTTCAGGGAAAGGAATGCTTTGAAAAATAGAAGCAAAATAGAAAAAGAGCGCAGAAGGATTTATATTTCCCATATTAATCGATAGACGGTATTTTTATGCTATTTATTTGCCGGCTTAAATAAGAAAGTGAGACAAACTATGTGTCATGGAAATTTTGCTTGATGTTTTCAGCTTTTTTGGTTATCTTATATACTCACTGTATTATTTGTTATTAAATGAGGAAGGCAAGGGGAAACAACCTCAATTATCATTTCCAAGAATATAATAAAGGACGCAATAGAGAATATGAGTCCTGACAACTGCGGGACTCGGCCCAATTGGTCGTGTGTCGTGACCGGAAGCAGGGGAGGCAAGGCTTCCGCGGTCGTCATCCTTAGGATAGGGATGTTGGATGGGATGAAGGGAGGAAAGAAGTGCACAGAGATGAAGAGGGAGCTGATGTTGAGTAGGTTGCTGGATTGTGTTTTGTTGGGAGTCACAAAATATTTATTTGGTAGTTGTGTCCCTCCAAAAACTTACGTTAACGGGTAGATTACCTAATAATAATACGAACTGTATGTGTTGAATATTCAATTAAAACTATTTCCAAGGAAAAATGACCTGGATTAAGTAGTATACGCGGGTTTATCCATAATTTTATCTAACGGTAGAAGCAAATGGATTGACCCAAGGATTTTGATGCGTTCATGTATACGGAAGAGCCTTCTTATCAATCAGTAGAAACTTTTATTTTGCAGAAGATATTATTGTGTCCATCCATTATTAACAGGCGTTAATGGAGGAGTGTTACGATTGAATTATAAGGATTTAACGTTGAAAAAAATATTGATAAGTCGAAAGGTATTTGGCCTAAATGTAATTTCCATTACCAATGTTTAACGTTAAGCTTAACTTAGTTTAGAATTGACTTGATATAATTATTAAGTCGTCGGTTACATTTCCTTTTTTATAAATGATAAATTAATTAATAGAACTTTCCCATTCCATAAGTTAAGGTTTTCAAGCAAGAGACTGAGGGGATTCTTAGTTATACAAATTTTACATAAAATAAATCAATTCCAAAATCTTCGCCAGTTTATGATGCTGGTTCTACATTACTGTCCAAGAGTTAGGAAACAACCTTCTTTTTCGTCATTATATGAGAGGGCTCACATGGAATGGATCAAGTAACATTACCATCGGGAATATTAATGGCCGCAAGAATTTAAAGGCACACGAATATAGGACTAATGGGAGAAGCCGATGCAGTGAGAGAGTAATTTTTCTAAAACTGGGTAAGTTTTGTCACCAGTGTATATTTTTAAAAATGTTTTTGTTCTTATATTTTTGATATCTTTCCTCCGCATGTCTCCATATAACGATTTCAAAAACTTGTCACGCGATCAGTTGGGATGAGGTGTTCCGAGTTCCGTGACTGCCTGTGACAACGTAGGAAGGAAACCTGAAGAACTGTGAAAATCTCGTCTCGAGTTCATCTGCACCTTAGTCCTAGGAAGCAACATTCCGCTTTTTTTGCTAAAAATCACAGTATTAGTTGACTAATAAATTACCATATTTTCATGTAAAGAGTCTGTAGACATATATATGACAAAATCCATCAAGTTACTCTAAGCTCGTGTACTGATGTAGACATACAACATTTTGGTACTCTTAGTATTCATTATAACCTTAAAAATTTTTCTTTTTAAGCAGAAACGTTTTACTTTGCAAAAGGGAAATTCTACTCGCAACAAAATGACTGAATCGACTAGAAGGCTGTATGTCTAGGAGTTTGTGAAATACTGTGACGAACTGTGACACCGGGAATAGTCAGGGTCGATTTTTCACATTTATCGAAAATCTTTGATTCCCATGCCTAAAATTATGGCTGCTAAGCTACCTGTGAAGGGATTTCAAAACCATCCCAAACTTGAGGTTCAGAATTGCTCTGAACCATCAGGTTTGTTGCCTCCTTAACTTTCCTGAGTATCAGGTAAATTCGGCTATCATCTCTATGGGCGAAAGGTTAACTGACTGGGCGAAATGGTGAGAAAAACGGCCTTTCGCCCACACATGAAATTATCGACGATTAATCTTTCGCAAAATTTCCCCCTATTGGCAGCCCTACGGCCTGAATATTTCACATGGAACTCGCAATTTTGCTCCTTTGCAATTTTTAAGGACAGTTTTAGCTCATCACTTCAATCTCTCCCATTTACTCTCATGAAAATGGCTGCCACATAGAGGTATCCACGATGAATGACATGCTAAGCCATGGGGATCGCGTGAGTAGGCCAGGGGAATGGAAGAATTTCACAAAAAAAACGGCTCATTTGTGGCAAGCTTAATGGCTTACAATACCAATAATATTGCCGAAGAATATGTTTTCTCAGCAGTGCACTAAAGGTAAACGGGTTGGGCGATCGTCACGTGCGGCGTCCAGACATAAATGACCGTCGCGTGGGTTTGCTTGCCTGTCAGTCGCCGACCAAACAATTTCATTACGATGAGGAACCGCAAGACGTTGACCGATATCAAAAAGCTTTCACAGGTAGCTCTGGGTGGGGGAGGGGACTCTAGATATTATCCAGGGGCGCCGATGAATTCGAGGACAAAACGTGCGTGAAATGAGCGTGACATGAGAAGAGTCTTCTTCTCTTTACTCTTTTTCTCTCTGCCTTCCATTCCCCTTTTACTTCTTTAATCCACTCCTTCCCTCCATCTCAATTTCACCGGAGTCGGCGAGGCACTTCCTCTCTCGTCTCTCGCCGCCAAAGGTCCAAAAAGGGGACAGGGGACAGATGGCCCCTATCCCGCACACGTCCCTATGCTCCCTCTCTCTTTCCGCCCCTCCCTCCTCCCCGACCTCCTGCCCAGAGCACCGAGGACTCGTACATTTCCATCTCATCGTCTAGATCCACGTCGTTCATCCGCTCTCCTCCCGCGTCCCCTTGCCCACGTGAACGCCACTCGCAAGATGGGGTTCGCAGAAGAGAGAGAGAGAGAGAGAGAGAGAGAGAGATAGAGAATGGAGATGGGAGAACAACTGAGAGCGTGTAATTTAAAGGTGGGACGAGTCGAGTTATATCTCCGCTTCTTAATGATTTACCTCACGAGATCGCAGGAACAATCATCTCTTTTCGGGGAACCCGCAGCAAGTCCATCGAAGGGATGTTTTAATTTTACTTGGTTGGAAATGTGATTTGATGAAAACTGGATTGGGTTACCTTCATCGAGCGATTATTATTGAGCAGAGAAAGTCGAAATGGTAAACTTTTTTTATTCGCTCATCTTTTTTTGCAAGTTAATCATGTAAATTTCAGGACATATCAGTTCTGCGCATTATAAATTATGCGAAAATGGTATTCTCATTCGATTTTGTTGGTAAAAAAGTATCTGTGAGTGGTTCTTTTATGGAAATGTGTTATAGATTTATTTGCAACGAAGACTTAATGAGAATTGATATTTTTTAATTTACCCGTATAGCCACAAAATTGTTTTATGGTTTTGTTGAATTTTAAAGGGATTACTATACTAATTTATGAAATAAGATTTTAGGTGTTTCACAAGTTATGTCACATTTAGGTACGACACATGGCATTAATCCTTTAGCTTATTCTTAAGGGATAGAAAAGAGTACTATATAGCGCGAGTTCAGCATTCAAGTTCTTGGGTGATATACTGTTCTTGTACACTAAATGAAGCTATTTCAAATATTCTAGTGGGAGCTTTATCTATCCTTTAACTTGCGCAGAGGAACCATTTGTCTTATATTTACAAAAAAGTGCCGGCGTATTTTAAGCTCAGTCACATTTGTCTATCGGCTCCAGGTTCCGCGAAAAATCTTTGGTGATCTTAAAACTTGTATTTAACACTCCTTAGAGAGGTAAGCGACAAAGATATGCTTCGAAAAAATCTAACGTCAATCGAGATCTTATTTTTCCCTCACATCATTTACCTAATGTTTTAATTTTCTTATTTATAACGAACAAATTTATGAGTTAGGTAATTAAGTAATTAGGCTCGTTGTAACTTGAAATATCTTTCATGACTAAGAATTACGAATGACACTGGTTCCATTGAAAGGAACGGCTCATATGGCCTGATAATCTGTCAACATTAGTCTCTTCGATATTATTGGAGAGACCAGCTGATTGCACCAGAGATAAACGTATCGAGGTGAGTGGTTATCTGTTCGTGCAAACATGCGGGCCTCCCTAAAACAACGGAGAACAGATATCAAGAGGCCCTCGTAGGATTATTAATATACCCTAATTACGAGAAAAGGGATAGTATTATTTTTCTTAGACACAGGGGACTGCAATTCTGCATCTAACAAAAAAGATCATTGGTAATAAATTAATTAATCAATTTTTTAATGCACTGTGGTAAAGTTTAGTTTTTTCTTCTCGGAACAGTAAAAGAATCTGGTGTACGAATTGAGAGGCAGAGGCTTTAATTGTAAGTAAGAAATATTTCTAATTTCCTTCTAATTAGTGTCTACTTCTTAATACTGCTAAAGCGTAATATTAAATATTTCCATTTCGACAATTTAGAATTCAACGGTCTCTATGGTTAAGTACAGCAAGTCAGTGAATTCACGAGGGGAGGAGAGTAGTGGTGCTATGGCATCATGAATAACATTGAATGGCCAAATGAATTAGGTTAGGGCGGTGTTTAATTAATTGGTTTCTCACACAGAGGGACCGGGTTTGAATCCCGGCGGTGGTAGGAATTTTAGTGGTTTCCCCACCCCAACTAAAAGCCCATTCGTGTACACTATCTGTCGAATTAGCTTTCAAATTGTGTCTGACCACCAGACATGTTTCATTTAAAATACGCTTTCTCTCCACTCTTTCCATCAAAATTCTACTTCTACCAATTTTCCCATTTATCTGTCGGTCACCTCACCTTATAACTACTTCACTTCTTGAATGAAAAGTTTCAGTTCCGTTTCTCACAGTTAAAAGTCAATTTATAAATCCTCGAAAAACTTATGGAAATGTCAGCGTAGTAAATAGTAACGTAGTAAACGAACGTAATAAAGTTCGCATTAAACTTTCAAAATCACACCATATCGTGAAATATCGTCAAGATGTGCTTTAGCATAACTTTAGTCATTAGAATGCTCTTAATGAGCTACGTAAACCTCCCATGGTAATCAACCCGGAGATTGGTTTGATATATGAGCACAGGGTTTTACAGGAAGATCTGATACCCGAAAAATCATGCACATAGGGCGAAGAACGCTAGGAGACGTAACCCTGAATCAAATCCGGGCCGTTCAGTAGTAGCCAACCGCTCTACCCACTGGACTACGACGCCCCAAGCTGTGTATCAAAACAATATGTAAGTTGTGACGAACTGGTTCCTTTTGTACGCAATTATTTATTTTGTATCGGAAGGTTTCAGCTAAATACGGAGTTTTAATGGTCGATGGTCGACGGTCGAAGAGAAAATTATTATGAGGTCAAAAAAACTAAATATATGAGTCATTTTAATAGCATCGTTGGGCGTGGTTGGTAAAGAATAAAATCGTATTTGGGATGAAGTTTTTGTTTGCTAAAGAAGGGAAGAGGTCAGAATCACCATGACAAGTCAGGAAGCCATAACATCTATTTTTGATTTGACAAATTAAAAAGTGTCAGAAGGTATTTTAATGGATACCCGTTGCCCATACCGCCACATTTTCGCAATTCCTATGTTAGACGAGTGCTATATTTGAGAAAGGCTATTGGGTGCTTACATTTTTCACAAGAAGAAGAGGGTATCATGGGCAATCTATCAATTGGAACTGTATCAGTCAGTACTGACAAAATTCTAATGTCACTCAATTTTTTGTCTAAAAATATTCAAAAACGGAGGACCCAAGTGATGATCTTACTACCCAAATTCAAATTTTGAAAACTTCCGCAAAGAGTTGTCCCGCTTCATCAAAAGTATTATGTATTAACTTTGTATTCCCACGAGTCAACCCTGATCGCATCCCACAACCTCTTCATTATGACCGATTCTGAATGTGTTTTTGCCCAAAGTTGGTCTTATAGCCCAAGCAATCAATACGAATAGTTTCATCAAAACGAATTTTCACATTAATCAAATTTTTCACGAACAAGGAAAATTATCTGGAGAGTCAAACTCTTGTATTTATATTTTAAATGCATTTACTGTTTGGTGGAACAATTTTTGCTGCACCAAAGGTTGAAGGAGTGTGCCCACGACTTGAAATACTGAGATGAGAAATCTTCTATTTTGTTTCAAGAAAAATATACTTATTTTTAAATTCATGTCTCAAAATTTTCTGAAAGTATAATCCACAAATTTTTAGAATTGAATATTTTTAGATTAAGCCATTATCAGAATTTTAATTTGATCACACGTTGACATGTTATATACTGTATGCCTTCCAATTTACGATCCTACATTGGGTTATCCACTCGAAGTTCGTACATTAGGGCGTAGTACTATTAGAGCACGATTTTAGCAAGGTGAGTTGGCGTATTGGTTGATGCCTAAGTGCTAAACTCCCACCTTACCATGGAATTGTTTTGGAGGTGCATGTTTTGCTAAATTAGAAGTAGTTTGGCGCCCTCTTAGTCCGTTGCCCCGGGCTGTCGCCCGCTCTACTTGCCGCGTCACCGTTGATAGCGTATAACTAGCGTGCACGAGAGAAGTTTGCAGTGATGATGGATGGAACAGAGTTTGAAACTCAGACTTTAATGATGTGGAAATCGCGCAGAAGAAACAAATAGCCAGGTTTATATTTTGGTGAAAGTGACATCATGTGAATTCGCAGGGGAAGCGGCCTTCTCTAGATCTACGACTCTGAAAAAGTGTTTTAGAAAGAGTTTTTAGCATTACTTCACGGGAATACTTTAGATCCATTTTGCTTTGTCACTACCATTATCAGTAATTAACCATTTTGAAAATATGTACCAGCGTTTTCCCTCCTGCCCTGCAGGTATAATTGAAGTGCCCTTTCCATGTAATTGCATCTCTTTAAATCTTGTGATGGCGTGTTAAATATGTTACCTAATTTATTCAAGGTATTTTACCTATTTTAAGGTAGATTTTGGACGGTCTTTAACAATTATTTTCTTGTAATTATCGTAAGAACTTCTTTTATGTTTCTCCTACATTATTTATTTTTTTATTTCTTCGTAATTTCTGCCTGCCTCCATGGTGTCTAAAATATGCTGTCTACTCTCTTCTTTTCTCTCCTTTGCTTTCCCAACATATTCCCTTCTGTCACGGCCTTGAACGCATTATCTTTCAATATTCCCTCCATCCACCTTCTCTGCCTTCTTTTGATTTCCCCCCGTAATTTCCTCTCTTCGCCCATCTTATTTCAAACCTCAGCGTTTGTCTTTTTCCCTATCCACTTACACTACCACATCATTTACATTAAAAAAAGAAATACTATTTTCTTATTGTGAAATGATTGAACACGTATTACACCTCCCAAGGCTCTCTTTCTCAGAGTAGCAAGTTCATATACCATTCCTATCTCAACAATCATTTGGAAAGGGACAACATTCCATTGACAATTAATATTGCCACACGTATTTCCGGAAGAAATTTTGGAGAGCATGATTTTCAAGTATATTTTTTAAATTTATGACTCTGTTTTAGTGGAATTGCAAATTTACTTATGGCTCTGAGAAACAAACTCCAGGACAATACATAATATGCACTATCCTTTCCCAAGGTATATTACTCGTTATAATCATTGCTTGATGGCAGTGAGTTACTCTACATTGTTAATTTACGCATGCTTGCATCGATTCTTTAAAAAAATCATCTTGTTTAAAAACAAGGGGGAGAATGATGACTACATGATAATAACAACTTAATTGAGAAGATTTAAGGCAATTGTAAAGGATGTGATTCTCAAGTATCTTGAGGTGTCAGCAAGAAATAAGGTAGTAAGACGGCGATACCCGGGTTTTTCGTGTATAAACTTCTGCTAAAAAGCTTTAAAATGTCAGTTGTCGATTTTCACTCGCCCTGATTACATTAGCTGACTATGGCGGTATTATTTTTGCATGCAGAGAGAAAAGAAAAGGAAAAAATAATAATTTTAGCTCCGGCACTCGTAGCAGGTGAATATTTTTCTCCCCTCGAAAGTTTGGTAAGGCCTGGGAGCTGTTGTGGGTTTGTGCCCGGGGCATTGAAATGCCTCGGGGCGCCGCCCCGGCGAATATGGGCGTCAAGAACAATGTGTGTGGGAAGTGGCGGCGTGGGAGGGAACCTTCCCTCTCGAAGCTCACTTGTTCTGTCTGACCTGGCTCACTGCGAACTCGCATTCTTGGATAAGTGTCGGACTTTACCCCGTCCATAAGAAATGCATACGCCGCCCGTGCCTTAGAGCTTTGTCGGAAAATGTTTGCAGGAGTCAAGGTGATGCATAGATAATGGCGCCCGTGGCTAATTGCTACCTCTGATGTTCGTCTTTTGGAAATTTTATGCAACCTTTAAATGAGCCCAAAAAACCGCCGACGCAAGTGGTTGTCCTGCAAGTCTTTCTTTCCGATTCATAAATACTCGCGAAGGAAACATGCCATGCTAAAATATTCCGTGAAGTCTGTAATAATAGTCTCTACCTATCGATATCCAAAGATATGCTGTAATTTTCTGGTTTGGTAATCAATTAAATTCCAACAAATGCATACCAACTCATGATGAAAAAAGCAACGTTACTGTTAATTTGAATACAACATTTTATCAGTACGACCTTTTAGGCGTTTAACAATCATGATGATGATATTTTCCTTCGTTACATTGACTATATTTCCCTTCTGACGGCAATTAAAGATCAATTGGTCTTTTAAATACAACTGATAAATAAAGTTTAGTCCAATATGAAGTGAATAAGTTTAGTTTGAATCCAACTATGTTCTGTTTTTTGTTTAATTAATGCTTGTAATGTATTGAGCAGCCATTCGTAGGCTCGAGGTTGCCTTCGATGAGTTTTGATCCCAGACAGAAACAAACATTTTTTGGTCAAGAAGTAAGGGAATACTTTGCTATGAAGCCTTAGTTATACAAACAATCTTTTATGGAATTTGGCGATAACATATGTTTGCTAAAATACCTCTGACTTTCTGTCTCATTGCTTAAAAGTGTATCAACATATGAATCCCTTGGAAAAAGTCACTGAACGAGGTGCGATAATTCAATCAAATAAATACTGTAAGGGGATGCAAAGCATTTTATTAATGGCGAAATTCATCTTCTGTGTGCGCGATTTTTGAAGCAAATCGTTTTCCTTCTGTTCCCGGCTCCAGAGTACTCCGGGCAGAGCTCTGCGTACGCGCCTGCCTAAAGGAGCCGGTCTGTAACGATCGGCGAATCGTCACTATGTCCAGGTTTTCCGCAATGCTGTCCCGAAGACTTCAGCTTTCTTTTCTCTCTTCCTCTGTCTTCGTGCTTAGAAGACAACTTCGGATTAGTATCTCTTCTTCGGCGATCAATGCAATGAGGAGCATCAATCCTTGATAATCCTTAGGATTCCTACCGTCATATATGTGATGATAGTTATTACGCCACTACTTATTCTTTCGATCATAACTTTTCACGTCGGTGGCAATTGGTAATAACATTGTTCGTAGTATTAAATGATGTCCACATCAGCGTATCTAATCAATGAACTTCCACGGAAATAGTTTATATTTATTTAAAATGGTAGCATTAATAAACTTGAGTGGCCCAAAGAAAAGAGAGGTGACTGGTGGAAGTTTGTTCTTCCTGAGAATGTATTTAGTTAGTGATGCACAATTTGGAGGGCTGAGTAGGACGTTGCAATTTCCGTTAATGATTCAAATATTATAATTCCCTCTTCTGATGTAGCGCAATAAAAGATAGCATATTCTAACCAGACTAAAAGTGTATACTTTTTACTGAACGTATGTGTTTTTAAAATACATTGGTAATATTATTTGTGATTGAGATATTTAACAATTTAATCACTGGGGTTACCATAATTTCTTCCTAATTATGCTTTAATTTGAAATCTTACTACGTAACTTTTATTAGCCATGAAATTTTAGGAGTAATCTAACGGGTTGGGTAGGTTTTTTTTATGAATTTAGGGACTGCGCATTTATTGATAGACTCCTAATCTCCACCTTTAAGGCTTTAAATATCTTCCATTTGCATTGCCCTGGCTTCTTCATTCCGCCCAACCTACCTATTCTTTTCCTGTCTCTCCTTTGTTTAACTATGAATGTTAATTCATGCGGAATTTGAGAAATAAACTTGTAAATGTTTTGAGTATCATTTAATAAATACTATGTTCAACACGATATTCTGAACGGTTTGCTTTATCTTAATTAAGAATAGACTTTGTTTTAAATTATATCTTGTGCAAAATTATTACACTATGAGAGCCTTTCGGCCGAGCCTTTTTATTTTGGAAATAAAGGTTTACGAGATAATTTTGAACTCTTATAAAGCGGTGTGATGTCTTGCATGGTTATCAACTCGATAATCATGCCCAAGAAATGCCACTGAATGAGAGGGTAGATATATGAAGAGGATTCAGGAATGGCGTAGACACTCGTCTTGTTGTCACAGAAAATGGGTCACCGGTTGGACGTCAGAGGTTTAAAAAAAAAATCCATTAATTTTACTTTTCACCAATTCAATAGATAGCGGCGAGTCGCCACCACATTCAATTTCTTGATTTCGCGCAGGAATATAAAATTTTTCCCGAGATTAAATATTTCCGGCAGTTTGCCAATTCTATTCGATTACCCCAGGATTTGCATCAATTACGGGGTCTGGAATAGAAAACAATAAGTAAGCTTAGCTGTGGCTTTAAAGGATTGATTTTGGCCGAAATATTACCATCATTTTTGACGATCATACAAAGGGGAGGTTATATGAGGCAAGTTCGACACATTTTGCTGGGGCTTGCGGGAATTACTTTGCTTACACCCATTCGGTTTAATCCTTTGTTAATTCAATTTCGCGTTGAGAAACGTCCCAGACTGAACCTTATTTCACCTCTACATGTTGCACAGTCGTTTGCTTTAAGGGAAACCATGTTGCAGTTAAACATTCACAAAATCCATCAAAAATACATAATTCGGATGCTTATCTGGTTTATTTTTCTCTGAGTGCTCGCTTAAAAGAAGATAAATCGATAACCATCCTTTGTTTCGGTGGGTGTGAGTTATTATCAATGTAATTTTTACTCTAAAATAGAATATTGCAACCATAATGTAATGAAATGCAAAATGAGGTTTCCTAAATAGTAGATGGAATAATAAATTGAGGTAATTGAATTTTGAAATGTTACTTATTACCTAGTAGCGTTGGAATTTTGGGTCCCCGGCGTCTATGAAAATTCCTTTCTATATATAGTCCATGAATGATGACCATAATGAGTGAACACGGCGTCTATTACTGAGACGGGATGTGCAGTCAACACTAAATTGAATTAATTAATGAGCAGTCATCATGCATCAGTAAGAATTGTAATAGAGATCGTCACGGACTCAAAAGGATGACGTAATCTGTTACACCTAGGATATGTGTGTGTGTAATTGGGAACAAGATGGCGTGTCGGAGGCAGTCAACGAGGGAAAAGTGAATGAAAGGAGCTGCTGCTAAGGGAACTAATGGGATGTTGTAGATGTAGAAAATAAGAAGAGGTTTCATAGAGGAGATTTGTGTAAACATGAAGGTCTTAGACTACACTAGAATTAAGTGAAGAGCCTCTTAGAACCAGTGTTACATTGTTTACGTGTGATGATGATGTATGACTGTGCGAGATTGAAGAAATAAAAAAAAATAGAGATAAAACAGTTGACAAGAGTTGGCTGTGACGTATGTCGGCACGTAATGTGGAGCCTACCCTTTAACGTTCCATCCATCAGACTTCACTTGGAATTTTCTCCATCACGCAGCCTTCGATTCTTCCTCCCGGTCGGTACGGTACGAGCGCGATGGATATTGGGAAATTTCGGGTATGGGTCTCTTAAGGTTAAGGTCATGGTTGAACGATGCAAGGTTATTATTAGCAGTAATCAACTGGACAAAGTAGGTTTTTGATGGACCGAGGAACTAAGTACGTCCACTATGCTAAACTCTGCCTTGCTCTACGCTAAATATCCTTAAACCCCGCATTACGGTACACTAACTACTTTCGAGCGCTGCATGCTGTCTAGCTCCCTTCATGCCATCTAAAACAGCTAGGCTCGGAATCACTCATGGGGCGAAGGTTAAATTACAGATTAAATCTCTTGTATAAATTGGAAGGAGATCTCTTTAGCAATGATATTGGAAATGTATTATTAACCCCATCGTACTACCGTAAGCGAAATTTTGTCAATAAAACTAGAGAGATTAAGTGTAGAACAGATAGATTTAGGTTGCCGTTTTTTTTCATAAACGATAAAGGGTCAGAATAACGTTGTCCGACCGCAGTAGGGGAAAAATATTCGGGTCAATATTAGTCCGGTGTGTATTCACCACCTGCCACACACCATAGCGGTGGCTTGCAAGTTACTTAAGAATACTAAAATGCAATAAATGCCTAATCATTACCTTCCTCTACCCTTCCTCTCTCAGTATATGCCAAATATTTTATCAACTATAACCGTTAAACATAAAAATATCAAAATTATAGCCAGAATCTTTGCAGATGGGTAACCTATAACTTCTCTACCTTTACATTAATAATTAAAAAAAAAGATTGACAGCTTTATTTAGGGATGATGTTTAAAAAGGTCGATCTTTGAAGAAAATCATTTGTCAATATTAAATGATGACATACGTTGTGTTGAAGGAAATACGAATTAGCTGTTTCTAGACACATTGAAAACTATCGCTCGGGAAAGATAATTAAAAATTTTCGATTTTATGTCTCTCCCTGAAATACGCTCGTGTCGATGTTTACCTATCTCTTTAGATTTACTTTTCTACTTGGTGATTTTATCCTTTGAAAATATTTGTGTTCGTGGCTGACAAGTCATTCTCCAAGGATGAGGGAACAGGCATGCATATAAAAAAGCGGGATTCACCAAAATTTATAAAATTCAAATGAAATGATTTTTAAGGGATTTTGTGGCCCGGAGATATAAACGTTTTAATTTCATAGAGCCAATTCGCGGAAAAGACAAACTCCGCCTGCTAATTAAGTGACGGAGATACAAGATAACAGTAGCATCATGGATCGGAAGTTTTAATTTCGTTCCCGAGGGAGGGGACCAAATCAGCCCGGGGCTGCACAAAATCCGGTCGCGGCGGGCGTGACCGGCCCATGGGACGAAGTTTGGGGAACCCTGATATAATCTCGGGGAGATAAATAGCCCGGATCGCCATTTTGTTCCCACGGAGACCACACTCCGAGCGTACCGTCTAACCATGTAAGGGCAACCGCCCCTGAATAAATAGAAAAAAAAAGGTAAACGTGGTTGAAATATTTTAGGATGTTATCTGACCAGGAGATGAAATTACAAACACCTCTTCATCAGCGCATTTACCTCTCTGTTGGTTGTGTTTTCCAAATGGGATGGAAAGGCCTTTCCACCTCATTTGGCTTTTTGGTTTTCTGAACGTACCGCAACAGCGGCAAGCACAAAACCTAGTGAGGGAGGCAGCCTCCCTACCCTTACTTTTTGGGTCGATCATCATTTGCCTCCTCGTCTCCTGTTCCGGTGCCCCAGCCCTATCGGAGATCGAATTGCTTTTGTTTATTACCCTCACTCTAGAATTTTGAATGTGGGCACCATCCTTCGGAGACATGGGACACTGGTAACCAATTCTGTTCGGTTCATATTTTCTATCAAATTTGAGTTCATGCTTCGTCTCTTTAGTCACATTATGTTTAAGGAAAATTAACCGTAGCGTAAGATCATGCATAACTTATCCAGTATCCTTCCTTGGACCTCTCTTCCTCCCTCAACGCTTTCACCTCCTTCCTTAAACGCCAGATGGTAACTTAGCTCTTTCTGGTTGCACATGTGCTCTCCTGTCTTCTTATATCTCTTCTTGACATTATTTGTTGACTTTTCATTATTGTTTATTGCTTTTACTCATTCTTTTTCTTATTGTATATTATATAATTTGTCTGTCAGCCAATGTAAAAGCCTTTGTGCCGTTTTTGGCTGCTTTGTTAAACAAATAAATAACTGCGGAATCATCGACTAAACCAACCACAGTAACGATAGCGTAGCCTAGGCGATAGGTTTGTGAGGGAAAACCAAACTTATATAATAGAAAACACCTGTATCTTTACCGACTGTGCACCATCACTCTACCCCGTAAAAAAATCCTCGCGGACACCGCGCAGTCATTCATTAAAATGATTATACAGTTTTTAAGGAGTGGTCCTGTAGAATGTTAATTGCCAAAGAGAGATAATGGTAGTTGCAATGAAAACTCAACTACTCACCAGATTCGAACGGTCAACTATGTGGTCAATTCGTAATCAATCTGACTAGGCTCAGATATTTCAAAGCTGTTCTCAGCGATATTCTTGGGGTTAGACTTCGGAAGTTGGGTAAGGGGAGCTTTGGGGGGTTGGGGAGCAAACTGCCCTTGCAACCGTTCCTCCTTGCCCCCCACCGACGGAGCCCCACGGTATTCGCCACGAAGGTTGGCTTGGTAGGTAGGTAGGGATAGTGCTCTTCTGATACATACTAAGCCCAACAGCGTTTGTAAATTCCCATTTTCATGGTAGAGGGATCCAGTTCCTTCTCTTGAGTCACCTATGGCTTCTACAGGGAAATCTGGTATCCGAAATGTCGCCTAGCATGGGTGAAGGCTGAGGGTAAAGATGAGAGGCTTGGGTGAAACTATTATCCACTCATCATTACATTTTAGTTGTAGTTGGGGTGTACTCAGGCTCGTTGCACGAGGATCTAATAACACACCCAGCAAAGTTAATGAAAGGTTGTTGCTGTTAATTGGCATAACGTGGTTGTAATTCCAAAAAAAAACTCATGTTTTGTATGGATTAAAAAGTAATTACTTTCCAAGATCTTTGTATGTTTTTCCAAGACGACAGAACTTAATTTAGTAACCTCTAATCGTTTCCTATTGCTGATTCAGATCAATTCTTGAAAAATATTTCTTATAAACTCGCATCCGTTGTCATTCCGAGTATTTCACTGGTGGTGCTAATTTCGTTATGATTAAGAATACCATGATGATTAAAGCAAAAGTAGACATGTATGGATGGCTACCCAAAGAAATACATATTCTTTAAATACTTACGTATGATTTCAGCAAAAGTAAATGTAGAAATTTCTAAAAGTATGTCATAAAATCTATCAAACATGATTCTTTATACGATTAACCTTAACCGGTAGATTACCTAATAATTATTACTAATATTACTGTTAACCATACTGTATATTAAGTGGTCTGATACTTAAGTACTGAAGGTAACCTGCCAAATTCTTAGATGCCACGTGTTTTCATGAAGCTTCTTTCTACACTTAAGGTCTTGACAATAGCGCGAACAGTCTCCTTCGGATAAACTTCGTGACTCTTTCTGCACTTGAGTTTTAAAACTATCAGGAGATGTGTCGTGAATTGATTATTAATCAACAAAGAAAAATATGGAATGTTGGAATGGTCAATGGCAATAATGCCAAAGCGATACTGAAGTCACCGAGCCGATAAAAGAAACTGACTGAAATAGAACGTAGATAAGAATCAAAAGGCAGAATGAAAAATGAATACTCCTGAAAAATGTGTCACAAGAGAGGCTTCTCTGCTTTCTCACAGTTAAGGGAAGAATACGTTTGATTACAAACATGATTATGGTCATTGAATGGCAGCATGGAATTTTTAGAGGAAATGGTGATTCGATGGATCGTCTATTTGTGCCAAATAGGGAGGTTATTAGGAAAGTTTGCGGATCACGTCAGGCCAATTTTAAATGCCAGCGAAAAATATTTCTATCTACAATGGACGACAGAATAATGTGCACCATAGACTCGAAAATCAAAATGGCTCTTTTCCTTGACTTAAAAAAATTAAATATTTTTAAATTGTTCCACTTATGCCCATTTGCTTCAATGCTGCTTTCCTCATTCCTGGATTCTTTGCCCGTGGCGCGGATAATATGCGAAGAAGAAATCGACAGCCGCACGATTTGAGATCATTGGGGAAATGGGGAAGCAGAAGGTACTGGGTGATTAGATCCAGTGTTTTATGAGCGACTTCAGAGAAGCAGGAAATAATTTTGAGATAAAAATAATGAAAGGAAGGTCAAAAGGAGAGAGAGAGAAGTGACGATATAGGAGGTGAGAAAATTGTACACGAGTGTAGTTAACATCGCACAAAAAACTCACCGGCCCGTGCCTATCTCTCTCATGATACGTTCATACGTCGTTCCCGAACACCTGATCGACTTCTTGTTTTTTCAGCCCCAACATGTGCTGCATTGCGACGTTTTGTTGGAGAGGAATGAATAACCCGGGCATATACAACGTGCAACCCAGTTATTTGGTTGTGGCACTGTCTCCGAAAGGATTCGGTCCCGACGAGGGTGTTGTGTCGAGATTCGGAAGAGATTGGAGTGGGAGACTCCTCGTTCCCCTCTGGGTTTAGACGTCGAGGAGAGATAGAGGAGGACACTGCAGAATAGAAATGGGGATGAGATGAACCCGGTCTCACCAGACCGGGTGTTCTGGAGGTTGGCGTGGACATGCACTGGCGACACATGACACTAGAGGAACGGCGGGGTTCGTTTGGGACGCGGGAGGGGGAGGGGAGATCGGGAGACAAGAGATCGGCGTGAAGGGGCGGCGACGGCGGAAGGTTTTCAGAGAGGAGGAGGAAGTTCTGCCGGGAGGGATGAGGAGGTGTGGTCGGGAGTGGGAATATAGGGGAAATATGTGGTAACAGGGCGAGAGATCTCATCGTACATATTTCGCGCTAATTTTCGAGTGCGAAGTGCGAGACACCCGCCGCCATGTGTGTCGTCCAAAAATACTTCTTCCGTGAAAGCGAATTACTCGTGGGATATTTTTCAGGAAGACCGGGGAGATTGTTGTGAATAGTATCCCCAAAGGGATTGCGGGAGGACGTGGGCGTGAGGGAGCGTGGAGGGGTTGCAAAAGAGGTCGGAGGATCGGTAGAAAGGGAGTCGGTCCGTCGGCGAATGGGATCGAGAGAGGCGAAGCAAAGGGGAAGGGTATCTCGAGTAGCCGCAAGGAATATTTACTCATTGTCAATCCCCGTGGCCTTTGCTCGCTTTACCACCGTGAAGGGGTATTTATTTTTTCATCTGCTTCGGCTCCTTTCTTGGGATCCTCTGGAGTGCTTTGAAACGTCGTTCGTCAGCTGTCATATCTTTACGAGTGAATGAATGCTCTCTCTCCTTTTGGCTCTTAAATCAAACCATCAAAAAACTGGACGTCTTTCAGTCAAGAGTCTCCCACTCTACTGAAATGAAGCAGAAATAATCCTTCCCCGCGGAAGTGGAAATCACGGCAGAGTATCATCCGATTCGCTGTAATCTTTGCTAAACGGGCTGACGATGGTCCAGGCTGTTTCTCTTCTCTCCTAATACTTTATCATTCACCCTTTTCTCCATTGTTTCCTCTCTCCCTGTCTCTCTCCTCTTTAGTTTTGGACTCGAGCTACCCTAAGTGGGTAGTCATGCTACAAATCGGTCCCATGAGTATGACAGAAGCAATTAGGAAGATGGCCAAACCGGGACCACTTAGCGTTCACCTTAAAGGTCAACGTGTTCAGGTTAAAGTAGTAATGTGGCCTGACTAAAAGTAAACTAGAGCTGATTAAAATGAGTGGTGGCTTCGAGATAGAAAGTGATTGCTATATGTTAACTTAAAATGTACTTATATGTATTAAAGTCCAAAGTGAACAGTTCTTTCTATTACGGAGTAAGTTAATGTGCTATGAAACCAAGTTCCTAATATGCTTATAAAATTTTCCATATTAGAGTCAGCGTTAAACGCCGGTTTGAGAAAACAATTTAATTAATGCATTTAACTGAAGATTATTCGAAATATAATTTTTATTTAAAATGATTACCACGAAAGTGGGTGTAAGTTTTCCCAGCTACTTCAAGACTCAACAATACATTAAACACCTACTCCTCCAAAATCACTGTTGATTCATTTTCATTCTCAGCAAGCAAATACAATATCCGTGGCACAGCAAAAACCTTTTTCGCAAGCAATGATTCATAGAAATCGCGATGCATAATTTAGATGATAGAATTCAATAAGGCATTGAAAATATAAGCTTCAACACCTCCAGTCATATTATGGCTCAAATTGTTGGCATGCCTCTGTTTATTACTGATGACAGCCATCATCACTAATATCTACTCGTATTAACATCTGACATCAATCCTGTCGTTTTCCATGAGTGCGATTTTATTAAGTTATTGTATCCCTCGTTGTGGGTAATGTAACACTTGGTATTTTAACGCGCGGCTGTCATAATCAAGTATAGATGTCACTAATATTGCGATGAAAATTTTCATTGCGCCTATCTGCAAATTAAAAGCATAATCACGCGTGTGTGCTACCTGTTTCACAGGATTGAACCTTTTTTCATGAGCAGAGAAACAGCTGCGTGCATAAATGATTTCTCCCATCAATTGGTATTGGACCTCAACTGAGAAAACCTCACGAAATGCCATAAACCTAAATAATCTAGTGAAAAATGAATCCAAAGGAACTTCAAGGTAACAGAACCAGGTATATTGGTTGATAGAAACGGTACCATAACGACGTAGTGGCTTCTTTGGTGATTGAGTAGGTATACGTATAATTGTGTACAGGCATTTAATTAACACATTATCAAATGATTATAACCGTCATTGTCTTCGGCATAGTCGTTGAATTTACTTGTGGAAACAATTAAGTTTTTGTTTTAATTATAGCAATCCAGTATTTTCACTTAGAGAGTATTCACATAACTTAATTAAAGCATTAATGACTCTTATAAGCGTCGAGCATCAATATAGCGTATGAGAGCAAATATTAATGTTTTACATCCAAAATTATCTATTTTATATGATCAAATGGACTGATTCTGATACAGTTTTGATTGCCTGCATTTGTCTGTGTCACAATTGCTGTCGCAGTTTTAGTCAGTTCTTAAGTTGGGCAAAAAATATCGATTGGCGCGTATTTTGTGCAGCTTAACGAGTCACAGTTTTATTTCCGCTCACTATTATCAAGGATTCAAATTCAGACTTATGTGTAAGACATTGCTTGTGGAGGTTTCTAAACATGGAGCTGAAGTTCTGGGCCTTTCAATAAAAATGATTGTTTGGCTACAGCCAAGAGAAAATATAAATTTACTCGGCGTTAGAGTAGACATTATACTTTAGTTTCAATTCTCTCTTACGTATTTGTTTTTGGTAATCCTTTAACTTTAGAGCTTTGCGCGATTGATTTTCTTTTGCTTAGTTGAAATACAGTTATTTCTCCCAGTAGAAATACACTTCTCCTGCTATTTCCGACAATGACTCCTTTTTATTTTCTTAAATGTTGCCCGTGTTCTTCTCCTCACGCTCTTTAACTGTTATCCAGCTTTTCTGTTCGATTCATTAAGAATATTTTTCAGCCTGGGTAAAAAACGGCGCAGTGGTGATTAAAAGTTTTTCATCATCCCCGCTTTCGGTCCAGGATCTCATTTCCCTTATATCTCCTCTTTTTCTTGCTGTCGTTTTTATCTCCAAAATTCCAATGTCATTTATAAAAGATACGTGCCTGCACAGATGCTTATGTGTGTGCATGTTGGATTGCAGTTATGAGTGTATGTGTGTGTAGACACTTGGGAAAACTTTGACAACGGAGGGTGTAGGCTTCACAATGAAGTGAGGTGTAAGTACATATATGAAATATGTATATATATATATTATATATATATATATATTTATATATGAGGCCTAGCTAATCTTCTGATGAAGAAGGAGCTCAATTCCGTCGAAATTATCAAGAAATAATGTGAGAGTGTTCCTGTTTTGTGTCCTTATGTTGTGTGTTGCTGTCAAAGTTTTTTATTTAACACATCCGTGTTATTTCGAAGAAATCATATATATATATATATATATATAGTATATGTATGTAAAGTTTATATCTATATACTTTTTATAGGATCCTTTCCTTAGTATTTGATCCCACTTAGCATTTTTTTCCTAACATTTAATTTTAAAAAAAATTGTTTAAAAATGTTCATAAATGTTTATTTTTTGTTAACTCTTAGGGGCCGTGTTTATTGAAGTCCGAATTAGCTTCGTACCATATTCCATTACCCGCAGTAGACATTAAATTATAGCAGATTTTCATAAACTCCGTTGCATATACCGCCAACGTCTATTTATATAAATAGAATGCTAAACGTAAATTCCCTGTTTTACTTTTATTCAGAGTTAAAAATAAGTCACAGAAATTCGTGCACTCCAGAATGAGCACCACTCTGGTTGCCATTATTTCAGCACATACAAAAGTTCTACCAGTCTTATAAGTGCACTTGCTATAAAACTTAGAAAAGCGCAAAGATTTAAAGAAATTTTTCTCTTCGCCTTTGGGCATGTGACCCTTTGATGATCACACCTCAGTTGTCAAATGAATTCTCCTTCATTTACTCTTCATATTTCACGGCAGCCAGAGATTTTCCTCGACTGTTCGGAAGGGCTTCTTTTTTCCGTTTGGGGTTTCCCTTGCATTGTTTTCGCACTTCAAATTTTTTTATTTATTTTTACGAGGGATGCACCGGCGGCCACAAGCGCCCGTTTTTCTTTTCAATGCTCATCTTGCGCCCCATCAATTTGTACTTATAGACATCCCTCCTTGTTTATGTATGTTTTTTTTAATACTTTTATACCGCTGGTTTTTCTTTTCTCTTACCAACTCCTCCCCTCCCAAGCCCCCAAAGGCTTCCCCCACTACACTTATCCTCCATTCAGTCCACTCCCATCACAACCTCCTCCCCTACCTCTACTTCCTTCTTTCCTTTTTTTTACGGGGCTTTGTTTTACGACAGCTTGCGCCGCGAAGTGATCTGGAGCAGCATCAGGGCTCTTCTCAAAGAGCGCTTTAAACTGTTGCTCGATCGATCTGTGATAACCTATTTTTTTCGTTTTTTCGAGCCCCCTTCCCCGACTTCTGCTTTTAACGTACGTCTGCACTCTCAAACCAATCACCACGTTCTCGAGGGCTGCAAAGATATAGTAGGCGAGGAGAAAAAAAAACTTCTTTAACCCTCCTCTCTTAACACACTTGTCTTCCAAGTATCGATCCAAACGTGACTGTTTGAAAAGCGCGGCTATTATTCATGATTTCACCGCGAGCACTTTTTTAAGTTTTCAGGATGAAAGCCACGCGTGAATTCGAATATTTACTGCGCGACCTCTTAGCGGTTTGCATTCCATCGCGGACGTGCATGTATTCCTTTTAGTCAGGGACTTGCGAGCTTGTCAAATTTAGCGCCTGACTTAATTTGAACTAACAGGTCTGTAAACCCATACTACATGTCACACGTTCCATCGTGCATGGGTGCTATGAAACCGTCTGATATTAAAATGAATTTGTTGGTCATCAGCGTATTTATCGTAGGGAATCAAAATAATTGGTTGACTCCATAATACGCATTCCTGTGCTTGATTCTCTGGATATCGCCCTCGCTGGAAAGACTGAAGGCTTCAATCTTAAATTTAGTTAGGTACATTGTTAAGGTTTATTGTCACGAGTTTCTTTAAGCTGCTTTTCATTGGAAAAAAAACTTCAGGGGTGTGAGTGCCTCAAAGAGTGAATTACTAGTGTATAGTAAGAAAACGAATGATAAACCGTATATCCACCGTAAATGAAGAGTATTAGAGTTTCGAAAACATTGCCTAGAATTATGAAGCTTAAAAATGTATTCGTTAAAAAGTTATTCTGTTTCAAGAAGCCAAGATGAATGAGGAAGAATTCTATGAAAGGTTATTTTAATTCCGTGAAAGAAGGCTCATTAATTAGAGCATTTTTTGGGTGTTACTCTCTTCAGGATGTTTATCTTGCAAATCACATTTTTACAGATCTGTATACAACTTCGCCGACGAGGCATAAAAAATGCTCGGTTTACAATTTAAAAATAGCATTTATAAATTCTTACCACCACTGGAAATCAAACCAGGGACCTCGTGAATGTAGAGCTAGTAAACTTACCAAAACACTAATGGATTGGATATCACATGAATGATGCGAATTATCTCATGAAGTCTGCGAATGATGGATTATGTTTAGATGTATGCACCTATGAAAGAGTTTATTTTATCCACGCTGTCTCGGGATATAGCAACATTAAACAAACATAATATTCGATAAAAAGGCTGAGAGATTACATCTAAAGTTTGAGAACAATCGAATTTTTTAAAGTTGGGTGTTTGGTTTTTTTCCATTGCTCTAGATGATGATCTGTTTGAATTTGAGAAAAGTAGGAGCACTCGAGAAACTATTTTGGCCCTAAGGCTACTTGGGAAAGAGAGGAGAAACGGATCAACAGAAGGAAAAACAAGGAGCAACAGATAAACAGCTTTCATGGATTTAAAAAAGAATACGAGAATGTTTACGGGAACGGAATTCTTCCAGTTCTGAATGGCTTTGGAGAGTATTATCATGTCAGAGAAGTGACCCACAACATCTGGTAAAGTCAGATGACTGTAATTAAATTTGAATCATAATCGTGAAGATGAAATAATAAGACAGTAATAATAAATAGGTACGCGCCTACCCATTGTCTTCACCGTCTTCATGGTTGAAGTAAGAAATGAGATGAGGAAAAGATGAAGGAATTTTATTTTCCTCGGAAAAAATGTTCGAATGAAATTTTTCCATGAGATAGCTACAAAAGTATAGGAAGATAGAATTAAGAACACTTGGAAAATATGATGAAAAAGTATTCAGTGAAAATGGATACAAATGAAAACCAATTCGGTGGTAGACGTTCAAAATACAGATTAAATATAAAAATTTAAGGGCAATGAAAAAATGGCCATGAAAAACTACTGAAGAAAGACTAATGCTATTGTTATTATTCTGTTAGGCCGAAATACCTAAGGAATAGGCCATAAGTAAAGCATTATGAGAGTAAGCCTGGCGAATAAGATATTGTTCGTGAAGAAGCCAACTCTAAGCAGCCAATAGCACGAGTAAGTAAGATAACATTATCTCAAGATATATCTAAGATTCATCTATCTTTCCAGTAGTTTGGAGACATGGGCGATAAGATCAGGAAATAGGATTGGAAGTAAGAAAAATCTGAGCATAATGAGTACTTAAACAAGAGTGAATAATATATACCAAGAGGGAAATGTCAGCTTTTTTATGACGTTTGTGGAAGAAAAGTTGAACAGAAAAACGTCAGATGAAATCCGAGTTACATGAGCCAATCACGACCAGATTCCAGGGGAAGGAAAACAAGAACGTGAAGAGGTTGACCGATAGAATTAGGTGGAGAGCTGCGTCAAACCAATCCTAGAATTGATGTCCATTGATTATCGGAGTCATATAACGGTCGAAACGGAAATAAAGTTAGTAGTGGCGTGAGAGCATGCATTTATTTTTGGGGTCACTTACTATTCATTATATTCACTTTCTGGTGTGCACAGTCGCCCGCGTAATGGCCGACTATTGTTGAAAGGAAGCGCTCATGACTTGAACGTTTTACCCGCAAATATCCCACCATATACTGACTAATATAGCAAAGGTAAATATAAAAAAAATAAACATGATGTTTTCAGGCGTCCTTTTGCTGTAATTAATTTTATGACCGAAATAAATTTAGCAAATTCTACAGTACTTGTATATTTTATGACACACGTTTAAAGTATTTTCGAAAATACCTTCTTACTCGCTTGAAAATCACTCACTTCTCTCTTGCCATGAAAACGAGTTTTGTAAGAGTCGCAACCTAAGTCGGGAAATTAACGTGCTTTGAGCTTAAATAAATTTCAGTCATGAAGATTGCGCTACAATTTGTACAGATTGGGTTTATTTAGTCAATGTCTCAACAAATATCGTGACAATGTTTTTTTAACTCTGTGATTTATTAATTAATACATTAACTGTAAAGTTCTCCAAAAAATTTGGTAATCTTTTTTATTGGAATTTAAAATTGTATGCTCTGAAATGCTTTTACTATATCATTCGTGTCATTGAGGGGTGATACGTATTAACACTTGGCATTGGTATGCGAGCATTAGTCTTTGGATTTGTAAGATATTATTTAATTAGTAATTCTAACTTTCGAACTTTATTGCTTCTTGAGTGTAGAATTATATAGTTTCAATTTTTTTGTGTCGGTACCGTTATTTTCTTAATTTTTATAGAGATAAATAGGATAAATATTTTACTGAATATATCAATTTTTATTCTTACCTAATCTAAAAATTATTTTCTCCAAGCGATGAACAACCACATATAGTAGTTTACAATAGTTTACATAGTTTACTTTATACAAAATGGTAGATTAGTTAAGGGTTGCATTGTTATTTGATATAGTTGATCAAGAGATTAGATTGCCCAGTATTCCACTAGCTAAAGAGTTCAACCGTTATACAATTTAATGCCTGATTAACTTTTGTCTGCTCGACGTTTTTGTTTTTAGGACATGTATGGCATCAAATTAGACAAAAAGATCAATTTGATTTAGCACACATTAAAATTCGTCACTTAGTATGTTGCTCATTGGTAGGTCAAAATTAAAGATTTAGAATTGATCTACCACCAGAAATTTGTACAGAAAAAGAAATGAAGATCCATACAACTAAAAATAAATGCTGATTTAAGGAAATTCGGAGAATTTGATCGTTAAATCGGTTACAGTGTCCTCAGTTGTGACTACATTAGAGCCGTCAACTTACATCCTAACCAATGCGAATTCATTCCATTCAATCTTTTGTAAGGTCGGATTGTTCAACGCTCGGTACCTCTAACCTTCAATTCAAAGTCATCTCTCTATTAGAAGCTGATCATTTTCTACAAACTACATTATTATAAGTACATTGTTTAATGTGATGGATTAATATGTATATATCTAACATCCGTTTAAGTACGAAAAGCCTTTCTACCGTATTTACGTTATGCCTCTATGTAAACAACTCATTTAGGAGTGGAAATCAAGCACTTCTCAATTTATGCGCAGTTGGCCTACGTTAGACATCGTCAGCGAGTTTATCCGATAATCTGATCAAAGTTTAACAATATGTTTACTTTGGCCCTTCAATTATTACTCGATTGAATTGGTGCTGTCTAAAGGGGAGTAATTAGAGATGAATGGAATCTCTAATGAGCTTTATATAAGCGAGATCACTCCAAAAATGTACCTTCCCGTATCTGGCCTGCACCAAGCATTCAAGACATGGTATTATGGATTTCAAATCATGTCAATGATACTTGCTCTGATGTAAAAATTGACGGCTAATGACGAGTGATTAAGCTCGGCAAGTATGAGTTGCTGTAATGGTTCTATAAACTTAAGAATGCCCATGGTCAATCGTAATTTTTTATGGTGATTGCTGTTTCTGCAGTTTGACGGCAGTCGATAATAAAATATATAATTTCTGAATTGCTTTTTGCTGGTAGATATGGCTTAACAACTAAGGGAAGCAATTATGATGCAATGTAAATTTAATTCAATAAGTATAAACCTAACCGAATAAGCGCTATTATATACGGAACACTGTTTTATGTCAGGAAACTTTGACCTACCCTGTAGAATTTCTCATATATACAAATATTCATCCACATAAAAAGCATGCCTTCATCCCCGTGAGTATGAAATATACGTATTTAGTTTACGAATTACTAATAAACCTCAAATAAGTAGTAATTATGCTCCTCATATGCATGGAAACTGTTTCAAAATATTATATTATTTGATGATACAGTTTAAGAAAGGATCGTGTAATTCTTTTCACTATATTAATCGGTCTCTATTTCTATTAAAATGTGGTGTGTAAAAAATGGAGAAATGGTAAACGTCTTATACTGATAACTACGTTTAAATTAAGACGATGCACCATCAATAGATTTTTTACAATTAGGTGTTCTATGACAGCATATCATTGGCTCCTTTAGCAGCATGCTTGTGTCTAGGTACGTGTCTATTTAAGGATTTGTGGCATTTATATGGCGCAGTCATTTTAATGGTTGCTGAAACCGATGAGATTGTCTTAAAAATGGTGTTCCTTCATTCTGATCCGGTTGAATTCAATTTCCATTTAATCTATTTCGTTAATTACAGGACGAAGAAAGGAAACGTTATGTTTAAACATGTTTTCTATGGAGTTATCGAACTGGAAAACATCTGTATAAGGGAGATAATTTTCATATATATTAACTTGCGATAAGACGCATTTTATTGCACTTCTGTGCAAATAAAACTCTAGGTTTATTATTTAACCATAATATGCGAAGTTGTGCATTTTAATACTTTGAAATTATTATTCCATATAATTTCTCTTTTAAGTGCCATATGTCGTTAGTAAATAATGTGCTTTGCCTTCTTTCACCGAGTACTATCATTAATAAAATTTTGGCTATGTGTTTCTCATGAGTCGAAAATAAAAGCGCCAGAGGCCATTTTTTTAAGTTTTCGCTTTACTGATCTTCTCATAACATCTTATACTCTTTGTTTAGAATGGAGGAGGAGAATCTCCTCCCCAGAAAATACAGAATATGCTTAGAGAAGAAAAATAAAGGCTGAATGTGGACGAGTGAGGTTAAAGTTTGTGTGGACAACGAATCGACTAAGTTCGGTCTTAAAACGTGCATATAAATGCATTTTATCACAGCGGAAAAATTCATTACTTTGCAATTTGAATAGCGTATCCACAAACAATGTCTATTTGTAAGGCATCATGGTGAGATGGTGATTGAGTTCACTTGGGAAGTGGTAAGGAGAAGAGTGGTTATGACGTTCGCGATATTTTATTAGAACAATATAAGGATGCAGTATTTATAATCCATGTTATTTAGAATGACATCTTAATTGGAAATTTATTTTTAATCACCATCCAGTGATTTTACGGGTAAACATAGGTTAAAGAGTTCTGAGATATAGCCTAGAAAATTTCAAATTAACAAAAATATGAAAAAATTATGCATTTATAATTGAGGGGATTGAAAAATGCAATAAATATATTTAGATAAAAAATCAAAATTCCTAATGAAAGTGGTAACATATATAAACGCCTACGATAACGGTTATTAAACTCAAATTGTGAAATTGATACTAATATTATTTGCGTTCATCTTTTTATTTTACGAGTGAAATAGCCATTGGAATACTATAAATTATCTACCACGATTTCGTCTATATAGTACGTATAAAATTCAAATATCGTACTGGGAAGAGAGAATTAGAACGTTTGACACAGGTCATTCCTTTGTAAAGGCTGGGGATCTAACAATGGAGTATGAAGGAAGAGAACGGAAAAGAAAATCCTTAGTGCAAGAGTGACTAAATTGATGGAATGAAAGAGTTTTCGGTTTTTCCCTTAGCAATTTGTCGTCAAGGACGTTGCATTTCCAGGAGAGATGTTTGAACTGTCTATGGCACGCGAGTAGTCCATGGAGAAATATTATCTACATTAATCTGCGTAGTGAAGAAGATCTGATTTTTGATGAAGTGTCAGAAAATTTCTGAAGTCGGACGTAAATAAAATCGTTTAAAACCCTTGAGAAATTATATTTTTTCCTCAAAATTTGACGATACTTAAGGTGATCTGCAACTACATTTGATGTATTTTATATGGAAATAAAGCAAAGAAGCACTATGGTTTTCATATGGAGAAAATAGTCTTTGATTTGTGTCTACTGCTGAGAGTATTCAGCATTCTAATGTAATTCTGTCTTGTTCGATTACCTTTCGGAATAAGCATACTGACAACCTAGGTTGAGAAGGGTATAGCGACGGAGGCCATGATGGCCTTGAGACTAGAATGGTGGTAGAGCCATTCCCTAGCGTCAAGCCGTCCCCATTCTAAGGAATTATTTATGCCTGAGCTGTGGAGTTCCAAAGGGAAATTTTCTCTTTGTCTCAAGAATCCAATAGTTTATTGAGGATTACTCCAAACCTGCCCTTGATTAATAATCTCATCTAATGCGATAACATCTTTTATATCTCGGGTAAATCTTTAACCGATATCTAAAAAAAAGTATCAACTCAAATTTCAATTGATAAATAATGAAAATTGGTAAAAAAATATTAAGCTTAGAATATATGAGTTTGGTATGAAATTAGTCATTAAATATTTTAATAATACAAAGATAAAATGAGAGCCGGGAGGTATATTACCAACTCTTGGTTACAAAGCGCTGATTCATAATTAAGGTGATACATCTGTTATGAATCCAAGCCCTTGATGATGAAACCCATACCCATGAAGCCCTTACCCTAAATTCTTCCCAATTCCCCAGGTATTTACACTGAGAACATTTTGACTCAGACAAACTACAAACTTAGTAAGGGCGTTATTTTTCAGCAGTTGATTTAACATCTCAGAAGCGTTTGGGAGACTCGGGGGTAGTTTTCCGAAGCGCCCGAGTTAGGATGCCTTTTGGGTGCAGGTTAGAGCAAGAGCTTATGGAACTGGCAAGGAGACTCCACATTGTGTTAGTGATAGCCACCTATGATCGATATTACGAGTGTCCTATCAAGTCTTCCTGAGGGCATGTAGCAGGAAATTGAGCCATTGGCATAATTTTTGAGTATGGCATTCGATATCACTTTATTTTTGCGAAGTTCTACTTGTGGTACGCGATGATTTATAATCTCCTGTTCACAAACCTTCTGAGGGAAAAATCATTTATATTTTGTTTGTTTGGCAATCAATTAACCTTAGCTTATATCTCTGTGGTCACACTTGTCATCGTGATGTGAGTTTGGAATTATTCCCTTTTGGTCAACGTTAAAATCATGCGCTTTGTTTTATCGGGTAGTTTAAGCCTGCATCCTTCGTGTTTCCACTGGATCTCACTCAATCACTTCTAATAATAATCAGGTGATTATTTCTGTCCGTTTACAAAAATTATTTACCTTTATCTTGTTTGGTACAGAAATTAGATCCTCCTTCGCGTGATCCCAAATGCTTGTAGCATCTTAAACCAGACGTCTAACCAAAGCGAAGTGACACCTTCTCCTTAATTTTTTCATTCGAATATTTACTTTCTCACAATTCTTTTGGTGAAGCTAAAGTGTTAAGTTAAACGCATTTTTGCAATTATTTTTCAGCCTGTTTCTCCCCCATGGTCTAATGTAAAGGTGACTCCCGATTAGTTTACTCTGTCCACTGAGGTTTAGTCTACCTCCATGCTTAGATATAAGGTTGAACTGGTTTCTTTTCTCATAATCCTTAAATCCACAAGCGGTTCGTTTGGGGTAGCACCTTATGCCCATCTGCATTAGGACGCAGAGGATATTTTTTACCCAAAGGTTAAGAGAGTTTCGCGAATGACAGGCGTCTGGTAAATAGTCCCTCCGATCTGATTTGCTCGACCTGATTAGCCGAACCCTTCTCTTCAGTCTAGTACCCTCCCTCTAACTCCTTTCGCTCGCAGTGCTCGTTACCGTATATTCTCTTCATTCCGAGCAGACGAAATCTAGTCTAGCGCTAAATGAAATTGACAGCATGAACTTGTACCAGTCGAGTATTTTGTTCTATAATTGCCGTTTGCCTTTTGCTCTTTCTCTCGCCGTGGTTTACAAGGCTTGAAAATAGCGTGCTAACGGCTCACTAAATCACTTTAATCAACCCAAAGGTTGGTTTGCTCCGGGAGGGTATATCACCTCGTACGTCCCATTGCTATCGGTAGCAATTAGTACCGGCCGTGGATTGTTATCATCTGACAACTCCCCTCACAACGATCTCTCTCGGGAGTCACCGTTAGGAAGGAAGGCGGGAGTCGTCGGGGAATAGCGGCAAGGTGCATGCGAGGAGAAGGTGCAAGTGGACGGGTTGATGTAGGGATCAGAATGGGAATCCGGATGAATGGCGTGGAGGGGATATTGCCCTCTCTTCCTCGTGAGAGGATGAAAGGGGGGGGCACTGGGATTAAAGGCCGCGCGGAGGGTTGAGAGACAAAGGGTGGAAAATAAGGAAGGGTAGAGGAAGGGAGCCGGAGAGGGAGAAGATCTCGAGGTTTTGTCTCTGGCCTGTGTGCAGCATTGCTCCCTCCTCTCACTCATCCTCCCCCATTGCCGTCCTCACTGCCCCGAAGGTTCCGCATTTGGCGCCCCCCACTTCCCAGCGGGGAGATCTTTAGGTTCAGGAGGGAACGAGAGGTTGTCGAGGCGCGAGTGGGAGGAGGTGGAGGGGTTTTGTGGATTTTCCTCGGGAGGGTGGGGGATGTTCCGCGGTCGGGTGTCGCGGTCTCGCCAAGGAGAAGACACATCGGAGGCGGAGTTCGGAAGGGGGACGGGAGTAAACGGGTGCGGGGGAGAAGGGGAGGGCGTAAATACTGAGGGGGGGGGGAACTCCTTCTGACGCAAACAACGCGGCTTCTCTCAGCCACCCCCCCTCCCCCCACCCTCCTCTTCTTTCTCACTCTTGTCTTTCCCTTTCCTTTCGCTATCTCTTTCCTCCTTCCCACTCCCCCTAATCTCATCATTCGTCACACGCACATATGCGCTCCACTCTCCCTCCTCTCACGCACGCACACAAATAACCAACCCACCCACCCACCCGTTTCTCGTTCCTAATATCGCCGCTGTTGCGACTTTGTTGATGGATTCATCGCTCTTTTTTTTCTCCCTTTTCCCTTCTTTTTTTTTTTTTATCCCGCCGACGTTATTTGTGGTCCGAGAGAGTGGGCTCGCGAGGCGGAGAAATGTTTGGTCGAATTTAGAATGCATTCAACCGCTATCGCTGCGTTACCTTTTTGTCTTTCTTCTTTTGTTTTTCAGCCTCTCGCTTGTCGATCACGCTGTTTTAATCGATTTTAGCGTTTGAATCCGAACGTGCCATTTTTTATATAAAGTTGTGGTTTCACACATAAGTTTATATCATATGTATCCCCCGCCACATGCCCTTATGGGGTATTATACAGATTAGAGACTAAAGTAAAATCATGGTGTAGGATCTCGTTGGTTTTAAATTATTAATAATTTTGTGCTCAGTTATTGTAGAACATGGGCGATGGGAGCGAATATTTAGGCTCTTGAGTGAAAGCCACGTATTTTCAGATTTAAATAGACTTGTAAGATTAGATTTGTAAGAGTCCGCGACAAATTGTCTCTCAGGTTCATGTGATACTACCTCACAAATAAATAATAATTTAAACGTATCGTTCCAAGGAGACTCTCAGTAGAATCTCCTGAGTCGCTCTGTGAAGAATGAAGTTGTTCTACTTGATTTCCGGTACCAATTCGGGTCATAATATCCCACACGCTGCAAGCAAAGTGATCTGTGACAGTTGTGGTGGGGCGAATGCAGTTTTGCTACCAGCATCCTCCCTCCACAAACACGCGCTCAGCGCCTTTCTGCGGTTCCCCGACTACAGACTTGGCAACGATGTGGGAAAACGAGACTTGTCCCATTGACGGAAGTATCACCACCCCTTTCTCTTCCCTTCACCCAAGCGTGAGATTGATGCCGACAAAATGGTAATTTGACAATTAACACACGTCCTTTGAAACTTCGCTGCCATTTATTGAATTTAAGAATAAATTTAAATGTGAGGGGTGTTTTAATTCAGTAATTTTAATTAGTTTTTGATGAGATTTTTAGTGGGCTGATAGTATTGTTTAAATGAGCTCTCAGGTTCTCTGTTTAGGTAAATAATGCAAACCAGGAGAATTTAAAATGTTTCTCACTAGGAAGTCAGGTATTTTTAAATGAGGGAAGGGGGTAGAGATTTTCTTAAAATTTTTTCTTGTATATGTTGGACTCCAGGGGCTTGAGTTTATCAACCTCTACGAATTTTGGCGCATTGTTTACCCATAATTAATTTGTACTTAATGAGAACGTAGAATAGAAATATAATCTTGAAATGCTTTACACCAGCATAACACCACATCTTCGTAAAATCCATCGGAATTGAAAACTTTCATGCCATTGAAATATTGTCGATGCAATGTAAAACAATATTGTTGCTGCTTCGAAGTCGAACATCAGCTTTAGCTTCTCATGACTTTGAAAGGGAAGGTTTTAACAAATCACATAATTTATATCCTTAAAATTTTTGAAGTATGTCTCCACTAAAGTTAAATACGGATGGCTCAACAAAAGTTAATGTATGATATGCTGAGGAAGTGATTCTCCTTCATAAATTGCATTGCAGCTGCGACCCAATCGCATTTTATCTTGTGCGACAGTGTTTTTTTCTGTTTATTGAGTCTCCTGCTACTAATGGGATATAGTTGAAATGTACAAATATTTAGTTAAAAAAACCTTTGAAATTAATTTGAACCAAAAACAACGGTTTAGTTCGGCAAATAATTCAAAAGTAATTAAATGGCATGATCTTCAATGAAATGATGTACATTACGTGAACTGAAAATCCGTAAACGTTATATGTTTTGAAATAAAATAAAGATGATTCAGTTAGCTTAATGAAGTAGTGCCATTATGTAAAGTAGTTCTGATCTCGAGTACTAGCAGTAAGGATAATAGATATATACGTAATACCCAAGACATTGTCAAGAATAGCCCTCTTCATAACTAGCTAATTGATTTTATATAGCTTAAAATTAAATTTTTATATTTTTAAAGGTCGCGTAGAGGAAATTTTATAAAATACGAGTGTCCACTTTAATCACTTTTCACCTTTTCATCCCAAGAAACATATTGAACACAAAAATATCAAATTTTCCATTCTGCATATATTATCTACAAAATTTAGATCTTACAGAACTTCAACTGCGTCTTCAACTGAAATCGGTATTTTAGTCCTAATATTTTCCCCTTTAGAGAATTTTAGATTTGCAGCGTTGCGTTTGCCGATTATACAAATTTGATTAAATCAAGCGGTGAAAATATTGAAACAGCTACGTATAGCTGTTTCAATATTTTCACCACTCTAACCCCGTCGATATGGAGTTCACCCACGAGTTCACTATCCAGCTTGCCACCAAACTGGTAATTTATTTCAGTCGGTACCACATTCCTTCCTTCTCAATTTTCGAGATGAAGAGGAATGGGGAGAGATGGGCGAAGGAAGAGAAAATACACGGGCGAGAGAGAGAAAGGATGGGGTAAGAAAAAGAGATAAATGAAGAAAAACGTGGGAGAGGAAACATTGGCTCTGAGGGAGTAAATCCGCGACCGCTTTAGAAGGGGAGATGCATGAGAACAGAGGGGCGCCAGTTGGTGAAAAAAAAATATCAGAAGGGCTTCGAAACTTCTATGGAAGTTTGCTAATAAAATTATCGAGGGTTTAGAGGAAAACGTAGCAGGTTGGAAGAGAATGTAACTGGCGGCCAAAAGTAGCGGCTCAATGTGTGTTTATCACTACAGAAGCTGGAATCGGTAGCGTCGGATTTTCACATTCTTAAGATCAATTGGTGTGCGTAGGGGTCAAAACTTGATCCACTGCCTCCAATATATTCTATTTGTACTAGCTTCTATTTTACTAGCGATTGGGACAATTTTCAGTATTTTAAGTGCCAAGAAATATTCTGGATAAGGTTTGAAGGCTTTGTTAAGGCTTACCACGTCCTTGTGAAATTTCCGTATAAATACCTCCTCTGCAACTGCCGTATTAGAATGTTATGGCTATATTTTCGTCCAGATAATCTATTTATTTTAGCTCTATTAATATTGCAAAAAAACTTTCAGGAAGCACTTTGGGTAATTCAAATCCTAGGAAAAGCAAGCATTTTGATTGATTACTCATCGGAGTGTAGATTATTCATATTCATTGATGACAATGAGTAGATTAATTTCTTTGGTCATTTCAAAATGAAGCAGATATCTCCTAACCCAAAAACTTGCTAGAATTAGGGTCATCGTAACTAAATTAAAGCACTGTAGAAACGTCGTGCACTACAACGAAAGTTTAAAGGGGTGCGATCATTCTCATTTCGAATATCTTTAAAATAATCTTGAAAATTTAATTTAGAGACTTAAGGATAGTATTATCAATGATTCAATGAAATTAAATTTATAGTATTTTCGAATGTACTCACTGTAAAAATAAAATACAATTAAGGATGTATGCATTTGTATTATGCTTTACAATACTCTCTTTTTACAGATGGTCAATCAACAGGCACCATTTAACTAGAGATATCAACCTTGTAATCCCTTTAATGTGAGCAGATCAAAAATACCCAGTTTTAGAATGCAGTTTTAGTAATTACAAAGATATAGTATTTCTCTGCTGATGCCGTCAATTACGTTGTTTTATTTTTGCATATTCTGTTGCCTCTCAGTAAATTTTCATACATGCTCTTTTGTTCCAAAAAATTGTAATATTCTTCGTTTTGAGAACCGTTTGGCCTCATTCACTCATTTTCGGCTTACTCCTTCCGCTATTTACTCTACCCCTATCTCTTTTTGGTGATTCGATGATTAGTAATTTTAATCCCAAGTATATATAAATATGTACAAAGATGTACATAACGTGTACATATCCTTAGGACTTACGTTATTCATTATTAATCATCAATGTGCACATTCATCAGAATTGGGAGACCTTGAAATCTTGGATTTTATGTGATTGAAACTCTTCCTGTAGTTAATTTCACTGCGACTCACCCTAGGATTTCAGTTAGGGAAATAATTCTTGAACTTTTTTCGTTAGGGAAATAATTCTTGAACTTTTTTCGTTGAATAACTAATTCATGTATCATTTCTTATTAATTCGGTACAAATTCAACGAGACACGTACGTTTGTCCCCAATAGTACTTAATGCTCACTCTCTGTGGTACGTAATGGGGAAATTTGGAGTCTACTCATTCAGTCAACTGGCTGCAGTTTCTAATAGACAGGACAGAGGTATTGAACTTCTAATTAAACAAGGACCCGTATGATCCTATACATAAGAGAAAGATCGATTAACTGGATACGGTAGAAATACTCGAAGTATTTACACGAGTTGAAATAAAAGTGATAGTGAATTTATAATTAGATATCCAGATTGCATAGCAAAAATGTCGTCTCTCTCTCTCTCTCTCGCTTATGTATTAAAATCAGTAATTAGAGATCGAGAATTGTGTTTGTTATGTTGTTCAAAAAAATATTGAGATCTTCATAAAAAGTTATTTCTAGATACAAATATCAAGTAGTTATATCCAGATACTTTTATGTTGATCATCTAAAATCACTAATAGAGAGGAAGATCAGAATTTATTTGGTTGTTTCGTAATTTTCCTGAAGGCGTTTGACGCAGAAAATTGGGTAGAATTAATTAATGTACCTCAGATAATGGGCAGTGTTAGTTAGAGTAGTAAGACAGGGATATTTATTATCACCTGTACTTTTTAACGTATATGTGAAGGAAATGGTAAAGTAGGTACGAGAAGATCTGGAGATACGAATGAAACTCGGTGAGGAATTAATAAAATCAGGTTTTTCGATGATTAAGCATTAGCTTAATAACAAAAGGGTTGCAAGAATTACTGAGCGCATTTAAAGTCAGTGTGATGGGCATGGGATGACAACCTGTGCAAAAAAATGTTATAAGATTTTTGAGAAAGAGGATGGCTAAGTAAAAGTTTAAAATAGTTAGACAACAACTAGAGCAGATAGAACAGTTTACCTATCTTACCAGGTTTTTGGACCAAGTAGTAGGCATCATAAGAAGAATCGTGTTTGGCAAAGAAGCTTTTACATGGAAGAGGGAATTGATGATAGGGCCATCGAGTTAGGGTGTTGAGAATGTGCTTGTTAAAGCTTTGAAATAGAGCGTGTTTTTGTGCGGCGCAGATACGTGGTCGTCGAAGCAAGATGATTAGCGTATATTGAAACCTTTTGAAATGTGTTTTGAAGAAGGATGGAAAAGGTGGGATTGATAGAAAGGAAAACAAATGGGGAGGAGCTAGATTTGGTGGAAAAGGAGAGGGGATCGTTGGGAGAAATCTAAAGGAGGCTGAAAAGATGGATGCTGAGGCTTTTGATTGGCAATGTGATGTTGAAAACTGTGTCTCTAAACTAAACTATAAACTCTCTAAAGAGGAGGTCAGGGAAGCGAGGAAGGGGTAGGAATGGGTAGTGATGTTGAACAGAATGGATGAAAGAAGAAAGAATGCGAAATAGAGGAAGAGTTTATGTAAACACCGAACGTTTGCTTGGGTTTTGTTTGGAAAGACGAAAAAATGAGTCGTTGTACCGCTGTATAGTTCGTGTCCATCCAGAACCTGCCTTAAATGGTAGAAGACCCATAATAGTAATTGTATATCCACCGTTTATTGCCTGAACAGTAGCATGCATTTTAAGTAGAGTGGAGTGCTTACTGTTCCTCATATGAGTATCATGAAATACTACGTTTATCAATCTTTCGGGATACTTACCCATCAGGAGAAAGTCTTCAAAAACCTTGTTAGAATGGTAAAATTCCATCATGGTTCTGGAAAGTTAATGTTCAACACAATTTACTGTTACCAATTTCACATACGAAAGTGGATTGATATAAGATCAATAAATCAGGCTTTAAATTCTTTGGAAAGAATCCAAGAGGGAAAATTACTCTTTCCCACGTTGCGTCTATTCCCTGATTCATTGGACACGACGGGCATTGGAAAAGTCTCTGCCTGAAAAACGATAGATTGTCTTGCCTAAATCAGCCAAGGTTTTTTTATCCTTGCATTCATCATTGCCCATCGTCATGGGTTATTTAAAAAATAAATTGGAGATAAGATCGGAAATTGGCAACCTACCCTTGCTTAGTAAAAGTCAAAGCCAGCCATCTAGACCAAGTTAGTTATGAATTATCTTTTTTCTCGATATAAATGATGAACAATTATGCTACTAAATGCTACAACTCTAGCAAATAATTATTTTCCAGTTACAATTCAGAAGAAGATTTCGGATTTTCGCCCCGGTTCGGTAAATCGCAAAGGATTCTTGGAATACACGGCTCCAGATAGTGTTATATTTCGTTTGAATTCAGAGTGTCATTCAAATACCCGGTTTCTCTTTGCTCGTTTTCACTCCTTTTCCTGATCTCACAAAAGTTTTTCACCCACGTTTACGGTTTTGGAAGTGATCTCAAGAGCTCTTCCCACAATATGGTAGTCAACTGCCATATTCTAATGACTACCTTACACACTCATTTCAGTAATTAGGCCACGGATTTTCAGGATGACATTTAAAAATATTTTGGGAAATGAGTGGGTTGCGGATAACCCTGAAGAGGTCGGGTAATATAGGATTTCCTATGCAGAGAGGGGTAATCATGAGGAATTTGCGTGGGAGGAGCGGCGCTCCATCCACTCCCGTCGCTATCACCGACTCCAACTTCGTGATGATAGTCCTTGCCGAGTCCCTCGTTCCGCGGGTTCGACTGGGAAACGTTGGCAAGGCCATGAGAGAGAGAAAACAGGGAGGGGGCGTGGGAGGAGTTTTTTGGGGGACTGGGGAGGGGGTTTAGGAGAGGCAAAGCATTAAGGAAAGTAGAACGGTGATATTATGGCGGGAGGAAGTGCGAGGCGACCCGAGCGCGCGTGGGTGAGAAGTGAGAATGGTTGACGCGTTACGTGTCTCTCTCTTCCTTTCAGTCTCTTTCCCTCTCCTCCCTTCTATTCCGAAACCCTCTGGGGAAACAGGAGTGGAAAGGGGAAGCGGAAGGAGTGGTGGGGGTGGTTGGAACCACAGGAGGGCGCACTTCGACAAGGGAGCCAAGAATAGCGAACTCGACGGAGAATAGTTGGGCTGTTGAGCACTGGAGAAAAGGAGGAGGAGGAGGGATTGCGAGGAGATGAAGGAGGGAGAAAGTAAGGGAAAATGAGAGGGAAGCGGCAGAGAGGGAAATATTGGGCGAGTATTAGGGACAGAGTGAAATGGGAATATGCGTAATCCGGTGGTAAGGAAGGGGAAGATTAAAGGGTCGTGATTTTTAGCGGGAGAGGGAGTCACAATAAACTTGATTGCGCTTTCAGGATGGAGAGAGTAAATATTATAAATTGGCTGAATAATGTAAACAAAGAGAGGAAGAGGGATGAGATGTAAAGATACTCAGATGAGTGGATGACAATTGGGCTGCGTGGAATTGAGACAGTTCATTTCTCCGCGAAACCATTTTCCAGATTTTGATTGGCCAAGAGAGTAATGAGAATAAATAAAAAGTCAGAACATGAAAAGGTGGAATAATGTAGTTGCTTTTTCTGAATAAAACCTTATATTACACTTTAAGTCTCAAGCACCGAAAAAGTTTGATGCATGTACTCCCCTGCTATTCCAATTAAAGATGAAATTAGTCAGTGCTGAAATTAATTTAATGCTCTTCTTTCCACCGTACTCAATGTCGTGTGGATTCAATATCTTCCATACGGTAGATTCAGCATTCAACATTTGAAATTTAAAAGAGAGGATGTATAAAAAAATATATGCGCTTGATAATATTAAATGCGAGATGTTCTTTCGTCGAAAAGAAAAGGGAAAGATAAAAGAGAAATATTAATGCCTACAAAACCAACTACGGACCGAGTGGGAAAGAAGTATAAATATATTTAAAACTTAAAGCATAAATGGCGGAAAAAAGCGGCGCGCGTGATGGGGATATGGAGGGAGAAAGAGAATGGAAGTGGATGGCAGGAAAACAAAGGGCTGCCGATGGAGAAAGTGAAGGGCGACCGGTGCGGTGAAAGACGAGTCGGGAAAAATAGAACGCGCGTTCGCCGCTCCCGCAACCCCCAAATACCCCTTCTCCGCTCTTCCCGTCCTCACTTCCTCCCCGTCTTCTCCACCCTCCCCCAACTTCCCGCTCCACCCACTCACCATTCAAGCGCTCCTTCCCGTCTATCTTCTTTCCTGCCGCCCGTATTGTGCCCCAACCGCGGTCACCACCACACCAGTGAAATAGTAAACTCATTTCGAGCTCCCTCCCCATTCGCGTTAAGGTATAGCTTCTATCAGTTTCCCAGGTGTTGGGCTAAGATTGATTTACACTGATAAGGATACGAAAAATGATCCCGAAATTTTCCTTGAGCATAATGATGCACACCCAATATACATGCACCTTGAATGTAATGAAAGCTGCCTTAATATTCACTATTTTCGTCCAAGAAATTAATAGAGGAAGCGACTTTTCATACTTCCACGGACGAGGTCACAACGCATCGCAAAAGCAATTTAGACAGTATCATTGGGTTAAAATTGAGCGTGAAAACTTGAAGGGATATCAGAATCCAATGTCTCCAGGTTAGTCGGCGAGCGCTCTATTCAGTCTAACCGGAAAATCATTACGTTGTTGTACTTCATCTATCATCGAGGAAGCATTACTGTATGTACTGCGTCAATCGTTTTAGACAAACAGAGGAGGATGTTTAGACTTGATAGGTGACGTGAAGTTGCGCTAGTAAGTGCCCGAGGAGTGACGCAATATTTTGGCAAATTTTCTTCGTAGATTGAAATACGAAGGTTCTCTGAGACACGGTGACATGAACTCTATACCAATTGCCACAGAGGTTATCTTGATACGTCTAGACTCATTTCTGTAACTGGTAAAGAAATTTACCTATATTATAAAATTTTACCACTTAAAAAGATGAATTACTTTTTTTGTTTAATTTTGCCTCGCGTCATTAGTCCCATATCCGAAAAAGCACAATTACCTGTGCTTAAGGAATTATCTGCTCTTCTTTTGAGCGGGACATAATTTCCTGTCTCCCTCCGGCTATTTTATAGTTTTCCTGCAGTTATTCGTTATGACACTAATATCCTAAGATGGAGCTTGCTGTTTTCACTGCGTTTATTATTTTTTATGACGTGAGTCACAGTGTGAAATACAATACATGTGAAATACATGATGACAATAGTTTGAAGATATGAAATATGAGTAATAAAACCTCTATTTGGATCAAAGGTAGTACGCGAACATATACAGGGTGCGGCAACATAACTTCATTTTTTAAAGGGTTTATGCTTTTAAAAAAAGGAAGTTATGTTCCCGCACCCTGTATCATATCAAGTTTCGTTTCTGGCATTGAAAGTAAAGCTACATATATAGTAAGTTCTTATCGCACGCCTAAAGCGATCCAACAGATTTCCTACTTTCTTTTCGTATAATATAAAAAAATGTGTCAACCCATTTTGAGATTTCACTGACAAACTTACCGATAAGTTTTTCAATATCATTTGCAATATTTCTTAGATTTACGACAAAAAACAGTTACAACACGTATAATGGGTTTGGTTTCATCTAAGAAAGATTATAATATAAGGTTATAATTACTTTAAAACTGCTTGAACAGGAGAGCAATTGGGAACATTTTTAACTCTTCGCGAAGAGGCCGTCAAGAAAGTCGTGGGATGACTCGTTCAAAAATTATAAAACTCCGCTTCCGCCGTGAAAATCCTTGCGGACATCCTTTTACGAATAAATTATTGCCGAAACCCGTCAAAGTAAATAGTTTATAGTAGTTTACGTATTTTTTGACTGGTTACCGATCATTGCACGTTTTAAATTAAACATATATTCGGATAACAAAGATGTAGTAACAAAAAAAGTCGTTGTTAACAAAATGGTTGTCATAGCACACATATTCATATACGTTCGCGCAAGCTTCAATGCAGAACTTACCAATTTTTTTCTTTCGTCCGATATTATCAAATGGATCAGCCATTGATTGGTGAAGTATTATTTAAGAAAAATAAAATTTATTGATGAATTGAACGCACATCCAATTGTTCATTGAATTTGTTCGAAATAGGATGATTTTTTAACATTCACGTCCATCAGTAGAAGAGGTTTCTTCATCCATCCATACCCCCACGTTCATGCTCACCACTCCTCTTTTTTACCCCGATTCACCACCCATGATATACCATCCCCGACACAGAAATCGCAAAATTAAGAGGAATTCTAGGACCTGGAAATAACAAACTAATAATGTACGTTCACTTGAAATCCCATGATCAATATTAAACTCGCAATAAAAGCAGAAATGTAGCAAATTAACGAATGAGCATGAATACCATGTCAAAAGACTTGACTGAAACTTTTCGTTAAGGATCTTACCATTCCACGGCTCACCGAACGAGAGCTCTATCCTCCAACTCAAAATCTTACGTCGCCCCCAAATAGCTCACCTTCCTTGACGGCACCAGTTACCTCAGCTGTCGGTTGCCTCCCCCGAAGGCTACTTCGCCCGCAGGAAGAAAAATATTTCGGTAGTTGTAGATTTCATTTTTATGCCATCCACAGATTAGAGTTGTATCCCAACATCTAACCTAAGTAACTAGGCAATTATTTTCTTAAAACCTATACCCTCTCATGGTTAAGCATTGAAAGCCGAGTTTGGTGAAATTTTTATGAGAGCGTTATCGAATATTTTTTTAATATACTATATACCGAAATGGAATGCTAAAAAAATCCAAGGAATACAAATAACCAATCACAGGACGGACACAACATTCATTGGATTCGAAAACCCGAAACTTTGCTTTCCAGGCCTTCACGCCACCAACCCGACTTCCGTGGCCGGCAAATCTCTTTGGTTTCATGGAGTCGGAGATAAATTTTTTTTTTACTAATCCGCCGTGAGGACCGACGCCAACCGCGACTGTCACCACGGCAACCTAAGTTCGGGTCTGCTTCAAAGGGTGGTCTCCTCCCTCAGCGCACATCTCAGCCACGACCGAATGGCGGGCGGAACGGGAAGAGGGGCGGGTGTGCCTGTGTGTGTGAAAGTGTGCGTGTGTGTGTGTGCGCGCGGCGTGGTTCGCGCCAACAACCGAAGCGCATCATCATCCCTCCGGCGCGCGCGCTGCCGTTGCGACGGACGGCACTGCACTAAGCAGTGAGCGGATCGGGAGATAGGCGGCGGTGCTTCTTTGCCGCGGATTCGAGAGAGGAGGACACGGGGGAGGGAGTGAGGAGGAGAGCGGGAGGGATGATGCGGCGAGATGCAGCGGGTGTGTGGCGGGGCGCGGGAGGGGGATGGGCGGGAAGGAGCCAGCGGAGAAGGCGGGGGCAATCCAGGGGGGTGGAAAAGGTGAGGTTCGGGGGGATGGAGAGGCATTAAATAGTGCGTCCGTGTGCCATCTATCGGCCCATCTCTGGAACCAGATCTCTACCCTCTCCCCGCACCACCCTTTCCTCTCCCACTTCGTATCTCACTCACCCCACACCACCAGCACTATCCTCACGCCCTTCCGCCAAAAGCTCCCCTCCCCCCTCTCTCCTCCTCCACTACTCCCACCCAACCTTTTTAAACTCCCCCTCTTCCTTCCCCCCGCCCCTTGTAAACCACCCCTCCTCTCCCCTCCTCATCTTCAGTGACGCCTCATCATTTTCCGCTATTTTAGAGCTACTGCTGGAATTCCTCCCCGTGACGTCACGCCAACAGCCGGAAACGAACACCTGCGCATTGCGACACTCTCTCCTCTCTCTCTCTCCTCTCATCGCTGCGCCCTTCATCCCTCTCTCTGGCCCTTCTGTATATATCCCTCTCGCTTTGCCTTTACGTGCATGCTTCCTTCCTCTCTCCCTCTTTTTATTTCTCTTTCCATACTCTTAACGCCGCAACGCCCCAGCCTCCTCCCCGATTTTCCCTCATTTTTATCTCTCTCTATCTTCTCCCTCCGCACCCTCTCCCAAACTCCGGCTGGAAAAGAGGTGTGTTTGTTAAGCAGTGGTGTTGGTGGTGGTGGTGGTGGCGGCAGCGGCCGTGGTGGCCGTCCGTTCGCCGATGGGTTCGCGTCCCCCACCCCTCTCGCTCTCATTCACTTGCTCACAGTCACTCGATATAGGGATGGGAGTCATAATAAAGAGAAAAAAATATAGAGCGCATATTTTCTTTTGTACTGGGGCAAGGTCCCTTAAAAGCAAAGCATATCATTATCGTCTCGCCTTTGAGATGGCGAGATCCATCTCGCGGCGGCGCGCCCAGATGAGTTAATTTCAGTCCGTCTGATATATAATAAGAACAATAATAATTGAAACAGTATTTTTTTGGCACTCTCTCCAAACAAACCGTTAAATAGGCGCATATGTTTTTGGAAACCCTTCCATGAAAATCGTAAAATAATTATCCATTAAAGGACGCGCTGCTGATTTCATTAATATCAGTGCAAAGAACTTGATCCTTTCTCAGGGGTTTCCCTTTTGGATTTTTCGGGTGGAAGATTCGTTTTTGATAACTAGTCGCAAGTTGCGTGAATGTATGCATTGCTCTTAGGGAAGTTAAAACGTGGAAAATTTGTTTCTCCCCGTTGTCTACGCCTAATTTCTTAAGGACCATTTACACCAGAGTTCTGCTGCCTCCACAAAAAGACGCGTGGCGTAGGTCGTGCTGATGGCACCCTTTATCTGTTTTAATCTGGATACCATTCGGGTATCAAGAACAAGGACGCTCTACCTACGCCATACCTCCGAGTCCTACTTGACAGATAAAACCTTCTGCTGCAGTGAGGAGCCGCATTACGCTCAGTTATTCGGGGTCCAATTATAAGTTTTTTTTACCAGCAGTGTTATTTTCCCCTCCACCACCCTTATCTAGACCATGCATGACCTACCACAAATATCCGCTCCAGTGAGCACGTGAGGAAAGGTACAGGTCACCAGGCCAAACACACCATGATGCACCAAGATAGACAGAGATAAAACATGCCGAGGGAAAGCAGATCGAAGGGAGGAAGTGAAACGATTAATGCGGGGACAAATGGGAAGGAAATACGTATAAATATTCGTACGTGTAAAAACGAAATAAAAAAATAAAAAACGTATGCTCCGCTTTTCTTCATACATGCCTACTCCATATTCTCCCTATCTGCCGTTTTTTTTATTGGCGGATTGTGCAGGGGTTGTGTAGAAGTGACCCGGAAGCGTTTTTTTTTATTCTTTTGAAGAGACGCGCGCCTGAGTTTCCCACTATTTCCCTCCCGTACCGTCGCTCCATGTCCCCCTCTTACCCCCTCCCCCCGTCTCCCCCTGTCTCTCCCATTCTCACACTACTCTTCTCCAGCCGGCCCACCATCTATGGAAAACCCTTCCTCCCCCTCTTCTCCTCTTTCTCTCTTCCTGTGTCTCCCTCTCTCCCCTTCCCGGTCGCCTCACGTGGCGCCGCTGGCGGGTCGGCGGTTGCTGCGGTGCCGCCTAACTGTGGCTCCCGTAAGCTCATCCTCCATCCGAATGAGCGGGGCTCCGTCCCCCCCCTCTCTCTCTCTCTCGCTCCCGCGCCTGCGACACCCGGGAAAACTAAAATCGTTTACGTCGGAGGCTAACACAAGGATGCTACAATTCTACGTGCGTGAGGGTGATTTCCGTCTGTCGTGTTTCAGGATTGCCGGCGACTCGAAGAGTATTTGCTATTTCCTTGCTGCTGTCCTCGTGTTTTATCAGCGTTCCGCAGAGTCCCTGTTTATAAAATGGGGGAAAAGAATTAGATTGATAGTATTATGGAAAAATTACGTAATTCATCCATTCGGAAAATGAGTTTCTTCATTTGTTTTAGTTTTCGTTCGTGTCACCGTATTTATTTGGTCTTGTCATTCTTGGGATGTAAAACATCTTTTTCATTGTATTTACAGTTTATTAATGGGAAGAGAATACGATTTTGAAATGCAAATATACGCTACTGTTATATTTAGGGATTTCTATACGTTGCATTTTGACCTCATTTTCAATCTTTTATCTCGTATTTTTAAAACTGCACATCCTTTCTCTACAACTAATGCAAGCGAACTATTTAAAAACCTTTATTATGATTGGAACTTTTTTTTTGGGCAGGAATCGTTGTTTACAAGACGAGGATTGCACCGTATTCTACCTTGCAAAAAAAGCCTGTCAGGGTGACTTTAGTAATGAAATTCTTTTCGTGCAATGTAATTGTTTTGTTTTTTTTTTTTTAAATCTCCGCGGGAATCCGGAGCTCTGGGATGAACCGAATGCTCTCTTCAACCAACATATCCTCTTTTTCGAATTGTTATGGAATTCAAATAATGATGATCTCTGCGGACGAAAAGCGAACGGAAAATTGGAGCCATTCATGACTTCTCCAAAATCAGGTGTTGGATGCATATAAATTCATCCCTTAAGCCTTCCCGGTTTTGACACTCCTTCTCTTCTTCACCGAGAGATGAAAGCATTTATTTTGTCCCGTCAATTTCATTGATTCATCGTCTTTTCGCTATGACAGAATAGCCTCTTTCGCGACAAAGTCTATTCACAAGGGTCCAGTTACTCGTCATTAGAATCTATTCCACAGTAAATTAGTTAAAATCATGTTTCAAATTTGCACAGCACTGACGGTCAACAATAGATTACACACCATGCTATTGTAGAATTTCATCTTGTTTTTACAGTTTACGATTTTTTATTACACATTTGTTTACGCCGCCAAAATGAATCTAATATTTATTATAATTAACCGTCACACTTTAGAGCAATTTATGCATCCGTGTAAGGAATATTGTTTAACACGTCACGGATGAAACTATAATTATTGAGTATGTGTCCATGTATTTTGAAAGGACAGCTTCAGTTTATTTATTAAATGTTGCATGGAACAGTTGGTACCTTTGGCTGAAAATCTGGCTGAATTCCACCTTTCATTCTTCCTCTCAATTGTTTTTGGAAGCACTTTTATTCATGTTTAATAAACCAGGCGTTCTGTGTGATCTTTATTGATTAAATTTTAAAAAACATATTCCATTCAGACTTTTAAAGGTTATTGTGAAATCAACAAAGGAGATTGGAGGGGATATAATTAAATTCCCTTTGTTTTTCTGGATTTTTTACCTTTTTGATGCAATAGGCACTATTCCTTCCCTTCATTAATTAGTCGATTGCCTGATTACCTAATAGTACATTGTTATTTGTCCATTTTGTTAATTCATTTTTTGTACAATTTTATCCTATCATAAACTGTTTAATGTAGGCTGATATCTTAATGATTACGGGATGATTCTCAGAATCATCCCTTATTGCATGTAAGATATTTTCTTACCGTATTCCATTATTAAGGCACGTGACCACCTTCCATTAGTAAATAACGGCTTTCAAGAAATGAACTCTCATCTTATTTGGCAGTTAGTTTAATAGAACCACAACGTACTCATTCCTTTAATTATTTTTCTCATTAGATTTTTAACTTTCCCTCCGTAAAATGATGGTCAAGCACGACTAGTTTTGGAGTTGCCGAGCGGTGAAAAAATTATAGAATTTCGACCCGCGTTAATTATAATCGGCTGAAATAACCGGTACAACTCTTTAAAAGTGCAACGCAATTAAAAAACTTCCTTATTATTGCAAAATAATTATCACTAACAATAAATAACTTTTACACAAATTCGCATGCTTTTGTTTCTCTATTGGCTAAAATGTTGACGGCCTCGGTAAGGCAAACTAAGTGACAGCAAAATGATTTTAGCATCCTATTTGGAAAGAAGTCCATAGTGAGCATAGTGATATACTCCTGATCAATTTGAATGTACGGTATCTGCCATCTCTATCGATTATTTTTTTCAATTAGGTGTCCTTATACACTGGCACATTATATCTCCATGGTAGGGGGTGAGAACATTCTCTCGCATCCCCAAGTATTGAGGTCATAATAATAAGGTATTTTCTCGTAATTTTTTGAGCACATTGAGTGGGGTAACTTCTCTCCTATCAAAAACAGCTCCTCTCCGCCTTTCCGTCGTTTTCTTTGTTTGAGTTCCTCCCCTATCTCAAAATTTGGGTTCCAACTCACCCAAGTACCCTTGGGGGGAATATGCGCCGATTCAATATGGTGTAAAGAATGATTGAAAACCAATTGAATTATATGTTTTAATATACTATAGAACTTAGAGAATAGCTGTTTCACATATTTGGGTAAGGCATAGTAATTCCTCGCATCGCTCACTTACATGTAAATCAGATATCCTCTACTTTGGTTTCCATCTGTTTTTTTTCTGAAGATCAATTGAGAAAGCACATTTTATGGAAAATGAATCAGTTATTTCCGAGTGGTATTTCTTTGTTGATATTTATTTCTCAATTATACATGTATATAACTCTGATATGGAGCGTAGCTATGTACGGCGCGGAAACGTGGTCGCCGAAGCAGGAGGATAGACTTAGATTGGAGGCTTTTGAAATGTGGGTGTGGAGAAGGATGGAGAAGGTGAAATGGACCGAAAGGAAAACAAATGAAGTACTGGAGATGGTGGATGAGGAGAGGGGTTTGTTGAGAGAAATCCTATGGAGGCAGGAGAAATGGATGAAAGGCGTATTGATAGGCAATAGTGGGATGTTGAAGAAGGTAATAGAGGGGAGAATGTTGGGCAAGCGAGGAAAGGGCAGGAATAGGATAGGGATGTTGGACGGGATGAAGGGAGGAAAGAAGTACACCGAGATGAAGAGGGACCTGATATAGATTAGTTTGAGAGATGGGGAGTCACAAAATGTTTATTTTATAGTTGTGTCCATCCAAAAACCTACCTTAACCGGTAGATTACCTAAAAAAATATAAAGTATAGATAAGTTTAAATTTGATTGTATGCAGTATAATAAGTTACTCTAGGAACAATTATTTTTCACATTTGAAACCAAGAAATGAAGAATGAAATTTTAGGGGAATGAATTTGAACGAGGGGGTAACAATGAATGTGATGATAAATTTTTAAAAGGAGGCACGTTTTTACCTTAGCATTTTTTTCTATCAGTTAGGCAGCATTGTATCAGTTAACAATATTAGAATATTATTAATATTTTAAGGCATTTTCTTCAATTTTCATGTTTTACGCCTTCTGTAAGCAGTGTTAAATCAATATGTTACAGTAACTCAAAACGCTATCAAACTTGTTCAAGCAGAAGGCATGAAAGAGGTTAGATTATTGATTTGCTTTTATTGAGTTGGTTACGGCTTCACTGCAAATTTCTAATCAACGATTACGGCTAAAACTGATCAAGTACGTATGTGTGTGAGAATGAATTTGGACAAAAATGAAATACCAAAAGGCTGGTGCGAAAGAAAACCCACAGGAAAATTGACCGCGACCAAAAATCGAATGGGCGTGACTAGGCGCAGGGTACCTACCAATCTCCTTTTCACATTTTTTATAAATTAATTTTTTAACAATCGCAATGTTATCATTATTTTTTTCTCTCTCGAATAAAGATGAGCACCAGAAAACATCTTGATGATAAAAAACAGTTACTGGTTAAAGGGTGGGGATTATACGATGCAATTTCTCTCAAATGTCGATTTTGTTTTTCAATTTGGTAGATAAGATTGCATTGTTACCTTTCAGCTTGTTTTATCAGGTGAATAATATGATTCTGATCAGTTGTTGACCCTGAATTTTTTGTTCTATTTTTACTGGCTCTATACACTAATCCTGTGTTCTATTTAAATATATCTCAGAGGAGTCTGGAATACTGTTTTCAACACGTGAAGAAACAGCGAAATTTATTTCCTGAAATAAGCTGTTGATCGACATTATTTATACCGTTTTCTTTCAGTCCAAAGGGAAAGCCTATCAGGATCATTCCATCACGCACGAATATTTAAATTTAAAAGTTGACACCAGACAGATCCTGTCGTTCCAGACGGTAAATGCGGAAGGAACTCGTTTTTCATTCTCAAAAAAATGGAATATTTGATGCACACTAAAGGTGTGCGCTTTCTGAGCACTTCACTGTTCGATACGATTCAAAATAAAAAAGCGAAGGGCGAAAGGGGGGAGGGCGGCGGCCAACTTTTCACTCACCTGGTGAACTCGTTCTGAGTGAAGGGAAGGGATCACGCGAGGCCCCGGCGGCAGCCAGCCGACCAGCCAGCCAGCTGTGAGTGGAATTTCCGATGTCAAATCAAATGAAATGGCAAGTTCTCCTCCACGCCTTCAAATGTTTGACCGAGATGGTGGTTTCTCTGCTTTTGCTGCCGCTCCTCGAAAATGACTTTCGCATTTCGAATTCCGCTCCGCGGCGTTAAAGAATAATTCTGTTCTACACGCGTAATTTTGTACAGAAATTGATTAATAATCCAGAATTGTAACAAAAATTTTTGTACTCATCGAACATAAAAAAAATTCACCCAACTTGGTTGAATCTCTTTGTGTATATCTCCCAAACGGACCCGAACATGGGTAGGAAGAACGCTTAGTGCTATCTCTGAAGCTTCAATACGGTCATATAAAGAGTTGATTATGATTTTGAATAACAGTCCTCTTGAAAGTTGCACCGCTCATCTGCCTCAAATACATGGTAAGCGTTACGCTATAATGATCTTTTAGTATTCATTTTCAAGATTGACTCTCATAGCTGAGAGGAGCATATGCTGAGTTATGATTCTTGTTTATCTATAAGACTAAGGACACATTTTCTAGATTTTTGAAGATACCTAAACTGCCCCACGCCATACTTTTTTAATAGCATATACCAAAATTTTAAATTGATAGTTTTCATTTCGTTCTCTTGGGTTAGCGGCACGATCGAAGACATGCCAACGAGTTCGAATTGAGTATCAACCTGAATATACTGTATTTTTTCTGAGTATACCATCATTTGCGTCAAAGTGTACAAAATTTGGGAGGTATTATACGCGATAAAAACTCTGAACTATGAAGTCCAGTCAGTAAAGAAGACAGATAAGTATGCACCGATTTCTCAAATGAACAAGTATACTTCAGTTTTGCTATGCGCAGTACGTCGTTTGACTATGGAAGGCATTTTTACCCATTAGTACTAATACATACATATTGTTATGGTTATTTGACGGTTTTATATACAGAACGATTTCATTGATGATATTGTACATTCTCAAGGTAGGTTTTTGACCGTCTCCAACAACTATTTACTTCTAAAAATCACGAGAAATTCCTCTTTATTCGCCTTATATTACTTCCAAACTTTTACCTACACTCTTGCTCTCTAAAAGGCTAATTCTCTTCTTCGTGAACCCCGCTTACCCTTTTATCAAGGCCTTCAACATCTCAACATCCCACTACCATTCAGTATTTCCTCTACACTCTCTTTCGCCTTTTCGGATTGCTTCTATTAAATTCCTTTTTTATGTCCACCACACTTAAAATTTCGTCGTTAGTCTACACCTCCATTCATCTGATTTCCTCCTTGCCTCCCCACACCCATATCTCAAGAGCCTCTAATCTAAGCTCATCCTCTGGGCTCCTGTATCAGAGTCCAGTTTCAAGCAGCGCTACGATCCATACGATCCAAGTCTTTACTGATCTTCTCTTGGCAACTTCACGTTATCTACCAAAAGTTTTCTTCTTCTTGTGCATGCATCATTTGCCAGCACAATTCTTCTCACATTAGTAGTAGCTACAGGCTCTAATTAGTGAAAAGTAAACATTTTCGAACATAAAAACTGTAATATATTCCCAATGATACACTAAAAACGTTATAGCAAATTACAATTTTTATTATTTACGAGAAATTCTTCTCCAAATGTCCCCGCTTCTATACCCCTTTTCCTCTAAAATGCTGTCCAAATGCGTAATTTCTCCATCTATGCTAGCCTTTCTCCAGCTAGTTCTATTCTCATATGTTATAGCCTATTTTAGCCTAATTTTATGTTCAATTCACCTTTCCTGCTAGTTGAGAATCTCATTACTTTTGTTGCCTTGTGGTTGATCTTCATTCTACACCTCTTTTGTTGTTAAAGTAAAGACTAAAATAGTAACAATAATCTCTCAGATGCCTGAACAAATATCGCTTGATTACTTGAATATACGATATATCTTATACTCGTATAACTGACTTCATCATGTCGCCTCCCGTTTTCATTTCCATATGAAGCCTTTCCTGTGCCTTTCTCAGCTCATCCTTAGCAGGTATGTTAAAAAATACCAGTGATAAAGGGAAACCCTGCCTCAGTGCTCTCGCCGTCTAATTCATCTACAAGTTTCGAATAAATTGCCTACCCCTCCAGTGTACTAATACTCGTATTTTTCGCAATAATTCCAATAACTTGGTCCACTCAAATCTGTGCCTTATCAAAGCCATTGAGCACACGAAACACATCCTGATTACATTCTAGACTACTTTCTACTAATGTCCCCATCAGTGTTCTCAATTAAAGCAAAGGCGTCAAGTTGTACACTCCTCTTTTAAACCTAGACTGATTTTTGCCTAGATTTTCCCTTGTATGCCCCATTCCATTGATGATTCTCAGAAGTATTTTTACCTAATGCATGTGAAATTAAACATGTTCATATAGTCTCTACATACTGACGTTTTATTATTTTGCGTGATGTGGATCAAAATGGATCTAACGAAACCTTCCAGACAAATTCCTTTCTCATAAATGTCTCTTTCTCTCTAATACTAGCTCCAAGAATTCCTTCCTTCTGCTTGTATTTTCCCCCAACTCCTTAGTAATTTTGCAAGGATATTATGTGGTTGTATTACCCTGTTCAATTTCATCTCTCATGGAGCTTTCTTATCTCGCTCTGTTACTGATGGTCCCACGATCTCCCCGTCTACATCACATTTCTTTATTATCTCTAAGCTGGGTGTTATAATCTCTTAACCACAAAGCTCTTCCAGGTATTCCTTTCACCATCCCGGAAACTCCTCTGACCTCCACTTGCGCAATGCTTACAAATATGATTATGAAGTAAAAGACGAATTTCCCGCAATGTGAAAAATGCTTTTCTGCAGAAAAATTATTAGTTCTAGTGTCTCAGATGTTGGATAAACAATTAATATGATCAATATTTATTACTTTCAAAGTTTCCTTCAGTACAATGTACCAATTGATATATTTTTATTTGAGTCATATTGGTTGATATTTTGACAACTACATACAGTCGAGGAAAGGTTAGAATGATAGTTCTCCTTTTGCCTCTATGTGCGTAAATATGCGTCATTGCTAGTAAATACTATTAATACTGGTTACCTACAATGATGGATTAGGCAAAGAAGTATTTAACAGCTGAATTGGATGTCAGCAGATCAATAGAAGCAGAATGGCAATTTGGAATAATTTTGGCTCAATGGAAATAGATCTAATGGCTTTTTGACAAAAATATTCATTAATTGATAATTCAAATAGCTATCCAAATCACTGATAAGGGATCATTTTCTTTCCTAAAATTTGTAACCCTGTTTGAGATTTAATTCATGTGCTTATCGGTGAAGTTTTGATGTCATTCCGCGATAAGCGAAACATCAGAAACTTATTATTTTACAAAAATAATCGTATAATGTTAGACTTAGCAATATTTACTGTTTAAAAAAAAATCTGCATAAAAGAAAGAGTTTCTTTAAAAAAATTGGCATAAAAATTAAGGTTGTTAAGTCCGGGTTACTCCCGGACACCAATTGCCATTCGTCTTTCGGCATATATCCGATAAAAAGCAGTTTCACAGTCCCTTATTTTTTAATCATTTTGTTAATTATGTTTAACCCAGGTTTACACAAGTACTAACGCAGTCCAAAAATTAGAATCTATGTTTGCTAGGTTTGGAGTAATAAGAGGTTAGGGTAAAAATATGGATACTACGTAAATGCACTCTTTTCTCGGATTTTTATACTTCACAAAAATGCTCCTACTTTACAAAATTTATCCCTAGCGATAATTCCTCAAATGCCTTATGTAAATGAGCAAAGGAGTGCGCGGTGAGATGACTAAAAATTAGTACCCCATTATTATGTAAGCTTGAATTCGTGATTGCCTTCAACTATTCCTAATTAATTAGAACGATATCATGCAAGATCACAAGTATATATAAGTAGATTATTGACGTAAGGTGAGAGCACAATACTACGACTGAATATAGCCCCTTAATCACCTCCATTTCCAGCGTTGTAAGATTTCCTCTGAATGACAGATTTTCTTCGTAGGATGCTCGCTTATGGCATTCAACGGCATAGAGCGATTCTCATTGCGTAGTGGAGGATGATTTCTGAACCCCTTGCGAGTCCCACTCGAAAGAAACCGTTGCAAGGGAAGATGAACGTGGTGAAGAGAGTGCGGGTCGTCGTGTTATAGGGGCATACGACTGAAGGCTCCTCCACTAGCCAAACAGAACTGGAATCAATCCCTAGCCAGATAAATTATTACACGGAAGATAAATCGCAAATGACTACCTCGGATGGGCAGTGGTGCATCGCGCGCGCTACAAACCTCCCAACCGCTTTGTCTAAAACCCCCAGGAAGGAAACCCTTCAAACCCAGTCAACCCCTTAACCAACCTTAAACCCCTTCCCACACCTCTCGCCATATTCTCACTCCCTGTAACCAACCTATCCCTACCCTTACTGCACGTCCCCTGCTCATCCAAGTCCGGATACTATCTCCACTCGAGTGAGATCCGCCGGTCTTCCCACCTCCATCCTACCCCCATCTCTCCGAAACCCCTACTTATCCCAAAGGTTATTAACGTCGTGTATGACTTTGGCATTCCAGAACTTGGGGGCTAACCAGATAGTTGTTTGAATTTGGGGCCGGGAGGAAGGATCAGAGGAATTTGCCCCTCGGCTCTCTCGGCCGCTCTCTGCGGGGAGAGCGAAGCTCCGTGGAAAGGGGAGGGATGGTTGGGTGGGGGGAGGAGTTTAGTTTACGTCCCTGGGGTGTGTGAGGGGGTTGGAGGAAAGGAGGTCGAGGGGAGGGGGGGAAGGGGAGGGAGATTAGAGAAGGAGAGGGGGTAAGTGTGGTAGTGAGGCCCGAGATGGTGCCGCTTACCCTTTTGGCCCATCCCCGCGACCTCTTTCCATAATATCCAATCCCCGTCTCTCTTACCACACTCCCTCTTCTCTAGTTTTAAATCCCTCTCCCTTCCGCTATTCGGTTCGCTTCCCTGTTGTCGAAGTCCCTCCCAGACAACCACCCCTTGCTCTCTCTCCCCCCCCCCCCCCGAAAGTCGTTGTAGCCCTCCTCAGGAATCATCCCTTCCTCATCCTCCTCCTCGTCCATCCGCTCGCCCTCATCACCACACACTACCGTGGGAGCACACACTTCCCACGCTCGGAACCGTGGCATCCCCGGGACGTGTGTGTGGGTGGGTGTTTGAGAGAGAGAGAGAGCGAGAGAAATTTTGTTCCTCTTTCCCTTTCTCTCCTCCAAACTGCCCCGCTTCTCTCCCACGTTTCCTCTCACTAACACTCCTGCCAAACAATGACATTAAAATGATTTAAACTTCTCTCGGTTTCAGAGTAGATATTGGGACGTGGAATTGTATGGGTGGGAAGCAAGTGTAAATAATCAATTAAGCAAATAAATAAATTCAGTCTCGTTCAATCTCGTCTATGCTGCGTGAGCTGATTCCCTCCTCCCGTTTTTTTCTCTCTCTTGCGACGCTGTAGAGGGTTAATGGAAGCTAAATTTTCGCTTGCGTGAAACCCCTGCAAAAGCAGGGGTTTCACGCAACGCATTTGCTCACTTTCTTTCCTTTCTCTCCATGAATATAAATAAATAAACAAATATATATATATATATATATATATATATATATATATATATATATATATATATATATATATATATATATATATATATATATATATATATATAGTGTGGCGAATCACATCGGAAAAAAATCATCCATTAAAACGTTCTTTTTTAATTGAAATAAGAGATATGTAAGAAATTATTTTTTTGATAGTGGTTATTTTTAGTTCGAGAAGATGGAGGGGAATGGACGGTGGGGGAGTTTACCGCCCCAGTCCACGGAAGAGTAATTGCCCGAAGGAAGCATTCCGTCTCCTACTAATTAAGGCACTTAGGTCCCCACGCAAGTGAAGACGGCGCGAAGCGGAATTTGTGAAGCCGCATCCGAAGAAATCCTTTACGTATTCGTCCGCGCAATCTCCCGGGAAAGGCAGTTACATCGCGCGATAAATGAAATCTCGAACGAGTGACCCAATTTTTGTCCCTGACCTCTTTATTCGAACGTCGTCCCTCTCTTCCCTCTTGCGTGCGTGTTTGTTATTGTGACCGGGACGGCGTATGTCTACTTGCACGCGCGATCATGCGCCTGCGAATCAGTCATCAATTTAATTTTTCGCTTTGATCAACTTTCCTAATTTAACAAGTATTCTTATGCCCCCGGGAGTGTGGATCCCTTCTAAATGCTTGCGACATGACTGACTGTTTTAGGGTCTTGTGCAACGGAGGAGGGAGTGTAGAAGCAGGGGGCAGGGGGCAGCAGAAGTAGGGACTATGTTGACTCAACAGCTTCAATTAAGGGCTCAATCAATCATTTTCTCTCTCTCTCTCTCGCCCTCCCCTTGACCATCAACCTTCTCAGCCCACTCGTATACCTTCGCTATATTTCCATTTCCCCTTAAAGAATTCCCCATTACATTATCCTCGATCCTGTTTCCCTACCCTTCCTCTCTGAACTTTTCAGAGTTTTACGCTTTATTTTCCAACCCTCTCATTTCTTATCCTTATTTTCGTCCTCAAACATCCTTTCGCCATCATTTTCCTGTGGACTAACGCTGACGACGCGAAATATTTTGTAGATCCGTTTGATTCACTGACACTTCTAAACAAACATATCTATTTGTCTGCTTGTTCGGGGAAGAGACAGGTTAGAGTTGCGATAGTAAGTTAAATTATGAAATACATTCCAAATTGTCTCCTCATGCAAGACTTCTGGTACAGAAAATAATTCTTCGTATTAGGCCCTCTCACTTTAACTTTTTGATGTCTCTATAGAATGCTATCCTTAGATGAATTTTTGACAAGCACGATCTTGATAAAATATCATTTACTGGGGGAGTTTCTGTCAAAGTACACGTTAACTCACGAAACTCACAACTCACCATCAATATGATCAATTTTCTTAAAATGAGAGTTTTTCGCAACTGAATTGTGTTTTAAAAAAATTGACAGTTTAATTATTATTATTAGACAATCTACCGGTTAAGGTAGGTTTTTGGATGGACACAACTATCACACGAATAAATAGCAAATCCTGACAAAACACAATCGAGCAACCTACTCTACATCAGGTCTCTCTTCATCCCTGTGTACTTCTTTCCTCCCTTCATCCCGTCCAACATCCCTATCTTGTTCCTGCCCTTTCCTCGTTTGCCTAACATTATCCCCTCTATTACCTTCTTCAACATCCCACTGCCCCTCAATACGCCTTTCATTCATTTTTCCTGCTTCCAAAGGATTTCTCCTAACAAACCCCTCTCCTCAGCCACCATCCATAGTACTTCCTCATTTGTTTTCTTTTCAACAGTTTAATTAATACCTAAAATTCCTTCTTATATCATCGACCTTTTTGACGGATAGCATGTTAACTGTGGAGTATATTTTCACCATTAGTCATTCAACCAACAACGAAATAAAAAGTTATGCGTACTGAATACGAAAATAATGCAAAGGCGTCATGAGTATGACAACAGCAACTGTAGGATTTTTTGCACGAACATATTTATATGATATTTTACAAATTTGTTTTTATTCTCTTTTCCTTTCAAAATTAATGTTTTCTTCCTATACATTAAAGGATTGTCTTTTTATAAGAGGTTCTATATTTTCCTTTAATGTTTGATATTAGAGGGCCACAGCATTAAACCAATCCTCGCCTATATTCGTTATTAATTGTGTAATTCGGAATTAATTGGAATAATCCACAGTATGGCTTGAATCTCTCGACTTTTTCTCTGGAGACGATGCTCGAGTAATCCTTGATTTAAAGCAGGGTCAGTGGTAATTGCTCTGAGGTGAGGGAAAAAAGAATTAAGAAACTGAGAAAAACGGAAACTTGTTCGCTGTTGCGCGATAGGATAAACATTGTGAATTATATTTTATTATAATAATTCATTTCCTCGTGAAGCTTTTGTACAATTCCTTTTACCCGTATATTGTTTCACGATCATCTAAAATTCACCCTTCAATTCAAATGAGGGCAATATGAAAACTATTACCTGTCTCTTGAGGTATCTCGAAATTTCTCTTTAAACGCTAATTTTATGTTCCTTTTTGCATTTATTTATCATTAATTTATGTAGATAAGTAGAGTGAAAAATGTAATGATTATTTATTTACATTTCTATTTATTGCCTTTATCCAAGAACTCGATATATTGTAAATTTCATCAATTTTTTAGCAGTTAACGAAACTTACATACATTAATGTTATGTGGCTCAGAAAGCCACCAATTATGAAGTGAATGCTTTCCAACATAGAATAAATTCAGTTATATATGTTTTTCGACAGTATTAATTATATTATAAAACATACTATATAGGTTTTAAATATATTTATTCTCATTTAATTTGTTCCATGTTACGTGTGGATTTGTTATTGATTTTTGATGCAACACTTCCGTGTAGTCACTAATTTATGCGTGAAACGCTGTCCGTTAACCTGTTATAGCCACGAGACCGCAGCCCTTTTCTTACGATATGTGCCATGGATGGAAGTAACTTCTTCAACTCATCATACCGGCGACTAAAGATATCATGTAGATTTAGAGCCAAGCGGCCACAGATTTTAGTGCATTTGCATTTTATTTTCTCTACGGTACATGTAACAGCAACCTTAGAAGCTCCTCCAACCCTAGAGCGAAGTGGAGGAAAACGTGATTTCCATAACTCTCAGACCATCCTTCTCCAATAGGGGTGTCCAATGCCCTTAAAGAATAAACTTATATCCATGTCGGACTAATATTTTCTAGTATTTTAATCTATAAATTTCGCGTTTCATAATTTTTTCTTTGTTTTTCACGATTTTTATTTTGAAAAGCTGTTGAAATAGTGATCTTTTTAATAAATTTATGGAAAAGTGTGAGTAGCTAAAAGTAGGCACATTCCCCGAAGAGTTTCATGGATAATATATCAATAATTTTTTCCTGGATAAGTAATTGCTAATATATTTGTTAAAAAATAAGCGTCATCATTAAAAGTTTTAGAATGATTGCGAATAAGAACTTAGGAAATAAGAAAAAATGACATTACCTGAGAGGAGCAGTAATCAGTTATGATTTTTCTACTGAAGTCTTCGCGGGTTTTCCACCGGGTCGGGGTTTCTTCTGCCGACGTTTTGATGGCTAACTCCACCATCGTCTTCAGGGCGTTGACGGAGATTATGGCGGAGTTGGCCATGTAAACGTCGGCAGCAGAAACCCTGACCCGGTGGAAAACCCGCAAAGATTTCACGAGAGTCAAGCGCCGGGAAAACATCAAATCTTACATTTATGATTTTCTTTTAAAATTACTATCACCAAGTCCTCAACAAATTAATTTGTCATGGTTATCGTGAAACATGGAAAATATTCATGAATGAACCTTTTTTGAACCATTTAAGGAAGAAATAAATTATGTCCATATTTGGAATATATGCTTGCCAACCTCTGGTTTAAATATGAGAAAGAGCAATTAGTTCTGGTTATTTATCTTGTCACATTCAAATAACTTGGCAGGAAAAACCGTGGTAACAAGGATTTTCAACTGTCATTTTTGTTTTTGCTTATTTGTAAAGCATAACTTAAAATTTCATTATATTTTTAGGAACTCGATGGGCATTTGATGATATAAGAGTTCAGGGCAATTTCTATATCTCTAGGCTTTAACCAAACCTAAAACAGATGCAGGAATTAAAATATGCTGTGTTTGTTAGAACGACTGAATAATCTTCGCAACCCATTATTTGTCGGAAAATTCTCCGTGAAAAAAATAATGACGGAGGATTACACTTGAGAATACCCACCGAAAGAGATTTTTTTCAGTTTCCTTTTAAGGATTGAAATATCTAATTAAGCCAGAACTGTAGTCATTAAGAAAATTGCTCCCAAACATGTTCTTTCCACAGGGAGGGGAGTGGGTGGTCTGAGCACCGCACATTTCTCAGTGGTCGGTTGGTGTACCTCTTCTCAGGTAGAAAGGGAGAATTTAGGTGGGGGGTGGGAGGAGGAGGGATGGGGAAAGAAATTCGCTCTGTTGTGTGGGAAGCTCAAGGGTTGGGAGGGGGGTTGGTAGGAGAGGTTGGCGGAAGAGGGTGGAAGGGGAGGGTGAAATGTATAAAAGAGTGGGGCAGAGGGGAGGATGGACGATGTAAATGCATCGGAAAGGGGGGGTGAGGGACTTCGGTAATTGGATCCGTCGCCTGTCAATGAACCACCATATTGCTTCTTGAGGAAATGAGAACTAGTTGGCATTAGAACAGTTCCTCCTTTTCCAAGAATCGATTGAAATGCATTGCGCATGGAGCTGTCTTTTTGCTAACGAATCTGTGAAGAGAGGAGGATATAAGGTAGAACTGAAATTCAGAATCGGCCAATCAAGTATGAGCTATCACCGCGTGTTTCCTTCCTCATAAAAGGTTTGATTGAGGTAATTTGGCATTTCATTATTTAATCATTTCGCCCCTTACTTCAAAACAATTTTAGAATAACGTTGAGTTCACAATTGTCATTTATTGGCGAAGGATCATGGGTGGGTAATTTTAAGTTTTCGAACATCTATTCGTTTGAAGCGTTTTTTTATATTTATATTTAACCAGAATTATTATGTAAATAACATCTAAATGATAGCATACAACAAAGATTGACGATGTTATGCTCTAAAGTGAAGTATTTTCCGGATCTTGCATAAACTTTGATGACTGAACTTGGTGGGGAATTCTTAAAATATAGGTATCTAATCATTCAAGCTAGTGTATAAAATATATTTAATTACGGTTTCAACTCTTTAATTGTGCCTTAGTCAAACTTTATCAGAAAAACTTTTGAATAGCTATCTTTGTCTCATTGATTTATCTTCTTTCTATGGAAGGAATCGGAGTGCATGGTGAGAGAGCGGGTTGGAATGCTGGTCAGTTTAGGTACTTGTATTTCATATGCCACTTTCAGTGTCCAGAAGAGGTGGAGTTAGTATTCATATTTTTACTCCTATTTAGTTATACTGTGGAAAATACATCCACAACATTTTGTTCTCAGATCAGAAGTTTAATAACTGTGGATCGTCTGACGCCTTTAGTTCTGGGCCGAATTTCTCTCCCTTCTCTTACTATCCGTGAGTGGATTGAGGTTTGAAGCGAAAATTCTTGACTCCCCTTACCAAAATTGCTCACTTATAAGTGCCAACATCATTCATGATTTGTTTGAGAATAATCGATATACATTGCATACTTTGAGTAAAGACGCCTTGAGTAATCAAGTCAGAACGGGGATTTTTTTAAAGAAAGAATACAGATTAGACAGAGGAAAAACTTTTTCTGCCGAAAGGCATACAAAGACTCCTCCTTATTCCCTCCGACCAATCTAAAGATTTTTATATGATTCAAAGATTAACTTTCGTTGACTCTTAGAAAATATTTTACATTGGAGACAAATTGTTGGAATTGATACGTTGGAATAACTTAAAATAAACTAATTTTTGATGCAAATTTTTTGATTTCGGTTGAAAGGTTTTGATCTCGTCTAATGGTGTAACGAATGACTCTTGGCAAGGATTGATGACATTAAGGTTTGAAAGTGGCATTATTTTCAAATTTATCGTTTTGCCTAAAGCATTTTTTGAAAAGGGCACATTTCTGGTCGTATCGCCATCGTGTTGAATAGCTGCGTCAATGCTTTCTCCATAAAGGGAGTGCCCCAGGTCACATTTTTTTTGTTACATATATACACTCACATACATTTTCATTTCCCATTTCCATAGCGTCGCGGGCTAAAATTTAGGTGGATGAAACGGAGCGCGACTATTATTCGCATCATCGTCGTGTGAGGACGGGTGACAAAAAATTCTTTTTTTTTCCGAGCAATAAAACTGAAAAAAGGGAGCGCCGACATTCCCGACAGTCCCGCATTCGATAAGCACGATACGTATTGCCAGCGGGACGTCGAATTTCTAGAAATTTAATTACTGCGTCGATTTTTAGTGCATTACAATGGCGGAGAAGAGAGAGATTTGCAGTTTATCTCTCTTTCTTTTTTAAAATTATTATCATTATTTCACAAACGAAGCAGAAGCCGATGTCGAGCCGTCGTTTCTGCAAAAAGGGCTCTCTCTTGGGATGGGTGTGGTGGTTGGGAGGGCGCGGAGGTGGTGCCCGGAGAGATCGGCGTGGAGAGAAAGGGTGAAGGAATGGCGAGGGAGTTAGGGTGTTGGAGAGAGAAGGTAGATGGCGGAGAGAGAGAGAGAGAGAGATGTGGACGGAGAAAGTGTCTCTGTTTGGGCGGACATTTTCATGCGATAGTTCTTCGCATCACCCCGCTTGCGAGGACGGGGAGTGGGTGCTAGGGAGCGGAGAGTGAGTGAGATATATGTGAGCGCGAGTGTGTGCGCCTGTCTGCGTGGAAGAGGAGGCGTGGTACGTGTTTTCGGAGCGCGAGTTCATCGCTGCTTTGTTGGGTTCGCATGCACCCTCTCGGCACAGCAGGGAAGGAGGGCGAAAGGGAGAGATAAAGTAGGGAATGGGAAAGGGAATTTGGGGGGAGTGAGGGTAGACGTGGCGGTGGTTGGTTAGGGAAAGGGTCGCACCCCATTCCTCTCCAGTTTTTTTGGCTTTGCTTCCTTTTTTTATTATTCCTCCGATCCCGCACACCCTCCCACCTCTCGATCTGCCTCTCTCTCTCTCCCACCCACTCCCACCACCATCCCGTCGCCTCCCCTCGTTCCTGGAAACCCACTTTTCATTCCCTCGCCTCATCTCGCTCGTCCACCCCTGTCCTCGTTCAAGGTGAGCGTTTTGGAAAGGTTGTGGATGGGGTCGTCCCGAGTTTGAATCCCATTTGCGGACGCCCTCAGAGTACGGAATGTCCCCCTTCGTGCTAACCGGTTGCTATTCATGGGCGCAGGCGCCCCCAGGTCCGTTATATTACGTAACCGGACAGGGGGTAGGGTTGGTTTTGGGAATCGTTACTTAGTTGGAATTCCATGATTAACGATTCATTTAGGCCTCGAGAAATTTTTTGCTTGGTTCCCCCCCGACGCCAAGGTCGCCATCCCATTATAATTACCCCTCAATGCAAATCTTCGTATCACAGAGTCAGTTGAGTCAAAAAAAAGATTGGTAGGACCCGTTTCACGATGGTGACCTCGAGCTAGCCAACAACTTGTGAGCCTATCCAGGTCGGTGGGTTATATTTGAAAATAGAGTCACACCGAACCGCAATGTTAGCTGAAACCCTCCCTGCTGTTTCTTCTCACGGGTTTCCTTTCCTTTGACTCCCCTTATCCGATGTTATCTTCACCCCCGCTGCCACAAGCCCTTGCTGGCGGCTCGAGCAAGCTGAAGTGTAGTTCTAAGTGCCGAGATTCAGTTGACGGGGATAGCACGACCTCGGTGCCAGGTACTCTTCCTTTATTCTCACCCTTTCCTCAAGAAATGTGTAATTTGATTTCCCAGCTTGATTGCAAATGGCAGAAGAAACGACAGACAGAGGGAATGTATAGTATTAAATGGTGATAAATAACAAGGCATGTTATCTTTGAAAATAGTTAAATGTAGGTCGCGGGTAAAAATGAATGAGGTCCATTTTAGTCCTGTCCGTAGAAAACGTTGATTGATAATGTAAAGCTGTTTCTCAATCCTTTAGGTCTCTCGCATAACTTATGTATCTCTTATTTCACGATTTTGTCACGTGCTTCAATGAAATTTGGTCCTTCTATACGATACGATTCCATTTTCTAATTTTCGTTGTTTCCCGTGCCAAACAATGTGTATCGTCTCCTTTCTGTTCTCTCATTCTCCATCAATTTATTTTGAAATACTACGTTCATTCAATTCACTTCAATTCGTCTTCTTCAATTATCTTCCTTTCCATTTTCTCACCACCTTCGACGTTTAGATTTACTCTTCATGTTACTAATCTCATTGCGTATTAATACATGCATATCATTAAAAACATTGTTCCACCAATACATCAATTTGACACACAATTTCCGTGTGGTTGTTAATTGAAATGAACAACTATTCAGATCACCCTTTTGATTGCTCCATTGTCGAAGTGCACTTCATCTTCATCCAGTATCTCGTTCCATATTTCGGTGGAGCGGTTCGTTTTGCTTCGTATTGTTCGCATTTTACCTCAGCAATTGAAATATTGTTTACTCCGAACAGTTCTGATTTTCAAATTTTCTATACATTCAGCAATGACTTCAATTAAAATTGGTTTTGGATTAAACGAATCAACGAAGTGTTTAAATGATATTCGCAATGATTAGTTTTAATTATAATAATAAGGGAATGGTTTACTTTCGAGACGGAATTATCAAATTTGAATTATTTAACGACAGCCTTTCCTGACTTGTTAATATATCTGTAAAAGACAGATTTCCATATCATTCATTAACAATATGGATCAAAAGAAGGTATAAAAATAATTTACTATTGCAACAAAAAAGTACTTCTGTCGAATTATAATGTTAGGGGGTAAGCTTTACGGGAAACGCTATATTTTCATTCCCATATTTCAACTTTCTTTCTTGTTCTTTTTTTCAACATGGGGCTCAGTTCTGCCCCTTTTACAGTCAATGACTTTCCCCATCTACAGCTCACCATTACTTGCAATCTCTACCCCCTGCTCCTTCATTACATACCCAGCTCCTTTCTACTTCGTGCATTCATCTCACCAGAATTTCCACCCCTCCCCCACCTCAAGAAATCACATCCCTCCGTTTTCCCCCCGCGACTCTTGGATCACGCTCTTTCACTTGCCAATTACTTCCCCCTCCCCTGTTGTTTTAACCCCTCGCCCTTCCCCCTAAAAAAGGCCCATATTTTCCCCTCCTGTACCCTACGTCGCCCCCTTCTCTCATTATCCCTGTACCCCCACCCTAAAATCGTATAGTTCCGGGTTTGTCGTACTCTCCCCCATCCCCCTCCATTTCTCCCCGATCTCTCCATCACGCAAGAGCCGTGACTCCCTTTTCCTCACCTAAAATCCTCAGCCCTCCGCCACCCTCCTCCCCCGCCCACATTTTTTTTTCTTTCTCTCTCTCCTTCTCCTCCCCCCATCTCTGCCTTTTTCTCTCAACCACCGCCACTGCCCTCTCCGTCTCCTTTCCTGACCTCTCTCCCCCGCTCAACCCGTCCCTTCCCTTATCCGAGTTACTTCCGCGAGGGGCCAGCGTGGCCCCGGCTTTCGGCGTCGCACCGGCGGTGTGGGAGGCGTCTTTGCCTTCGGAGGGGAGCAGAGAGGGATCGATGCTGGCCGCAGTGCGGGCCTGCCCGCCGCCCCTCCTCCCCGTGCACCCTGTTCGCCCTCTCCCAGCCCCCCTCGGCCGTCCCCGGCAACGGTCTGCCCCCACCACCATCGCGTCCCCGGAACCTCCTCTCCCCCCTTCTCCTCTTTCTCCGTATCTCTCCCTTCTCCACCTTCGTCCCCCTCCGTCCTCCCGTCACGTTCCGCGTGGCTCCATCCCGCATACTCTCCCATTCTCCTCCTCCCTGTTACCCACGCCCCATTCTCCCTCCGTCCCCAACTCCTTTTCCTCCTTTTCCCACCCTCCACATCTCCGAAAACAGCGGGATACAGCAACTGCCCCCAAAAAAATACCCTCTCGATAATTCCTTCTCTCCTCTGCATCCTTTCCACCTTCCCCTCGTCTCCTCTCTCCGAGTCTATCTTCATCTCCCTTTCTCTCACTTGGAAGGATATGTGTGTGTGTGTATATATATATATGTATATATTTATATATATATAATTATATATACATATAGATAAAAAAAAATCTTAAACATAGTAATCAACCCGAAGGTTTGTTTGGTAGGTGACGGTAGAGTTCACCCAGTACTAAGCCCGACGGCATATGAAATTCACACAACAGGGTAGGGGGGTCAGTTCCTTTCCCTGTGCCGGTTATGGTTTTCCATGAAGATCTGGTACCCGAAAAATCACATAGATTGGGTGGAGCTGCAGGGGCCGAGAGAGGCTTAGATTTCCTTTATAGCTCAGGTGGTAGAGCATCCGCCCGGCAAGTGGAAGATCCGGTGTTCAAGTCCCGGTTAAGGAAATATTTTTACGCTCGTGGTCTTCTTGATTCTTCCCCACCTCTCCTGTGCTCGTCTTTTATGTGTGTTCCTATCCCCTTTCCTTATATCTATTTACATGTGAAAGAATATTTGTTCGCCGTATGGCGGGATTTCGGTTTGAATGTAAAAAAAAAAATATATATATATATGTAAGCATTGAACTTCATATATATATATATATGATTTTGCACACGCAATTTCAAGTGCGTATGCTACATACATCATATCTATACGTGTGTGTGTTTGTGTGTACGCACACACATTATTTTCTTCTCTGCTTACAAAAACCCCGCACGCCCGTTTATCTTACTCCGTCAACCCTCATGACCCCTAACCCCCCCACTCTCCCCAGAACCCGCCCTTTCTATCACTTGACACTGCCACCTGCCTCAATGTTACTGTCTGTCGGCCCTTATGTTTATTTTTTTATTTCATGGTATTTTCGGAATCATTTTTGTTTCTGGGACGCTCATTCTTAAGGTGACAATTATTCGCTTGGAATCTAAGAAAGAATATTTATTTTTTCGTTCCGGACAGTTTTCGCGTGCTGCCCTCCGATTCTTCTCGGAAAAACAAACCTACCCCTAAAAATTGTTCGAAAATAACAATGATAGGGGACTAAAAAATACGGACGGAAGACGGGAAGAGGGTCGAGTTCCAGCAGACGCCGCCAATGTCGCCGTCTTATTTGCGCTCACTTCTTCCGAGGAAGGCGTGACGAGGCAACGTGGAGTTTTTTGTGAATGTGTGTGTGTGTGGGGGGGGGGAAGGGGACAGGTGAAAGAGGGGAGAAGAAAAAATAGGGGAGGGAAAGGGAGGAAAAAACATTCGCGTTTACAAACGCCGGGCATATTATTCGTCACGGAGATTCCCTTACTTTGATAAAAGGGGTTGAAGTTACCTCATTTAGCTCATAGATGGCGGGAGTGTTGTCTTCTCCATCGCACCCGCCAAGTCGTCTCTCTCTTTCTCTAGCGCTATCCCTCTCTCTCTCTCTCTTGCAACTTTCCTTTCTCTATTCCTCTCTCGAGATGAGGAGGTGGGGTGTTTTTTGGGGTGGTGGAAGGGGATGGATGAGGAAGGGGTTGGAGGGGGAGAGTGGCGGGGAGGTGAATGCGTGGCGCAGCGATCGATGAGGCCGGCCTCCCTTTCACCCCCACCTTCCCCAATCTTCCTCCCTCCCGAAAACCTCCCGATTCCTCATCCCCTCTCCCTCGCCCACCCTTCCCCTTGCCCACCCCCGAAAACCCCACTCCTCCCGCTTCCTCTCCTTCAGACCGCAGTTGCGCCCTGGCTTCCCGAGGATTGCTCCGGTCGCCCGGGAGATATACGCTCCATCTCCTCTCCCTATCCCTTTTCTTCTTCTTCTTCTCTTGCCCTCTCCTCCAATCTTCCCCCTCTTCTCTCCACTTCCTCGTCCATTCCTGATTTCACCCCCACCCACCCCTCGCCCTTAAGTTCCAAGTTTTCCTCCGTCTCTCCATCTGCAGGACAAACACACACGCATCACAAATCTCTCTCCGTGTGCGTATACCTAAATGAACTCAATTAAATTTCATGGCATCCCACGCGTAATGTCACGAAAATAAAAAACAATTCTTGCTCAACGATGTAGTTTCTTTCCACCATGCTTCGCACTCAGCCGATATCTGGTATTTAACTGAGGCACAGGCGACGAATCAGTGTAAATATTTCACCACGTTTTATTTGAAACTGACTTTTTGATTCATCTTGCGAGTACACTGCCGAGGGATACCCAGCACTTTACTTTTACCAAGTTCCGAGAAAGATTCGGGATTTCAATCCGAGAGAGAGAGAGAGAGTGTTGGCATGCTTTAACGTTGTTTAATCACTCATCTCTTGAATTTGGATTCAATTGGAAATATCAACTTTTTTTTCGGGACAGCCACGATTGGTTCCTCCATGCCCTTACATTTTGTTCGGTGCCTGAATTTACTCAAGAGCAATACCATAGCATTGGCTCTCCGGTTATCTACCCGTACTATTCCTCTACATTCTTGCAAGTGGTATTTACAGCCGTAAGCCAAGTAGCTTTTATTCACCAGGGTAAACACTACTAAAGCATTAGAAATTCCGCATCTTTTCCTTTTCATCTATTTGCCATGTATCCTATCTCTTTCCGCAATATTATCCCCCTACACTCCCTCATCCTTTTAATCCAAGGCAAAAGGTTTTGAAACAACCGTTTTCTTGATTTTCTGGGGAAGTCTGTGCCTCACATCGCGCCCAACGAGAAAAGGATCGCGTCCTGTGTGAATCAGACACCCTTTCTCTCGTTTTCCTTCAACCTTTATCAGGTCAGTTCTCTCGCTCTCCCCACCCCCCTCTCTCTCTCTTCTTCCCACTCATCCCCCGATCTATCTTTCTCCCTTGCTCTCATCCCTCAAAATGAAAAGGAGGAACGTGGAAGATCAAATAAGAAGTCTCTTTCTTCTCTTTCTCTCACTCACTCGTCAACACATTATCCATTGCCCCTCTATCCCACGCCTCACCCCTCTTTCACCCGCCCCTTCCCATTGGTGTTCCCTCTGGCCCCGAAAATCCCCGACCCATGGACACTTCACTCCCCTCCCTCTCCTCCGTTCCTCCCCCTCTCCATGCTTCCTCACGGTTCCCTCTCCCAGGGTCTCTCCCCCCTCTTTCTCTCTCTCTCTCTCTCCCCTCTCCCGACTAAACTTCCAGCGACCATAAACTTGCATTTGCGTGACCTTCCTACCAGTGGTCTCAAAACTCTCTCGACAACCTTTACCGCCATCGGCTCCCACCCCTTCTCTCTCCCGCGCTCCACTGCCTCTGATCCCCCTTTTCTCTCCCGTTTTATCACACGACCTCTTTCATTCGTTCTCTCTCCTCCTCCTTCCTCGCCTCCACTACCTGCCATTTTCAAACGCCTGCCTCCTTACTTCTGCTCCCCCCCCTTCCTCTTCTTTCCCCAGCTACTCTCGCCCGCTCGGGGTTTTATTTTTTTCGGAACTGTGGGTTTTAAAGTGGTCCGTTTTAATTCACGGGTTATTAGGAGAGATTGAAATCCAATATAACTCCTCCCCACCCCCTCCCCGCCTCCCGCTAGGTCTCAATTCCCTTTTTCTCTTCCCACCTCAACCAAAATCGGAGGCCTCCCGTACGGTGCCCCTTTGCCGTTCTCCTTTTTCCTTCCCCTTCCTCACTCGCCCCATTCCACTCTCTCTTCCTTGCCCCCTGCCCTCACTCGCTACCCACCCCACTTCCCAGGGTTAAGATTGTTGCGGCTGCTAAGTTCGCTGTGACCGCCCACGCGGACGGACTAAGGGGTTTTCAGTTCCCCGGGACGCGATTCCCTGTTGTCCCCGTCGTGGTGCTGATTAGGGGGTTTGAAGGAACGCTTCAAGTGCAGCGCGGAGGCCGTCAGGTGGAACGTTGGGGTTTCATGTTTTCGACTGGCGGCGTTGGTCTGCTGGGCCCAAAAATCTGCCGGCAACCAGACCCACCCACCTATCTTTCTTTCCATCGTCCCTCTTATTTGCCAAATGCCCTAAGCTCTCCTGAATATCCACAGTAGAATGCCCCTTCACCGTAGCAATGTTACTTATACAAGTAATAATGAAGGCCAATTATGCCGTGATGATAGCTCAATATTAAACTATAATAAATCATTGACTTGTTTTTGGAACGATAATCTCCCATGAATTTCAATTGAAAGCCATGTTTTTAATTAAAAAATATCTGAATTGATGGAAACTTATAGTGCTCGGTTGTTACCATAATTTATTATCAGAAGCCGTGAGCAAGTATTTGATCTCATTGATTACTTCAATATAAAATATGTAAAATAAAAATGTGTCAAGTCAATGCCAATAATCCCGTTTCATTGTCTCTAAAATACATTTTTCGATGCATTACGTGTATTTTTATGTTTGATACAATATTTCGAGAACATTTATAAACGATTTGTTAATTTTTTATTTTATTTTTGGCTACCAAAACTTCAAAATGCAAATAAAATACGGATATGGTCAATTAGTAGTGGCTATTAGTTAACTTGAAAGTTTCAGGTGTTGTTTACAGATCATTGGAAGATTGTCATACACATTTTCATTAGCGTTTCCCATGAAAAATTTCCAAATTATGTAAAAATGATTTTTTTCTGATATTTTGTTGTAAGTATTTTGTATTACGAAGTCTTTAAACTCCCTCATAATGACTTTTAATAATCAAACCACTTTACTTTTCCACATAAACTTTTTAATTTTTACTACCCAGGTTTCGTTATAACATAACATCATCAGGTGGGTAGTAAAAATTAAAAAGTTTATGTGGAAAAGTGAAGTGGTTTGATTATTAAAAGTCAGTATGAAGATTTTCCCCCAAGTTACGCCAGAAACTGTTTTATCCCTCATAATGTTAAAGTTGGAGCTGCACTAAGTTTTGAGTGAAAAGTTATTGAAAGGGAGAGGTCTGGGGATTAATTTTAAATTCGCTTTTTTAGCCTTGAAAATCAGTAATTGAGCAATTTTAAGCCGAGAGAATTCATATGAAATCCGGAAAAAGAATAAGGTTTCTCTAATGTAAATCGAAAGGTGCTGACTAAAAATTTGTACATAGAAGCCGCTATTTGGTGACCTTTTTGTTGGTGTTAGCCATATAGAAGTGCCCTAAATTTTACGCAAATGTTAGAATGGTTACAACTTTCACGACACCGAAGCAGCAAATATCCGTCTAAACCTTTACCTAAGTTTTCCATCATTTACGAAGGCAGTTAGACTCAAGCCCACTATGGAATCATAGGTTTATCATTCCCATAAGTAAAAGACTTTTCTATACGTGTTTTAGGAAATGGGATGGGATAGTATGTTTTAATTTGTTATCAGTAAAATCAAGTGAGACTGAGGAAACTGATGGGGATTTGATGATTAACCCTATAAAGTTGATGATTTATTAATTTGGAGACAACAATAAATGGATAATAGAATGTAAGAAAATAATTTATTGCACCAATTATGTTCACTGATTTGTCTCTCTCTAAAGTTTCCTTACGTAGATTTTCTGTCTTTTTTCTCAAGATGTTTGGTATAGAAAGCAATGCTGCCTTTTGATTATAATCGCCTTTGTTTTAGAATTCAGCCCTAACACCTTGGATGCAAAATTATTTTGAATCCAAGGTGAATATTTTGAATTATTGCTTAGAACAAATTCATACTGATTGCAATATCATTCGTCCTTTCGTAATGCATCCCAAATTTGTGAATTTTTTTGGTTTCCTGGACGAGAATGTAATTAAGGTATAAAATTCCTAATAAATGAATTAAGTGATTTTTTTATTGAAAAATCACAGTTTTAAATTTTTAAACTTAAAGATTTGACATTAGAGGTTTAAATTCCCAATCAACTTAATTCATCGCATCGAAAAAATACTAATACATTTGCGTAAAAATGCAAATGCATTTACGTAATAAAAGACATGACATTTGGTAATGTCACATTTATAATCAATTTCATCAAATTACTGAACTCATTTTTCGATACAATCTCTGAATACATCTTTGGATACAATTACTTCCGGATACCATTGCCTTTCGGCTATGAAGTGTAACCAACAATTGTTCTTTTAATTTGAAACAACTACATTAGCAAAAAGGAGAAATGTATGGTTAGGACTAAATGCTTTATTTTGGGAATTTTTTACCCAAAAGTGCAAGGACTAATCAATTACCATCTACCGCTATTATTTCTTTTAATGAAAACATCTCCAGTAGAATGGAGCACTGAGACAAATTGCGTGAATATTTTACAATCCATCTCTCTAAACCCATTCATTATGAACGGAAATGTAGGACTTATTGTATGTATTTTTGTGAAACTTAATTGAAAGACTTGAAATTTATTAGGAAGTCTTTCTTTGAAGAAAACTTATGAAGGTATTCCTGGCGACTACCAGTTTTTCATGCAGAGCTTACCGAAGGGAATGTTCATTCTTTTCATATTGATTCAGATTTATACTTGGATTTTGATTTTGAGACGACTCTAATAGAAGTTAGATATTGTTTGCATGCCGCACATTATTCATTTTTGATAATTTAAAACCAGAAATAGTGTCCATTATTATGCAACATTGTTTAGGAATCATGATGGTAATAAATGGAAATCATTTAATTCAGTATCTTTAGCACATAATGAGCATTCAGCACAAAATATATCATATCCTTGTATTTGAGTTCTCTTTGTTTAGTCAGGCATCAATTATGTCCTTTTAACTATCGGATTTGTATTCCATTCCATTTAAAATCTAATATATACCATTTCATTTCTATATTATAGCACCTCCTCCTGCTTTTGTTTATCACCTCCTTTTCCATCCTCACAATAGCACCCATGTCACGTGCTAATCACGTCATATCATTGAATTAAGTATATAGAATACCAGGAATACAGTTATCAACCCGAAGGTCGGTTTTATAGTTGAAGGTAGAGTTCATCGAACACTAAGCCCGACGGCGTGTGAAATTCATCATTTGGGTAGGGGGCGCAGCAGATCCTTTCCCTGTGTATGTATGTACATATATACATACATATAAATTTATACATATTATTATTACGTAATCTACCGGTTAAGGTAGGTTTTTCTTGGATGGACACAACTATCAAATAAATATTTTTTAACTCTAAACAAAACCCAATCCAGCAACCTAATCCACATCAGGTCCCTCTTCATCTCTGTGTACTTCTTTCCTCCCTTCATCCTGTCCAACATCCCTATCCTGTTCCTGCTCTTTCCTCGCTTGCCCAACATTCTCCCCCTCTATTACCTTCTTCAACATTCCACTACCGCTCAATATGCCTTTCATCCAATATGTATATATATATATATTTTTTATATCTAATAACAGTCTGACCTGAATAAGGCCTCGGAGTAGGCCGAAAGCTCAAAAAATCTACAATGTGAGGGTTCTTTTACGTGTTATCTATTTTACTATGTGTCATCTATTTATGCGTTCTATTATGCCGTCCAATTGTAAAATATATAAAAAAACCATAAACACAGTAATCAACCCGAAGGTCTGTTTAGTAGGTTATGGTAGAGCTCAACCCATGTACTAAACCCGACGACGGCGTGTGAATTAGGAGGGCCAGTTCCTTTCCCTGTGCCGGTTATGGTTTCCCAGAAAGATCTGGTACCCCGAAAATTTAACTTGCTTGGGTGGAGTGCTGATGCCCAGAGTGCCTTGCCCGAGAATCAAACCCGGTCCCTCCGGTCAGTTGTCCAACGCTCTACCCCCTGGACTACCGCGACCCGTAATACATGTATATAATATCTATTTATAATATTTTTATTATATCATATATATATATGTTATATTTTCATATATTATATATACACACATTTACATCATCCAAAAAAATATTTTGTGAACCGAATCCTCTTTTTTCAACTTTCTATCTATATTTTATGGGGATTACCGAATTAATTACTTTTTATTAATTATTTTATTTTATTTATTCATTATTTTATGGAGATTAAAGAAGACAAATTACCTTTTCTTGAGCAACGCACTACTTCATTGTCACTCTCCTCTACCATTTATACTCAGTGCTACATAAATGTTTTTCTTTATTCAATTATCTTTACATAAAAATTTTATCATTCTCTTGCAAACACCAATTTACCATCGCTTCTTCTGGTTTCCTCTTCAGTTGGATAGAAACTTAATTTTTACTTATTACTTCTCTGCATGGTCACCATACATTTCACAACGTGTTTTTTTGACCTTACGAAAGGCGTCATTGTAGAACTCAGGGGATTGCGTTGAAAACCAAGTTCCACCTCTGTATTTGATTTGAAAACACAAATAACGTCTCTTGAAAGACGTTATTTGAGTTGTCAAATTTCTGACCACGCAATGGTATTTTGGAATCTGGAAATAAGAAAAAGTTGCTTGGGGTGAGAACGGGAGAATAGGGCGGATGTGGCAAAATTTCACGACCATATCGCTTTGATTGCTCAACCGCACCTCGAGATGAGTTATCAAGTAAATTATAGGTAAGAAGACGGATGCCATTGGTGGCTATACCCCACCGTTTCTTTTTAAAAGCATCACGCAATTTGTTCAGCAGTATGTAGCAATTGGCACTAGTGATGATCTTTCCCTTCTTCAGGTAACCTATTTAGATTACTCCACAATAGTCCCAAAAACAGACAACATTACCTTTCCTGCTGACTTGTATACCTTAGCCTTTTTGGTGGGAGGTGAGTCGCTGTGCTTCCACCCCTCCCTCATCTCTTTGGTCCCTGGATTATACTGATATATCCAAGATTCATCCATTGTTGCCAGGTGATCAAAAAGATCCTCTTCGTCTTGCTCCCAAAGATTCAACATCTCACTTAGCAGGTCGCGCCATGTTTGCCTCGGAAAAGGAGTCAGTAATCGTGGAACCCATGGAAGGTGATGATACCTTCGACATGAGCAGTTCTTCGTAAATGATTTTCCACACCCTGCCGTAGCTAAGATTAGTCTCAGTCATGTTCATTTGAATCGATGCTCTTTGGTCTTATAGAATAAAGTTCTCCAATTTCTTCCCTGTGGCAGCATCGTCCGCGAGTAATGGTCTTCCACTTCAGTGAAGGACATGTGGGCAGGTTGAAAGTTTCTTTTCCCCCTCACACCTGAACCATATGACGCGATATCATTTAATAAACAGCCGTGAATTCATTGCTGATATGTCGGGAACTGTAATATTTCAAATGAAGGAACTTAATCACACTTAAACGCACACAATCACAATTAATCACACGCTATTCTCCATACTACAAGTCATTTTAATCAAGGGCTTCCTGAAACAAAACAAATCAACAGTAATAGTTGTAATTTACAACATTACGTATCTAAGGATCAATTAATATGCAGAGCAAATTTTATCCAGATATCTCGGTCATTTAGTGGGTCGCGGTGGTCTAGTGGGTAGAGCTTTGGACTACCGACCAGAGGGTCACCGGTTCGAATCCCGGGCAAGACACTCTGGGCACCTGCTGCTCCACCCAAGCTATTTGATTTTTCGGGTACCAGATCTTCCTGGGAAACCATAACCGGCACAGGGAAAGGAACTGGCCCCCCTACCCTGATGTGTGAATATTCACACGCCGTCGGGCTTGGTACATGGGTGAGCTCTACCATCACCTACTAAACCGACCTCCGGGTTAATTACTGTGTTTTATCTCCGTCATTTTGCAGCAATAATTACTCAAAAATGATATCCTCACGTATTCTCTTAATTCCTGATCGCCGTTTCATCGATTTGTCTGACATCCCAGTAAATAAAATACTTGAATTTGTTCTAGGTTTTCTTAATTAAATTTTATGGTCATGTTGTTTCCATAAGCGCTACTTCGGGTTTATTTAATGTTGTATCTATTTATTTACTTTTCATTGATATCAGCGCTTGTTTTAAAATTTATTTGTGAAATGCCAGAATTATTACGAGCTTGTGTCTTAATAAAATTATAACATGCTCCGTTTACAATAATGTTTCATCCTAACTTCCTTGGTATTTCTTTCTTTGCGACTGATTAAATGTTCTCATTGAGTTATGTTCCTTTTACTCTTCTATAACTTTCTGTTTTCCTAGTTCACTATTTGATCAAAGGCATCCTCTGTGATCGACATTCTACTTTCCTCTTCTCATTTACTTTTTCCCACTACTTCTGTAGTGGATTTAGTAGTTTGTTGTCCCATTCTTGATATTTTATCTTTGATTTATCATTTACAACTTAAATTATTGAGGAATTCATCAAAAATCATTTAATAGGATCTTAGATTAGAGCCCGTCAATATTTGTCGTGAACAATTGACTGTGGCCATTCTTTTTCTCAGTATTTCGATTTTTAGCCCTGAAACCCGCACCATGTTGTTTCTTTCTTTAACTTTGTTTCTTCTCTCGCATCCCTGTTATATTAGAATATAGTCAATTAGAGTATTGTACCTCACTTCATTGATCTTTGGCAATGATTACCGAAATAATATTTTGGCCACTGTCATTGTATCGTTTATATGTAATTTCGTTAAGTTCGTGTATGAGCTTAGGAGTCAATAATTTTCTACAGAGCTAACTTCCGAAATACTATTTTAGGTAATGTCATCAATTTATAGGGATAAGTAAGATCAAAGATTACGTTAAATCAAACTAAAACAAGTGCTGGTCAAACTCACGATCTTTGAAAACGAATGTACTGCATCGCAGCTTAACGATTTCCATCATTGATCACGTTCCTATAAATATAGGCACACCAAATCCGAGTGGCGTTCAATTTTGTGAATATTTTTTTCTCAGAATGATAGATATTCTTTCATTGTCGTCACCATATTAATCATCGTTAGATTGAAAAAGGGAGAATGTTAGGCAAACGAGGAATAGGGTAGGGATGTTGGACGGAATGAAGGAAGGAAGAAAGTACGGAGATGAAGAGGGATTTTGCTGTAGAGTAAGATGTTGGGTTTTGTTTTGTTTGGAGAGCCAAGATTATTATTTTGTTGTTTTAGCCATCCAATACTAAACATATCTGTAAAGAATTTTCTTAATGTTACATATTTCTTTCGAGCCTCTTTTTCTTTCGTTGAACGTGTTAAAATTAAAGGTGACTTGTGTAATATTGGTTATTTGTTTTATCTTTCCACATTATGGTGGTAAAATTATTAAAGCACATTTTGGAAACAATATTTTGACTGAAATTACAGTATTGATTTAAAGATTCTTCATATTCTTGGCCTAAGTCGTTGTATCACCGACAAAAAAGAATGCAATATGTATTATCAGTAAAAATGAAGACGGTATTTTAATCTTGTCCAGGTACAGTATTTTTTCTGCCCAAAACGTCATAGAATTACAAATTGTGACTAAAAACTATTGGAAATGGCTTGAGAAGATTTGCATATATACTGGAATAAATTTATGAACAAATGTATCATTAGCTGGGACATCAACCCGAAGATTGGTTGACGAGGGTGAAGCAAAGTACGACTAGGCTGTAAGGCGCGGAAAATTCATACATTTAGGGGAGCAGGTTCTTTCCCTTTACCAAAATCCGGTACCCCATGAACTTCTTGCAACCAGAAAATCTTACCCTCTTTGCTTTTAGATCAGATTGTTCAATAGCTTAACCCTGACGCTCAACTACTTATTCTGGTCAATAGCCACGCCTTTAAACTAGAAATGTTGGTTTACAATTGTGTGCATGTAAAGGTAAAGCCAATTTTAAAGTGCCTTCATGACCATGTACACATAGGATTACGCTTCCGTTGAAATCGTCTATCCTGTATCAGTCATACCTCAGGAACATCTATTTTCTCCTCAAATGAAATTTATTCTTATTGTTACAACTGCAAAATTTTAAAAAGTGATCTTCAGTGACTGCCTCATAGGAAATTATAATGACTTCAAACGACCCATTCGTTCACATGTCAATGCAACCACTATCTTATAACAGAAGATCTTTTGTGCATTATATGCCGTAGGTTGATTTAATTGAGAAAGTTTTCGTTTCGTTTTGAATGTACCCTTTTTAATCAATTGAGGTCTTATTCAATTATGATAGCATGACCAATATTATCTTCTTCCATATCTCCACCAATACCATCTTCAGCCCGCTCGGTCTACCATTTCCCACACACGAATTCTTAAGTTTTCTTCTTTCAGGTTTTCTCAAACACGGCGGTAGCATGCTGAAGATTAATTGTTTTAGGGAGCATGAGTGGAATCCATGAAACAGTTTGGTCTTACACGATGAGTTTAGCCTTTTTCACTTATATCAGCCTTAATTTCCATAGCAGAGAAGTTAAAGTAAAGAGTACTCCAATAATCTAACCACAATGGAAGATAGTAACATATATTTTGCATACTTGTAAACTTTTATCTCATAATCCCACTCAACTGCTGCGTGGATGCTGATGGTGTTGTTCAGGTAATATGTCATATAAGATCGGCAGAAGGGTTAGACAAAAATTCCACCATTGCGTCGAGTGCCAAACACTAAACAAAAGTACTGAAGAATCTTTCATTTCTCCTGTCTTCGTGGCAAGGGAGTTTTGGATCAAGGGAATTTTGGTGTGTCATCCCCCCCCCTGCCATACATCCTGGCGGTGGCTTGCATGATACCATGTGAATCCAAATATAAAAAAAAGTGTAAAATCGCGATTCGATTCTGTAACATGTAAATCCAAATCTTACAAAATGCATGGAAAGCGATCGAGATAATTTTAAATGTCACTATATTTCCAATGTCATAGTAACAGGGAATGGAGTCGAATGGATGTAGTGGCTCTCTCCCATGCATGGGATACGGATTCGAATCCAAGTGTGGTGGGAGAACTCTCCTTTGGTGTTCCAAATCCGAACCAACGCGAGAGTAACACGTCAAATGATGATGCTTCTGGACGTCAGGACGTTCGACTGAAGAATATTCAGCCTCTTTGTTAAGAATAGGCTAATTTCAGATTTTATTTCGCTTTTTTTTTTGATAAATCAACCCCAAATCCTAATTATCCCCTCATTCCTCAACAAAGCTAATTATGTTTCTAATCTGTCAAAGTTTCTAATAATTATTACAGATTAAGAGTTGCATTGAATTTAACATACAATTGAGATAAGTTTTTTATCGCCAAAAATGTGGTATGTGTACACCCTTGTTTCAAATGACCTCTCTATTCACATTTTCATAAACAGATCACGAGTTAGTTAAAAATCAATCAGCCTTCTTTCTGTACCCCTGTTGCCAATATTTTGCATTCAAAACATTCTGTAGGTTTGCAGTGCTTAGCATTGGAAAGCATTTGTACCTACATTAATTTGATTATTTTCTCAATACTAGTAAACAAGTTCTGTATATTCTTCGGTTCCGTAGTAAACTAAAATCCTTTCCAGGCTCTTTAAACAAACCCAATGGATGCGAATACTCAAGGTCCTCGAAACCACAGATAATGCAGTATCAATCGTCTGAACAATTATGTGGAATGAAAGAGAGAAGAACCATGCTTTCATAATATCAGAATAATACTTCGTCTTTCTTTTACCCTTTGAACTTCAAATATCTACCGAATTAAGGAAAACCCCGCTTATTGAATAAAAAATGACGGATCAGAACTCAAATTCCTCTTAAGTCTTTGATCATAGGACGGGGTAGAGGAAATATGTCGATAAAATTTTTTTCGAACCTTATTTAACAATCTGGCTGGTAGAGTACAGTAAAGCTCCATCGTTTCAATTGGCATACATTGATCCAGATACACGAGCGTTCAAACGTGACCACGGAAAAATGCGTTCTCATTCAAGCGAGACGCCTGATAAAGGGAGGGGGAACGTAAATGAAATTTGAAATTACCCCAGACGATCGCCAGGCAATCGCCACCTACCGTGTCGTTTGGATTACCTATGATGGCATCCAAATGCGATGCCGCCCGCGGATCATTCGGCCGCGAGCAAATCCCTGTGAAGTGAGCGCGCCGATGGAAGGTGGGAAAGAGATGACAAGAGAACAGGGAAAGGAGGGTGAGAGGCTGTATCAAGCAAGTGTCGAAATCATGTGACGCGGACGCGATCGCACAGATGAGCGTACGGTCGGAGGAGGGATAAATGGGTAGGGGAGGGCTGTGAGCCGAATGAGGAAGAGAAGGTGGTGGTGGGGAGGGAAGAAAGGAAATGAGCTCGTCGGCCCTTCCCTTCCTTCTTCTCCCCTCCCACGTGCTTATCCGCTCCCTTTCCTACATCCATTTTTTTTTCTCTTCTCCTTTTCCTCATCCCCCCGGCGAGGCCAAGAAGTTGCTTGCTTCTTCTTTTCCCTCCGCCGCTGCCACTGCTGCTTTGCGGATGGCGGTGTTGGTGCCTCCCCCTCGCCGCACCTTGGCAAGAGAGGGAAAGCGAGAGAGGGAGAAGAGAGGTGCGGCATTGCCCCGCGGGGCGAGTGAGCGAGAGGAGGGGGGAGGATCAGGAGGGAGGGAGGGGGAGGGGGGGCGCCACTGCAGATGCTTCCTCCCTCTCCTCTCTCCCCCCCCGCCCCTACTTCCTCCTTTTTCACTGGGCCGCCGGGCATCCCCTCCTCTCCTCTCTCTCTCTCTCTCTCCCTTTGGTGCCGCCACCTCCCCTCTCCATCTCTCTCTCTCTCTCTGCATCCCATCTCGTCCCCTTCGCACCAAAAACAACGACACTTGCCCTCCCCGCACCCTACAACCCTCCCCCTCCGCCCGTTATTCCCTCCGGTCGAATGTAAACCTCCCCATACCCACCACCTCCACCTCCGTCTTTTCTTCCTCCGAAGGAAACCTCTTTCCAAGTCTTCCTCCCACGTTCGCCACCATCCCTTTTGCACAGTTTCACCCTTTTATTTCGGATTATGGACAGATGCTACGTGCGCGAGTGACTCTTTCTCCTCTCTCGCCTCGTCTGCCCATCTTGCCAAGAACAACCTCCATCTCCCTTCATCTTGCATCTCGAAAGAGTAATTAAAGATTGTCATGGTGATAAAATAAATTTGAAAAATTACAAGATATTTCAATAATTTCTTCGGGAGAAAGTGTATTCTTCGATACCAATTTGTCACTTGATGAAGGGCAATGTCAGTTAGTGTGGAGATTTGAAAAAAAGTATTGAGTTTATTGACAAATGAAACACGTTTTTAATGTTTCATACTTTTAAGAACTACTTTAGGCAAGTTAGATAATTTCGTATTCTTCAATTAGATTAAAAAAAAACATTTGCTACTTGAAAAGTCAATTTATTTTTACAAATTTGCAAGATATCAATTGAAAAAGCTGGTTATAGCTGTCAGTAATAGTATACGAGATACTTAGCTGTTTTATTAGTGAACACTATCAATTTCTTCGGAGTTACTTCTCCTAATACCTATTTTATTTATGTTATTAAGTACAATCGAGTAAGACATCAATTTGCTGATGTGACAGTTACATAGGTTAAAGAGCAAATAATATGCGTAAATTAGGATACATACCTGCTTAGTGCCAAAATTGACACCCATCCCCGTGATCTAGGATTCTGATTCCAGACATTTCTTTATATTTTGGCATAATCCCGCGAACCTAAGGGTTTTATGACAAAAGCACCATCCATGAAGGAACAGTTAGTAAAATTTCAAGGAAGTTAGAAGAAATGTCGTGATTGAATAAATAATTTATATGTAATGGATTCTGCTATATTTATCTAGAATCGCGCGGAAAGGAATTGTTTAATCGGTCTCTTAATAATATTTTATTTTTGTTTTTCGCCTACTTTTGACATTTGCGACTACAGTTATTCCTTGGTGACAAAGCAATTCTACTAATAATGTCAAATTTTTCCAGTATATATGTTTTGCAATCCATTCGGTAACTTTAAACGAAACGTAATGAAAAACTAAATAATTTTCTCGATATTATGTTAATATATATTTTAAATCTACCTGCTGTGAGTTCCCACCCCTCTAAAACTGTTTAAGGATTATTCCTCGCCAATTTATTCGAGTCAACCAAGTTCTTTCATGGACGAGTCTAGTGGTAGTATAGCACTACGTGGGTATAGCGTACAGTTTGAGCAGGATATGTAGGAATTGATCCTGTCCGGATGTGATACATTCAAAACCAATCGACTATTTGAAAATTGATATCTTCATAGTTTATGTACGTGAATGTAATCTGAAATATAGGATGGTCTGTGTACTGATTGGATTATTTTTTACGAAATGAACCCGATTCAAACATACGAAACGTAAACCTACCAAGAGATTTTTTTAAGTGACTGCATCCCTGCAAAAGTAAAATGTCATTAAGGTGATGAGAGTGATCGTGAAATTCAAAACCTACCGATTAACTCTTCAATCTATTAATCTTAGGATGTATGACGCTACATTATAGCGGAAAAAGCAATACGAGAATATGTATAGCCTACGGAGACAGAGTGCAATGGGTGCGCTCCACAGGAATGTGAAAGAACTTTCAAGTGAGGAAAGAAAGGAAAATAGATTCACACTAAAAAGGGTACAACAGAAAAGGTAGTAACGAAAGCAGAAGAGATTCGTACAACAAGGAAGGATATATAGAAGAGCGAAAGATATTAAGCCAGGCAGTTTAGATGCATATGAGAATATGAATTCGATTAGGGTAGCTTCAATCCGGATTGGGCACAAACCACCAAAGGGTACGGCGACATATTTTCATTTCCCCTCCCAACAAAACGCAACCATATCTCTGTGCATACTTCAATGATCCCATCTTCAATTCCTCTTCAATTTCCCATTTTTAATTCAATCTATTAAAAGCCTTTCTTAATTTCACTACTGCTGTGACATCGCGCGTTCCTCTCTCCTTCCTGAGCCCAAACTGATCACCCCTAAGGACGTAATTATTTGCCCTGCTCTTCATCCTCTTGTTAATGATCCGAGGACGACTGTATTTACGATACATGATAAATCAAACTTATTGTTTTGTAAAGTTAGGTGAATTCCTATAGTCAATAATAAGAAAACCCTATACATATTATTTCGCCCACCCGGTGATCGTAACCGGGCGAATGTAAGGGCTTGAAAGTGAGAAGACATCTCTTGACATAGAACAGTGCTAATACGGTACTTACTTCTCGCTGTCAAACTCTTACTTCTCCACGTTGATGGTCACCGGCTGACCGAAATAACGTTATTGGAGCTGTCTAGTTTTCTTATTATTGACTATAGGTATTAACCTAACTTCACATTTACAGGAAATATTTCTCACAAGTTTTTTTTATTGTTCAGTAGGGTTCACATTGCAGTCCTTACATTTTTTGGAATAGGAAATAACACTGACCTGACGGTCTCCCGACCAAATTTCTCTCTCATAAATGGTACGAATTAATCCTAAAAAATCCTTCCTTCAACCTATTCCAAAACTTTTAAGCAGTTTCTCGAGAATGTTGTCTACCCCCACTGCCTTGTTTGATTTCAATTCCCTTCATGCCCTTACCATCTCACCGTAAAGTAAGCCATCGTCATCTACGTCTTATCCTTTGTCTGCGTCTAATTTTGCTGAACTAACGCCTTTTCCATACAGTTCCTTTCTATATTCCCTCCTTCTCTCATGGATCTTTTCTGGTTCAACTGATATTTTTTCTGACTTATCTCTGATTGTTATCTCGGATTGAATGTTAGATTTTTCCTTCCTGTTTCTAGTATTTTAACCTTCCTGTATAATGTACCTATTCTACTCTTCTTCAACAAACTTTCCATATCCTCGTACTGCATCTTCCATTAAACTTTTTAGCTATATTTCTACCCGCCTCAATTTATTATTAAAATCTTCTTACTTCCTTCTGCGTTATTCTGTATTTACATTCTTCCATTTATTTCTTTCGTCTGTTTTTTTAATCATCTCATCCGTGATCCATTGTTTCCTTGTCCTTTACATATTCACACTTCCGGTAGTTTTTTTGAGGTTTCCGATAGCCCTTTTTTATATATATTTCCATTTTTCCTCTGTAGCACTCATTCATGATTTTCTCTACATCCTGCTGAGACACCTTCCTTGTCAATACGGTTATTAATTCTACATTTCATTTCCTGAACCGCCTTCCCTGCTTTATCTTTTTGAATGGAACGCTACACTTTAGAGTTACTAAATGGTGATCAGAGTTCGTATCCGCTCCTGGGAAACTGTGCGAATTGATCACACTGTTCCTAAAGTCTAACTGATATACTTTTACTTATTTTGCAACTGGTCCAATAATACCCGGAAAGTAGTATATAGTACTTTGGAATTTTATTAAATGCTCACTGAGTTGTAAGAGTGAGAAAGCGGGGATCGGGATGGTGCGGAGGCTAACGTACAGGTTTCCCATCGCGAAGGCCCGGGTTCAAATCCTGTAGATTTTTCAGTGGTATTCCGATCCCTAATGAGGTGTTTCGTAGAGAACACATTGACTGGGTACGATGTCCGTCGGATGGGACGTTAAACTGCGGACCCCTAGGCGCCTTTCGAAAAGAGTATGCTAATGCCGATGCCGGGTTTCTCTCCACACTTCCTTTCCCACCCATCCCTAATGGCGCAAATGACCTTAGCTGTCGGTCGCCTCTCCAACAAAACCAACCAACCAAGTAAGAAAGCGTCTACAATTTCACACCCATAACACATGAAATGGAGTGAATGAACTAAAAAGAGACAATATTTTTTTCTAACCAAGTTTAAATCCTGGCTGTCAGAGAGGTTGGCGTATTTTCATGCAAGATTTGCTAAGGTCTAGGTGTAAATTTCCTGTAACAATAACGAAATGTATACTCGGTCCTTTTTTGTCACTGTTTCGAGTAGTTTTTAAAAATCAGTTTCCATATCTTTGAAAGTCTCATAGATCAGTGGCAGTAACGGGTTCAGGACGGTTCATTCTACTTTGTAGAATAATGGTCGTTTTACAATTCCTTCTATTTTTATTCAATTTGTCTATAATACTTACAGATACCTCCAAGCACACATGAGTTTTATCAAGGGTATATACTATATTCAGGCAGTGTTACGGGCAAATATGGGATACTGCGCTGTGTGTTTCAAATATGTGGTGTATGTAGACGAGTAGGCATAATCTGAATAAGGGGATGTGGAATGCTGAAGAAAAAACCGTTGTCTTCACTATTTAATTTTCACAAGGGAGCTTAAAGTAATTTCCTATACAATGGTTAAAATGCTTTCATTGATGTGCACTGAAAGAGATACACTGTTTCCAAGAAGGGATTGGAGAGTGTTTGTGATAGACAGTTAAAGTGTTTGTAGAGTTTTTAGAAATCGGTGTCGAATGACGTAACGTCTATTCAGAAGTGGTCATTTTATAACTGACTCCCCGACTTACCGATCATCTCATTAACGTATTTTACCGCAGATTGCAATGTGATAAGCGGTGTTTTCTATGCAGGAAGTTTAGAGTTTTCCATAATATTGTCGAATGTTTGCGTTTCTAAAATTGTGCAGTTATGTAAAGGGAGTTTCTTTAATGACTTTATGATACGCCGCGGTAATTTAAAAGGCGTTCGTAAGGCTTGCACTTATGATATTCTGCGGCTGTATATTACATCTCTTTGGCCGTGAAATTTTGTCTCTGAAGAACCACTACACCCAGAATGCTTATTCTTATTCCCTGTCGGTTTTTCAACGAAATCGTTGTTCGGTGGGTTGACATTGTGATCAGTTCGCCTTCCAACAAGTTTTCTGTCGATAAAATCCATTTCATTGATTGGAGCTACGGTGAAGTTCATTTCTCCGCAACCTCTTTTCCGACGGACTCACCTAGAGCAAGTGAAGGAGACAGACGGAATAAAAGAGTTAGAAATCTGTATCCGAAATGAGTCAAGAATTATTTTTTTCTTCCAAAAATGTAATTTTTGCTCAACATACTCCGAAGGAAAATGCGGTTCCAAATTCTAAGGATAGTCAAATCGAATTAGAGTCATGCACAGAATTGTGATTTTTTTCCTTGTATATTGCTCATTCTTTTAAATTCGTAAAGGCACTTGCGCAAAAAATTCTATCCCATTTAAAGAGCATTAATTCCTATTTCCCTTCATACCTCTGTAATAATTAGGCACTTTTACTCCAGGGGAAATTTATAAAAGGCACCAAAGACAGAAAGCTGCCGTATTTAAGTTTTATTTCCAGTTGTTCTGAACATTGAAATTTTACCTTAACTACGGCAGTTTTATTTTTAATTTTACGACCTCAATAATGCAGTAACAACGTAATTTTATTTTTTTTGCACAGAAGTCGGGGCAAATAAAAAATAGCTGAATCAGCCCCATTTGTTTTTAACTAGTTGGAACAGATGTTATCTATGCTACAATATTTGCGAAAGACTTCATAAGTGTAGCCTTCATTCCTAAGTTATGATTAAATTTATATAATATATGAATACAATTTGTTCGAGAATATTTTTACTCTTTAAATGTTAATACAAAAAATTCATATTCTTAGATTTATTTTTGCTCAGTTTAAAAATGCGTCCATTAGTATTGTTCTCACTCATTCACGTTTTCAGTCATCGATTGTACTCTATCAATTCGCGATATTAATTTTCGTCGTATTCTTTCTCTTTTTCCTTCATTTCAATTCACACATATCCAGGGAAGCTTTCGTGAGCATGTTAGCCAGTGCTCTGTGTGGTTGGTAAAAGCATTTGAAATCTGACTCATTGCTCGGTAGAATGATCACCAATGAAATTTATTCTTCATAGTTTATATTTATTTTCATCAAGCAGTCACAGGGCTCATATATCTCTGGAGAAGTAATCAATTCCATTTAAATTAGGTCACATCAGAAAACTAAACTATACAAGTTTTGAAGGGCGAAAATTATTTATTCGAAAGAGGAAGAATGGTGGCGGGAACAGAGTGGTTTCTTGATAGAAATTCACTAGGGAACGGATAGGAAGGACATCGCTGCAAAAAAAGACAGTGGGAGGGAAGAATTGATTCGTGTTGCTTGAACTTGAACTGCATAGATTAAGCAAGGACACAGCCCCGGTGACCATATCAATAGAGAAAGAGATAGATAATTGAAATTTCAGATCACTGAATTTCTCGATTCGGGGGTATTCAACGACCAACTCAGTCTTAGTATATTTCAGGTAAGGGGATGCGGAATAATAAAGAATGTTTCCTTCTCCCGCTGTAGGGAGGAAGTACTGCCAATACTGTAGTTTTGTTGCCAAGTTATCGAATCCCTGCTCTACATTTGCTCTTGCCATTCCTAGAGAAAGCTAAAAGACTATTTCTAAGTCTATTTTATTTTTAGCGAGGCTTGGTTCCAAATATTTGGTAGAGGATTTGCCTCGGCATTTTTAACTGTAGCTTGGGCGTTATTCTAGCACATCTGGCTCTTATACCGAATCTCTCCTCTTTCCTGGGCAGCTTCTATTCTCCGCATGCAAATTAGATCCAAGGGCGTAAGGCGAACAATCAATGAGCCTGGGGAAAACTTAATTTTTCGCCAACATATACGCCAAGAGAAGTGTTCAGAATGTGTTGGAAATGACTTTTTTTATGTTACCTATTTAATTGTGCTTTTTTATTGACTTCTGAGAAAAGAGATGTAGAGAAAATCGGACTTAGAATTTCTTCTTTAATCAGATGCAGGAGAAGCAATCAGAGAAAAATTTATTGGATATGCCAGTCAAAAATTGCAGGTAAAACCAAATAAGATCGCAAAGCGATTTTTGTTTTTGCAATCTTCAATTATTCTTTCATTTCAATACATCTTATTCTCTCACCTTAATATCTATTAACATTGCCAAAACATTCAGTTGGATTTTAATATGTCCTATTGGATTCTGGCATATCATATCGAATTCTAGGCAGTAAAACATTTGGCGGCTAATGATAGTAGTTGTACGCGGTGTTAGTGAAAAATATTTGTATTCGCCTAAAAATTGAAATTTAATTTGGCTAATGCGAGATCTCTGGAATCAGTTTATTAAAACATCCATTCACTCGGAGTATGGACAAAAGAAGACTCCCATAGGTTTTTTCGTAATCTAAGATGGTGAAGTGTAACAGCTATCTGGTCGAATGTTTTACAATATGGGTCAGTCACGAAACTCCTTAATGAATTGTTTATCAGTAACTCATTTCTGTGTAAGTTAATATTATCCGAGCAAGTACATGGAGATATCACTGATATTATTATATTAATATCAGTGAAAGATAATTATCTTTCAATAATAACTCCATTTTGTATGCTACTTAAATTATTCCCTGCAAGCCGCAACTAAGGAGTACATGTATGATAGATGGACTTACCCATCATTCAAGAACATTTTTCAATTGTGGGAATGCAATGCAGTTTCCATCTTAAGATTCCCAGTGTTGCCATTTATGTGATTTTGCACCAATTTTTTAAACGAATCATACAGTATTTATCTTCATTCTATCGCAAATATTTTTTTACTACCTCCTCATCCAGTCTCAAATGTACAGTGTGTAAATCAAGGCACCAAAATTATATAGCCCCCAAAATCCAAATATCAATTACATTTGCATATCTTCTTTCATTAAATAACCTGTCGAAACGTTTGAAGAAAATTTCATCAGAGAAGGAAAAGGTCGCAAAAGTAGCGGGTGAAAATTGTTCTGATTCGTATTTTTTAAGCTTTTTTGTATTTTTTCAGTATTTTTGTACATAGACCATGGTATTTCCGGATAAAATTGATCATATTTCTTCAAGGTTGTCATTTTTGATTTGCCCCTTTTGGATTGGTTAGTAATGGCCTGATCCTGACTTAATATGACACTTAACAAAAAAATGACGAGACCGTAAAATTTGCGGCCGGGTTTACAGTCTCGCCATTTTTTTGTTTACATTTATTCACGACCGTAGCTACGTTCCTTGTATATTTAAATTGATATGACACGTTTTCCAATGAATCGAAACACATTGTCAACAATTATAATGAGCCAAATAACAATTTTTAGCACTTTTTATTTGTAATAGCTTGAATTGAGTTTTGAATCGAAAAGTGAACATGTTTTAGGGGAACTATTGAGTTCGCAGGATCTTTTATCGAGATCCTCGGATCTGAAAACTGTGTCGATGGAAATTCAGCACTATCTGGAGCGAGAAAATAATTGAATTCTTCGTCGTTCTTGCCGATAGAAATAGGTGCATCTTTCTCCAACCAGATCCTTGGAACTCTTGGATAGAATCGCCTTCAAAATATTATTATCGCAACTCAAACACTAAGAAACCAAAAATGCACTTTGTCTTCATTCGCAATCATATTTATACGAAGGAGAACGCAGGGATTGTGAATTTGACATATTGATGTTACACCATTATTTATCATTGTTTTTGGGTATAATCTATCAAAAAAAAGAATTTATTTTCTATTTCAAGTAGTAAACTAGTTTTTTTTAACTACCATTCAAAGTTTAAATCCGTACATGTAGGAATATTCGGATTTGTGAATTTCCAGTTAAGCAACCATTTAATTATTTTGCACTGTAAGAGAAAGGACCATTTTTGGGGGAAATTATGGCCATCCACCATTACCTTCCGCGAGTTATACTATCGGTAAATATCTGTTTTCAATCGGAAGGGAATGCTATCGATTCATTTTGAGGATCAATTATGGGATTTGGATTAGTCAAACTAATTTGAAGATTACACTCCAATCGAAAGGGAGCAGTTACGCGTTTGATAACTTGGGGATTAAACTCAAACTAGAATTAAAGCAACATTTGCTGAAGTGGCTTTCGAGCTTTACCGCGCCTGGAGCATTTTGTGGCCCCAAGTGGGTTGCAGCGAGATCATTCGGGGTCGAAGTGCCCCTGACTCACGCTACCATCAACAAAATCAAACTCAGAAAGCAACTCGTCGCAACTGAATTGCTGGGACAGCCGACAATCAATCATGGGTTTGCATTTCCCTTAAGTTGATTTTTGTTCTGGGAGCATATACGAGGAATATTTTTGTCACGAGGATCCTTTTAGCAACTTCACCAGTTTTATTGTAGGAATTGTGTTTCTCGAGAAGTCTACTAGGGATATTGGTACTCTATTTCGCTCTTTGAACATTTCACGATCCCTGTCTGCTGAAGCAGATATCTTGGGGAAAGTTTCCAAAAGTTCTACTGTCGATTTTAGAGTATGATTTTCATTTCCGAGCGATTTAAGGTTATTTTTTTTAAATTACGTTAAAGGCTAAATAATTTAAGATCGCAAAGCACTTAAAAGAAGTCGCTATAAGCCTGTTATTTTTTCCTGATTTTTATTTATTTTTTAAACTGTTTTAACTAAATAGAACATTATAATTAGATAGAGAGAACCATGAAAAAACATAGGTAATGAAATGGCGAAGGCGTAAAGAGCCTAAGTTAAACTTCGAACTAGGTTGGCTGAAATTAGAATAGATGGACAATTTCAGCTTCTATAAGCACAAGGAAAGAGGAATTTTTTGGAGTACTCATACTTGTAAAAAAATATTTTCTAACATGTCACAAATCTCTTTCTCCTAGCACTGGGACGAATTAAAGAGCGATGGTTTTATTAAATAAATCACAATACCAATAACAACAACATGCCCACTGTTGGAATTCAGAAAAGTTTCGTAATGGCTATATACCCTAAGAATATTACCTAATATTTGCTATGATATATTCGCGACAGTTAACATCATTCTTAAAATCATCGTTAGATCATTTCTCATTCACAGGAAACTTTTTCACTTGAAAATCCTTAAGCGTAAATATCAAGAAACACTTTCGTAGCCATTCGTAAATATTTCATTGTTTGGTTACCCCTAAACTTTCATTGTATAGCGGCGTCATGTTCATTATTGTAAACGCTCCTTTAATTGCAATATTTACGAAAATTGACAATGGTTTATTATTACAACAATCGTGAACTAGTATGTAAATTCGACTCTGGGCACAAGAATAAATATTCTCTCGCCAAATACCCTGATACCGTATCCACTGGTTTTCTAATTAATGAATCAACGACCAGGTCTTCACCTCATGTGCGCATGCCGCCGCTTGACCTTGTACGCTATCCTATCGCTGGAGTTATTTTTCTTTTTCCACTCTTAACTCAGTGACACCCCTCTCTCCCTCCCTCCCCTGGCCACTTCCGGCATAGAACATTGCCTTGCACGGAGGAGAAACATTCCTTCCCGAGAGTGGGAAGAAGAGGCTGCTCTTAGAAGTGACATCCGCTCAGCTGGAGCACACGTGGAAGCGAATAATCCTCACGCAAGTCTGCAGTCAACTGTCATTGCAGCAAAACAACCTTCCCGTATTCCAGCCCCGTCTTAACCGTACCCCCCTTTAGCCAACCTCTCGAGGCCTCCCCTACTTTTTTCCGCATTTGTTTATGTTCTCCACGGAATTCTCTTTTTTTCCCTCCCTGCTCTTTTTTAGAGCCGTGGATAAGCGGGACATGTAGTTTTTTTTTTAAGTGGCTCCGCCTGCATTCCTCGAAGTTCTCTCCACTTTGAGGGCGTCTCGACCGCCCTCCCCACCCCTCCCCATCTCGATTCACGACACAGTGCATCTTTCCCTTACCATCTTTCTCTCTCTCTATCTCTTCCTCCCCCCTCCTTCCTTATCAAAAGAATTCCCATGGTCACTTCCCCCCACTTCTCTTTAAGTTGGTCCCACTCTTCCCGCGGTCTCACACCCCATAATTTTACCCCCTCCCCCCGACCCCGCAATTTCCTACTCCTTTGTCTCCCTCTCGGACACTTGAAGACCACTCCCCCTTCCCAACTCCCGGTGACCCTCTTCGCCACCCCGCCCCCATTTTTATCGTCGTCTCCTCCCTTCCTCCTCCCACCGCTACCTCTTCACTGGGTCTGGGTCTTCTCTCGTTACTCCTTCAACCCCACCCACCTCAACCGCCCCCTCAGGACTTCCCACCCCCTACCCCTCACCACTGGTGCTATCGATTTGACGATAGGTGGAGTGGTGGCGAGGGAAGAGTGGTGTGGCTATTTTCGGATTATGCACTCGTTTGGAGGTGGTTAAGGCCGTATCAACATCATTATTTAATGGTGTCACGGGTGGCATTTTAAAGACTCCTGCGGCGTCGAGGGCCGCGACCACTTCGCTCCTCCCCGTTCTCAACTCTCTCTTCCTTGTCTGCTCTCCCTCTCTCTCCTGCTCTGTTTCTCCTTCTCCTAACTCTGCCGCTAGTCCCTTCTTTTCCATGAAAATGTTCCCAAATCTACGTGCTTCCCTTTTCTTTTTCTCTTCTCTTTGTCATACCGCCCTCTTCAATTGCTTCCACGGAGGTGAAAATTTAGCGGGAGGGTGATTGGAAAGGAGTGGTGTTGGATGCATCTCAATGTGATTCTGATTTTTAGCAGCAGAATTTGTTTTAAAACTCCCAAACGATTGTGCCAAATAACAACAAAATCACAGGATAAATGAAACATCGATATCAAGCGGCGAATTTTAAAATGTTAGCTTTAGATTTTTCAGACCCGAATATCGTATTCTCTATTCAGCTTTTTTCACAACGCGTGACGAGGGTCTTTGTAGATACCGACGAAGTAGTTCGGAACTCCCAGCGATGGACCACAATTTGGACGGACATTTCCGAAATCAGTTGTTAATTAATTCCATTCTTCAATACTTACCGCGTCCGCGAAATAATCACTGAGAGAAATCATGTTGAGTCAGGAAAATGGTAAAATTCTAAAATCGAATCCCGATTTTTTTCCCCATAGACCGTATTAAGTTTGATTTTCGTAGAGCATTTGTGAAATGATTACGCGAACGTAATACCATGAGCCACACACATGCGTATGTGTAGGAATAGAACTGGTATCTGTGTGTAATGGTGGCATCATTGCATGATCAATTCGCTCACTATCCAAAACGAATTTCATGCCGTGTTTATTCATGGATCCCTTCTGACACCCAAGCTTCTTCTAGAATCAGGGTAATTTAGCTTTTCCTGTGCTGCAGTGGTTGAGGTATGGGGCAGAGTACGTCACCTTCTGTATTTATCAAAAAATCTGCTCTTATCTTCGACGATTCCATGGATAGTACAAAGTTTTATTGAATGTAAATTGCAAAATGCGGCACCTAATTGCAGGAAAAGTAGAAACATTGACGAATCTCACTGTATAGTTTGGTTTTAGACTGTTTCCTTGTTAAATGAGTATTCAATACGATATCAATATGGCAATTAATTTTCACAGTTTGATATGATTTAATCAAATTTTGTCTCTTTTTTGGTTATAAGTTTAAAAAAAATTACTTTCGGAAGGTTTTCATTTGTCAGAGAGAATTTACTTTTATGGTATCTGATCCCTGATAGTCAACAATCTTTTATTTCAGGTTTTAGGATCGTATAATTGCGGTAGGCGACTAGTATAAATCCCATTTTCTTTTTCTATAACGACTTTAATGGTATAATTAGGTATGTAATCAACACATGAGGCAATAGAAAATCATCAAAAGCAATAAAGTGAACTGTTTTCCACTCCAATTTTTTCCATGCCATACTCTCCTGGTTCTCAATTTTTATTTGATAATTTTCTGCCTACTTTTTGGTGTACTCTATTATCTACACGTATTTAATAGATAGTTACTATGACAAGAATTGGTTTGGCCATCTATTGTTTCCCATAGGTTATGCACATCAGTTAAAAATCGCATCCTTTTTGACTTTTTCCATCATATTCCATATTTGATTGACATCTGCTATTTATTGTCGAAACCTTCCCAAAATTCTTTTCTCCATAGAATCCGGGACTTTTCCCCCCAAATTGGATTATTTCACATGAAACATAAGTGTGACTTAAAACGCTATCAGTGGAACAGATATTCCAAGAAATAATATTAACATTTGCTAAAGGGATATTGATATTAATCAAGAGAAATTTTCTTATGATATATATTCTTTGGCAGTAATGTAACAGTGATATTATTCATACCTTAAATTTATAAACTGTACTACCTTTACATATTTTATGTGACGCAATTAATTTACATTTATGAAGGAGTTTTTGCATTAAAATTTAACTAACAACTTTAAATTCTCTACTTCAATGGCATTTGTTGGTTATTACAGGTATATTATCCAATCATTTTATCACTACACTTTCTCTCTCTTCTCTTTTATATTTGTAGAATTATAAAGAGATTACCTCCTCATTCTTTTGTAACTCTTTAATTATTTGCACTGTATTTATGTGGAAAATAAATACAGCTCACTTTAAAAAAATATTTTTTAAAAATCAAAGAACCATTAGAAAAATAACGATCTGAATGCTGATAATTACTAAATGATATCTCTTAGTCTTACATTTTGAAATGAATTTGCGAATTCTGTATTGAATACTGTGATAGAGGGTACATACTTTTTGTAAAATACCACTGGATAAAAAAAATCATCGGATCTTCGAGATGCTCTTTTACATTCTTTTAATATATACAAAGTGTTCATTTCTCGTGGATGGGTTTAATAGAAGTCACTTGTGAAAAAGTTATTCCCAGTTGCAATGGATAGTATCTAAAGTTGGAAAAACTGATTTAGTACGGACTTTTTTTCGTTTTTCTTCCTTCCATACACCTTAATTGGTCACAATTAGTTATGCTAATTTTAAAAAAATCTTCTTATTTTCTAAAAATGAGTTGTCGTTGACAAAAATTATTGAACTGATTACATGCAATGGTATTTTACGAGATGGTACGTCCTGCCCAAGTTCTAGTGTCTAGGTTCTGTCCTGTGCTAAGAAGTACAGGACAGACTCCATCCCACTGAAGAACGTAAGAAAATTCTGCTGATTTTTTCATTGCGTGTTTTCACTACTACTCTGCTTAATTCGCGTGAAACAGAAGATATGATATATCCTCATCCGTACTGGGAAATGTTGCGAAATTTAATCCAGTAGGTACACGAAAAGGAGTTATTCCTAATTTTTGTATCAGACGAGTAATAACAGCCACTCTCTTATTGGAATAACTCTTATTTAGATATTAACTTTAGTTAATATTTTGTGAAATATATTTTCAAATATAAATATTTCAGTCTTGAATCGTAAAGTGAAGCTCTGTAAACTTGAAATAAATTTTCCAAACCAACGTACCCGCATATTTCATTGTTTTCATTTCTGAGGAAAGACTATAGCCTCGTTAAAATGAAATGAAATTTCCATGCATTTGAACTTTTAACTCTTCTATGAAATTTCTATACTAAGAATTATTATGGATTGAAATTTAGTTCATCGATAAATTAGTCGTATTTTTTCGTAAACTGCAATAATGATATTCTCTGAAGGAGAAATTATCAATTTAGTATCATTTCATAAAATTTTTGTTTTTATAAAATGTTTTAATAACTTATTACGTTTACAATCCCAAACAATTCTCCCTAGGAATGTCAAAACGATATTCTTTTGCTTTCACTACTTACTTAATGATCAGGGAGTTGAAATGTTGCTATGAAAAAAATGATTGCAATGTATTTTAACATGCATTAGAAATTGTCATTTTTTCAGAATAAGGGAAATTTGAGATTAATTCTACTTTTTATTCAAAATGTCACCTCCTATTTACCTGCTTCTTTTAAAATTCCCCAGTTAAGCGAGTTAAAGTTAAATCGAGTGCTTTACTGGCACAGTGAGGAGTGAATTACATAATACTAAACGATCGAACTTAAAGGAAATAGGGCATGTGAACGACTTCTGGAGACGGAAAACGAGGATTGCGTCACCAAAGGGAGGAGGAGCGGAGGGTGGGCACGAAACAAGAGAATCTTTCTAATTGCCATCGCGCTTGATAGAGGGGTTCAAAGCGAGTGGACAGGGGGAAACGATCGAGTGCCTATGCAGCCAAGGCGCTTGTCTCCTCTTGAAGCTTAAAATTTGACTTATCGATGTGTTCATCCTGTCTAATTTTTTGGAACACTAGGGGCGATCATGAGTGTTGATCTAATATGTTCAGCTGAAGGCCGATAATATTTTCAGAGCGATTTTCAAATGACAATGCTACACATGACTGGAGAAGCTTAAGGGTTGAATAGGAAAATAAAAAATAGTGTGAATAGGAAAATATTGTCCTACATGTTTCTGCCCTCTGTTGATTTCCGTCCCTGCAATATTTCTCCCCAACTTAATTAAATTGAGTTTATTTTTCCGAAATAATGGTAGTTAGGATAAACTATTAGAAAATGTAAAGCACAAGTTTAGGAATAAGAGAAAAGGTAAACAAGACATTAATTATAAAATAGATGGGATTGAGTTAAGCATCTCCGCACAGGTAAGGTGCGCACAGGTGTTACGCTAAAGTCAAACCATTCGTGGGGTATGCAATTTAGAAGAACATGCCGGATACCCTCGAAGAAACTACGTTTAGACGGGTTGCAGGAAAATGCAATGAAAAGGTAAGAGTGAGGTGTTAATTCGCTTTAGTTTTTAGACCACATTTAGGTTCAATGGGGGAAAACGTTCTTGAATGACTTAGATAAGGCTCTGAGAAAATCCGCTAGGTTTGGAAAAGTTATTACGATAAGCGATTAAGTGTCAGGAGGATGCTGGAGGTTTTAGCTCGGGAGCCTCTTGATTCTCGAAGAGAGCCCGCAAGACAGGCTTTTAGAAAGGTACTGGGTAGCTGAGTTTTCTTTCAATACAGAAGTAAATATTATTGTACCTTATTACAGTGGTAGATTCGACCACGGGGACCATCACGGGCAGTTGTACGATAAGTACTCGTCCTTCCCCCGAAGGAGATGAAAAACTAAAATAATCGAACCCAAGCTTCGATTTTTTTTAGGTTTGCGTCTCCTTGCGGTTGCCAACCACCTTTGTGGTTTTCTAACCCAGGCAGGTTAAATTAACTTGAACGATAAAGTTTGACAAAATTGTCAATCGTAACAAACATTGCGTATATGCATTTATGTGCCCAAGAGTTGTATATGAGCTAGCACGAATTCAAGTGTATGGATAAACTAATATCTTTGCATGCATAGCTGATACACTTTATCCCTCGCTACACGTCTTGCGATGGGTTTTGGGGTATTTCGTAAATGTAGATTTTTCTTATCGTGGAAGCGATTGGATTGCTAAAAGTGGTGGAGCTCGATAGAGTTTTCAAAAGAGCGGACAGCTACAGAAATCAAATATCAATATTACATAAAAAGAATAGTCGGGGAATTTAATCGAAATATTAGTGCATTACATTTTTTTATTAATTTCGTCATAACTTCGTAAAAAAATATGACGTGTACGAGATGTGACTCGTGTATGACGGAGAATGTGCGTTGATTGAGTGAAATCACAATCATGAATTATCATGCAACATACTATGACACAAATCCGTAATTTTTACCAGAAGAATTGCTTTGGATGGTACTGATGTTACTTGTGAGGTAATTAAAAATACTTGGAGTAATGCTCCTACTATTTTAGGGCACCAAAACTGAGTTTTGGGATTGAAAAATTGAAATTTTACCCAAAAAATTCTGAACAAGCCAGATAAGTTCATAAATCCAGCATGTTAGCTTCTGGTATCGAATTATGCATTATATATGAGACATTTGGGTATTACAAGGGCGTCAACTATTGCAAGATCACGATCACTTTCATAATGATTGATCAGGCATCTTGCGAGGAATCTGGATGAAATGCAACCCGCCCAGGTCTTAGGGAAGAATAAAAAATATTTACACTTTAATTTAATTTTTCGCAAAAGATATCGCGTAATTGAGATTCTTTCATGACGAAACTAAGAGGAAACTAAAATGTCGCTCGAGTTATTTTTTCATCTAGAAATGGGAACCGAAGTTTTGACGTAATAACCGCTAGAACAACTGCTCATTTTGAATTTAATGTCACTTAAACGGCATCCCTATTTAAAAACCATAAACACAGTAATCAACCCGAAGGTCGGTTTAGTAGGTGATGGTAGAGCTCACCCATGTACCAAGCCCTATACGGCGTGTGAATATTCACACATCAGGGTAGGGGGGCCAGTTCCTTTCCCTGTGCCGGTTATGGTTTCCCAGGAAGATCTGGTACCCGAAAAATCAACTAGCTTGGGTGGAGCTGCAGGTGCCCAAAGTGCCTTGCCTGGGAATCGAACCCGGGACCCTCCGGTCAGCAGTCCAACGCTCTACCCACTGGACCACCGCGACCCGCCCCTATTTAAAAAAAACTATTGTTTATTCTGAACACTTTTAATCTTATCAAAATATATTCACCAGGGATATTATGACTAGGTGTATGCTTCCGCGTATCGTACTTCAAGTGCAAGAGGGAAACCTTTCTACCTCTTGACCAGCTGATTTTTCAAGGTAAAACTCTTTGCTGTAAAGTGTAGAAGGAAGAAGGATATACTTTTTTTTGTAAAGTTTATGTTTTCTTCATTACGTCACGAAGCAAAGGAGCAGTCGATGCAATTTGTTCTTTTATCGTTGTTTCTTCTAACCTTTTCCTTGTTTTTGCACGTAACTCGATTTCTTCGAAGAGAAATCTTAAGACGGTTCAAAACCAATAGCCTATGGCTTGTTTCCAACTTGTTATTCCTTTTGATTTTAACTCCGTTCGGAATTTAATTTGCCCATCAATGCTATTTCGCGCAAGTTTGCCAGTCAACGCTAGTTTGTTTGTTATTTCAAAGTAAAACCTCAATTACAAATCTGACAGTTATGCCGAGTCAATATTGCGAGTTTTTCTCATTCAGTAAAACATGTGAGTTTACGTAACAATAATTGATGTAGGTGACATCGGGACTTAAAAAAGATTGACGGACACTATAAGTAAAATCATATTGAGGTACAAATACCTAGTAAATCTGAATTCCTATGACTGAATACCACTCACACAAAGACATTGCGTGCAGAAGTTTAAAAAATCATGATCAAAACTAAAAGATTTTAAGTTTCTCAATCGTATTTCTGTTAAGTGTATCCTTAAAAATAAATGAAATCGTGTCATAATGTGTGAAAATTTGTGAAGCGATGTGTTTGAGAGTGTAAAATCTAAGTACACATAATTTCCTACTAATCAAATGAGAAAAGAGTTTACAAAATTCAGAATGATTTTACTCTAGCATTTTATACATACAACGGAGTTTTATCCTGATATAGAAAAAAAGGTTTCATATGAGTTTTTTGCACCAATTCCAATCCTGAAATGAGACAACAGCACTGTTCCTCCTGCTTCCAATGAGGGTATTACCTCAGTTTATGACTCTTATTTCGATCTTGCTACTTATAATCAGAGATGTGAAGAAAGATCTGTTGGTCCAGCGTGTAAATGTTATTAGTTTTCGGCGATGGTCTATGATGGTCGGGGATGAGCATCCGAAACATCCCTCGGCTCTTTTGAAGCATTGGATTGAAATTAGCTCGAACGAATTTCTGCGAATAACTCATATTCGAGGAGAGTATCCGCTCTCCTATCATTCCCCCTCCGCGCTTAATTTATTTCATCGCCATTTCGATGATTGCATCGTGCATCTGCCAAAGGAAACAAACGGAAAAATTAAAAAAGAGGAAGAGTTTTGACCTACCTTCTCCCTTAAAGATCACACAGTCTGCATCCAACTAACCCCGACCTCCCCCTCCCCCCAACCCCACATTCATCCTTCCCTTCCCCCCCACCCTTTCCTATCCCAACCATGCCATCCTTTCGCCCCTCCCCATTTTTCAGCTGCACAGATAGTCTACCCCCCCCCGCTCCCTTCTCCTTCCCCCTCCTCCCTTTACCCTCGTCCTCCCCTCCCCGCCACCCCGTACTCTCCCACCCGTCGGCCCGCCTGCGTCATGGGGTCTTCCTCCTCCAGTCCCCCTCCCACCTCCTCCACCCTCCCTTTACTTGCCGACGCTTCTTTGGCCTCTACCAAGGTCGGGCGTTGCCATAGTGATGACCCTATCTTTGCCGCTTCCTCCGCAGCCCCTGCCACTCCCACTCCACATCGCCCCGAACCCCTTTTTGCAACCCCGCGCGTCTCCCCTCCCTCCCCTAAAACTCTCCCGTCGTTCTCCATCCCCCCACCCTCTTATCCTCACCCTCCGCTTCCCCATTCCACATACTCCCTGTCTCTCTCTCTCTACTGGTTAAGTAGGCAGTGTTCCCGCACGCCCCCACGCCCGCCATCCTTCCCCTTCACATATATCGCCTCAATGACCTGCGACTATTCAACTGACTTGCCACTACCCTCGCTCATTTTCCAAATCTTTTCCTCTCATGCTCTCTTGTCACCATTCCATTTTCTCCGAGAATTTCTAGCTTCTTTGCCGCTCAGAGAGGGGATATGTTGTTATTCCTCCAAGCCTTGTCCTCTTCTTTGCTGACGAAATTCTTTCACTTCTTCTTCTTCTCCTGGCGAATTTCACATAATTAAAAGATTTTCTATCACAACTTCTATCTTTCCTTTCATTGTTATTGGTTCTATGCGGCCATTTCGGTTTGGTCGTAAAAATTTGAATCCTGAGTTTGTTTATGTAGCCACTGGGTTTTTTTTTAAATCCAAAAATGTGTGGCTGGAAGTCTATTAGGATAATGTTTTACGAATATTGATATTGTTTAGAGTATTCAAGTTGTCAAACTGTAAATATATTTCATGAATAATTTAGAATATTGATATCGAGAGCTTATGTGGAGGTTACAATCGTCTATGAATTGCGTCCTCTCAAATTCTATCGGAATTTCGATCACTAAACTAATGGACGTCGACATTTAGTTCAGCCAGAGTGTGTTCAGATAGAGTTGATCAGAGAGAGGTGTTTAAAGTGGATAGCTAAAAGTATGGTACGCTTGTTTTTCTTTCACCAAACATGTCTTGGCATTTGCTTGAGGTCAGAATTGGATTTAGTCAGATAAGCCTTTGATAGAACGTTCGTATTTATTCCCCGTGAACGAAGAGTACTTTTGCTCAATTCCAACCCTAAGGGGGGTCAACCCCGCACCTATCTCACCCTTTCGCTTCATCCTTCCTACGTATCTTACACTCCTTTCCACGTTCTTCTGCTTGGTTATGTCCGCTCCTAATGGCGCCTAGCGTCTTTCAAAACTCGTCTCGCTCGTTCTTGAGTATTTTTTTCCCTTCACCCGTTTCCGAGCCCTAAGGGACTGGGTCGTAGTTTTTTTTTAAGGGGACGATGATATGACCAAAGGACAGTGATTGGCATCAGATTTCTTCGAATCCGAGGCCAAGAGAGAATTCTCTTTATATATGTGGATGTGTATGTATAGATATGCGCGTGTGTATGTGTGTATATATTTTTTTATATGTATATAGAAATATATAACATTTGGACGGCACAATAGAACACAAATTAAAATAGTTAACAAGCAAAAGGACACTCACATTGTAGACTGTTTAAGATTTCGGCCTACTCCGAGGCCTTCTTCAGGTCAAATATGTGTGTGTATACACCTACATAGTACATATGAATACACACATATATAAAAAATGTATATATATATATATGTATATGTGTGTGTATATATAATATGCGTGCGTGTGTGAATGCATTGGTGTGGGTATTTTTACATAGTGAGTCATTCACACAATAGGAAAATCCTCTGGAGAAAAAGATTGCCTTATTAAATGAAGAGCTCTCCTCTAGACAACGGTTGGTATGTTTTCTGCAATGCGACGCATAGTTGAAGTTTGGTGGCAAAATAAGGGGATTGGCTTCAAAATAATTCCTATTTTTTATGAGTTTTTTCTGAAACACCACTATTAAAAATACGACAATCAATAATAAATGTAATATACCGTTACTAGTAACGTATAAACAAACGTGGACTATATTTTTCTACTTCGTCAATAATTAAGGGGACTTTGTGAAATAAAAGACGATTGCTGTGTTGTAGTCAGGCTTCTCTTACCCTCCATCAGGATTTTAACTGCCACAATAAAATCTTGTCATGTTCTATCAATTCGTATCCGGGCTCCAATTTTGAAGAGGGAAGTTTTGAAATACTAATAGCGTATTCCTAGCAAGTTTACTTAGGTTTCAAAGCTACTCGGATATTAGTATAAACTAAACAAAATAAGATTTGGTTATTTCTAATTTTTTTTTACAAAACTGATTCATGTATGAAATGATTGAAACGAAAATTTAACACTTCGTATATGTTAAGACATTTGCTGTCTTTGGCACCTTTGTTTAAATATGCATTGTCTTTCGTAGCTGATAGATATTGCTGTTTTTCAGAAATATCTGTTTTGATACCAACTTAGGTTTTGCGTCTTTTATAATGCATTTCATTCTGATGCTCTGTAAACCAAGGTGACTGTTAACCAAGCTGACACTCTAAGCAATTTGCTGACATGTGGAATTCATGGTGACGCCGTCATGCATAAGTATAATGACGCCAAAATCCTCTTGGACCTGTTTTCTCGTCAGTGAAATTCCTTTAAAAATTTATTTTAATTTATTGATATGATCTCAGAAGTTTCATACTTCCATCAAGACTTGAAGACTTGTTCGTTATATTATGATGCATCTAAAATCTCCATAAAAGACTTTCCATTTCAATGTATTCGCTCATTCCAATAATTATTTTAAATTAAACATAATTGAGATTATTTTAATTTTTTTCGGTCGACGAATTTTCATTCATATACTAATTTGTTTCATTTGCTTATACAATTTTTCATTCATATACTCATTCATTCAGTCTTCTTTCCTTCCCCAGGCTACATTTTTGGTAGCTCAGACATATTTCTCTTAATTAGGGTCAATTATACGACAGTATTTTCTTTAATTATTTGTATGCACATATGTAGGCTATTAGCAGCACGCATTATAAGTTTTAAACATTAAAATTGATCACTGGAGTTATATTTTATCGTTTAATCTACATTGATTCCGTTTCCAACCATCTCCTCGACTATTCCCATGAATTTGAATTCAGTATTAATTTACCTTATTCTGACAAAATTTGTTAAATACCAAAGCATATGCCATGGGAAAATTTCTCAATTAAAAACAGTCAGTGTGAAATTAATTCTTTCTGGTCTGCTCAAAAATATTGTGATTGGTCCGTTGGGTATTTATTATTAATATGGAAAGTGTTGGGTGGCATAACAGTAACACCGAGATAGTTGTTATCTACAACTTGCTATTTAAACGCAGACCAACAGGTGAATGACTGTGGCATGGATGCCGATTTTATGATTTCATCTCAAACAGAATACTTCCGGAGGATAATTGCCGGGGTGCCATCGTAATCGATAGTATCCTGAATGCGAAACCAGAATTTGAGTAGCGAGTGAAGTAAAATGATTTCGACTTCATGGGGAGATGACACAAAAAAAGGGCCCGCCGTGGGCTTTCCCTGTCGGAAACTCCTTGTTCCTCCTCCCTGGCCGGTCCTTTTGCTTTCAACGTCTTGCCTATGCCACGCCGACTGCCCTAACCCACTCCTTTTCCCATCACGGGGAACAGCTTCCGCGGCTCTCCCACTCCTTCCTCCCCGCAAAACCTCTCTCTCCCCTTCCTTCGTCTACGTCCGTTGCCTTTTCCCTATACACCCATTTTACCTTCAACCCCTCACTCCCCCTCCCCCACAATCAACTGTAATCTCTTCAGCTCGCCTGACCCCCCTCTTTCTATTGAGTGACATATCCCATTTACTCTAAATCTACTCCTCACCCTCAACTCTTTCTCTGTCTCCCTCCATGCACATCTCTCCACATCCACCTCTATCAAAGGTAGGAGCCGGGGATATTGCAGGGGGTGTCCTCAGTTATTTCAGCTGTTTTTATATAAGGAAATATACGACTCTACTACAGACTATAGATTCCGAAGTCAGCTGCCACCCTCAAGCCACACTAACGTGACTCGTTTCGTTCTCGATGTAAGCGATATGACGAACAGCTGAAAAATACCCTCTCTCTTATTAACTCCCTGAATATTGACCTACATTCATGTCAAAGTTTCACAACTGCAAAAGAAATAATGATAAGAATAGTTCACCTTCTGATAGTGATTCTTAATGTTGCCATTTATGATGATAGTTAAATGAACAGGAACAGATATGGATTACTCAAACGGAGAGAGTTGTAGAGAAACTCAAGGAGATAGCTTCCTACGCGATTTAATTAATCTAGAGGTGTACGGTTTAACATGCCATCATCCGTCATCGGGGCTCATATTCTCCACTTTTTACTTCATAAGGGACTAGAAAACTGCAGAAAAAATGCAGGACACATCATAAATCGAATCCAGACTATCACGGAGTAGTGAGGAGAACACCATTAGCCACCGTAGTATACGAGTACAGCAAGACTTCCAATTCTTCACGAGCGAACGCTCCCTGACCTGATCAACTGCTTCCTCTCCGCTACCCTGTGTACACACCTCATCGTCCGTGTCTTTTCCCCTCCACCCCCTTACCCGTCACGAGGTCCCACACCCCTACTCCACCACTTCCCCTCTTCCTTCTCGAACCACTTCAACGACTTCTGACCCACCACAACAGGACCGTCACTTTCCATCCTCACTGAGCGCCTCTTTCTCCTTTTTTTCTCACCCCTCCCCTCAACCTCTCTGCTCATTACCCCTCCACCCGCATGCAGCCGTCGACTATCACGCCGCTCAACCACTTAACAACCATCCCTCTCCGCCTTGCCCGGGAGTTTTTAAAGTGATTCCAGATTCGAACGTTTAAGTGATCTACGCACCTTATTGAATTGCACGCAAACCTGTGCACAAACGTAGACGGTTACCAACTCCCCTTTTTTTTTAGTCACTTATATTTCACCGCACGTTCCTCAAGTCTTTCGGAGGCTCTCTCTCTCTCTCTCTCTGTATCCCACCCCCGCAACCCTTCTCTCCGTCTTCGTACCTCTGACTCCGTCTCCTGAGTGACCCGACGAGGCTCTCTACCCCTCGCCCACCTGTCCCTCTCTCCTCCGTCTCTCTGGCCACACGCCCTTCCATAAACTCTCGCCACACCTCCTCCACACCAGAGAGAGAGAGAGAGAGCCACTGCCTAAATCCCCCTCTTCCCTCGCGGCCCGAGTCTGACAAAAGACGGCGTGGGTGCGGTGGGCTCGTTCCAACGCAAAACCTCTTAAACCACCTTCCAAACCCCTCCATTTCTTACCCTCTTCCACCCCCGCGTCCAACAATCCCTCCCCTCCTCCCTCCCGGCCCACCGGCCCGACTTGGCCACCCCTAGGCCACCTCACCCCCCCGTACTCCTACAACCACACCCCTCCGAAGCGCACGTGGGCTGTGCCCATAGGGCGGCTCTCTCTCTGCGCGGAGAGAGAGAGAGGTGTGTCTCTCTCTCTATCTCCCCCCTCCCCCCGCTCACCCTCCCGCCTTTCAGCTCCTCCGGCCCCTCCCCCCCCGCTACCCCCCAAACTCCCCCTCTTTTCTACCCCCTCGCACCCCTCCCTCCCTCTGTCCCCCTGCCTCGCTCGTCCGCCCGCCGCCGGAGGGTGGCTGGCTGGTTGGTTGGGGTTGGTGGGTGGGTGGTGTCGGTGGGAGTGGAGGAGGTGTGTGTGAGAGTGTGTGTATGTGTCTGTGTGTGTAGGAGGAGAGAGGGAGAGGGGGTGTGGAGGGTGGGCGTCCTACTCCGCTCTCCTCCACACCTCCCCTCCTCCACCTCACCGCGCCCTCTCTCCCGGGGCCGAGAGAGAGAGATACATAGGGAGCCACTTCCCGACTCGCCTCGATCGGAGCAGGCCAGCCGCTCACATAACCGAGGGAGAGAGGGAGAGAGAGGAATAGACGACGCCGCCCGATTTGTGACCGTCCGAACAACCAGACGTGTATTTCCTTCTCTCGCAACCCTTTCAATACCCCTCCTCCTCCTCCCCCCCTACCGTGTCTCTCTCTCTCTCTGCCGTATACGGATGTATATACGTTACCCATTTCTTCCACCTTCTTCCCCAGTCGCCTGATCTTCATCGTGTTCATCCGGTGAGGACAGAAAGGAGGGAGTCTTTTTCTTTCTCGTCGTCGTCTCACGTTCGGACATCCCTTTTCCCTCTCCCACCACCTTTGTTGCTCCTTGCAGGGGAAAGAGGGGCAGGGTAGTATTAGGGACGAGGAAGGATTGTCATAAAAAGAGGAAGGAAGTCTGTGGAAAGGACCCCGCCCCCTTCCAGCGCTGGTGGTTTTTTGTCACCGCCGGCGTCTTCGTGCTCCTCCCGCTCCGACACACACGTACACACATACACACACACACACTAACACTGACACCTTTCGCCGCTCCTCCACCGTCCCGACCAGCCCCTGTCGACGACCTCGATATTTAATAACACGCACAGCACGACACCGCCTCCGATCGTCGCTCGAAGGGGGCGGGGCGTGTTCACGTCGGCGAGGTCCACCCCCGCGTGTCGCTCGTCCCTCTCCGCTCATGTTTCCGCCTCGCGTCCCGGACCGGCCCCCACGGCCGCCCTTCGTGCGACTTGACCGTCGGGGGCCCTCGTGGTAGTCTCGTGGTGCATGGGGGCAACGCCCCCCCCGCGGAAGGGGGTTGGGCCCCCGGGTGCTGTCGTCGTCCTCCGGAAGGCCCCCGGAGGAGTAGGAGGAGGAAGAGATAGCGGCAGCACCGGTGGAGGCGGCGGCGGCGGTGGTTTTCCAGACAGCGGCGGCGGGCGGGCGGGGGCAGTGGGCCGCCACCGCAGGAGGAGGATGTGGGACAGTGTAGTGACCACGTGACACGGCGAACGGCCCGGCCCCTCTCTCCATTCCGCCCCCCCTCCACCCTTTCTTCTTCTTCTTCTCTATCCAACTCCCGCCTCGCTCCTCGCGTACGACCCGACAACCTCCGACGAGCCAAGTTCCTGGATCGCCCCCACCCAGCTCAAGACAGAGAGGATGACTGTCCGCCTCTCGTAGTAGAGGCGCCAACACGACCGACACATGTAAATATATTATGTATACTACGCAAATGCACACAAGGAGAAATATTAAAAAAATCTCTTTTTTTTAAATATGCAATATATGTGTAGATATGTATGTTTGTGCCTACAGGTTTGCTCGCCTCTTTTTTTTAAGTGTATTAGTAGTGTTCCAACACGTGCAAGCGCTTTGCTCGGCGTGTTTCTCGGACGGCTTTGTTTTGGTAAATGCGCCGCAGCGTTTTCGTTTCGCTCGTGTTTTTTCCCGTCGGTGCCTCTCTTTATTTTTTTTCCGTTTCTGTCTCTCCCTCTCGCAAAAGGGGTTAAACCTATTATCGCGTCAGGAAATTGTCTCCTGTGCTCCTGTGGTTCCGTGTCTGGCTGGAAATCGTGAGGGGGAGACATCCATATGTAGTAGCAAGTGTTTTTGTTTGCCTCTGTGAGTTAATGTGTGTGTGTGTGTGTATGTCTGCGCTTGTGTGAGCGTAAATGGATGTCGCGGCTGTGTAGTATTATGGCGCGTGCTTATACCTTATGTCGAAAAACAGATGTTCGATGCATTTTGATGTGCTCTCTTACTTTATAACACGAATCACCAAGGATTCAAAATGCTTAAGCATCATTAAGGTGTGTTGCTAGTGAAATCGAAGCTTTGTCACTAGTCTTAAGAGAATGCTTGTTCTAGGGAAAGTGAATGTGCAGTTGTGCTAATTAGGATTAGATAGATGGATTGTGAACTGTAATTGTTTCGTTAATTATTCTACAACTACAATATTTCTAAATTTACTATTTTCCTAAATGGGAATAGGTCTTCTTCCGTGTGACGCTCGTCTTTTACAGGGAAACTATGTCGGAGTTGTGGCTTTCTTAGATACATTCGGTTGGTACCGCCAACTACTAATCAGTAAGGAGCATCCAAGATAGTTGTTCCTTAAGTCATTCCACTGAAACCTTGGGGTTGCAAAAATTTCTTTTCCTCCGGAGTGGAGCAGAGTGCATGACAAAGTATCTAAGCAAAGAGACGATCTCCTCACGAGACTCTCGGTTCGATTCTCTCACAGTGTCTGCTCGATTATGTTGTTGCAAAAAGTGACTGCGATAGCGTGACGGTAGTGAATCGCTCACCATGCACTATTTTTTTACCTATGAAATCATGCTTCTGCCCAACTTTTCACCAGCGTAGTCAAGGACGATTTGGTATGGAATGTAATCCCCTATCTTGACTAAACCCTTTCCTCAATCGTTGCGTACATGTAAGACACGGAATCGGAACTTTTCCCGGAATTTAAAATGAAACATGAAAGTAATTTTGCTAATTTAGACTTTGAGCTAATTTGAGTATATATTTATCTCTGGGTGGATATTTGACTCCATAAAAACACGTGTTTAAAATAATTGTGTTCCAAAAATTGGTGCATCAGTCATAACAATTAAAGTTTTCAAAGAGAGCTTTTCATATAACACATGTCCGCTATCACCACTAGGACAATCATTTTGGTTACACTAGTGTCCACTAAATAAGGAACGCTTTTGTTAATGATTAACTGTAAAAATATCAGTAGTCGTGTCAGCCTAGCAAATCAGTGCTGATCTGTCATTTAATTCCAAATTCTTGAGCGTTATATGATATCACCAGGTAAAATTATGAGTCCAGATGATACCATTTCAGCAAAACGTCATATCCAACTTTATTCATAGACATAATTTTGGAACGTTTCAATTCGGTTACACGCTGGAAACCCACATGTCAATCATTAAGCCTCTTCTAATGTTAATCATGTCTGGTTTCCAGCTTGGTAGTTGCCATGTCACATGCATTTCATGTTAGAAAAAAGCTTTCAAAATTTCACAATTTCATCATCATAACATTTTTAACCTAATCGTTTAAAGTGATAGCTATTTTATGTCGATTTCTCCGCCAATTTAACGCTTTTAAGAATGTGAAAATATATTCATTCATCCCAACTTAAGCGGAATCAGCTGATAAATGTTGATGTGGCCCCTTGAGGAGTAAGAATTATCAGCACACAGGCATCATTTATCCTTCCACTATTATTGCTATGAACGATAGTTTCAAATTTTCAGGACTCTAAAGAACCGCTCATTAATTTCTGCTATTTTTGGACACCTCTCTCTGAATCCGTGAAAAAATGTGTATATACTCATGTCTATCTTATCATGTATTACTGATGTACTCTTTGGACTTGGCATTATCGTTACTTCTATGACACCATAAAATGAGAACTACATTTGCTATTTGCCTTTTATCTGCCATAATGATTACTATTAAAATCTTAATTCATAAAAAAACAGTTTGCAGAGCGAGTTTTGATGTTTTTTATAGCCGAGAAATACTGATTGATGAAAATAATGTGAAAGATTAAAGTTAAGCTTTAGTGTATTCGATTGTATGTGGCTCAACTTTGAGGAAGTACATGTCCATTAAATGAGGAACACAATGTATTTTTTGACTGTTCTTGAAGAAGAACAGTGGAAAAATACATGGTGTTCTTCATGAAAAGCTTTAATATTCGATTGATACATTTTTGGGTTTCTTTAATCAAATGTAACCAAATTCTATTTTCACAAATGACAAGATTCTTAATCCATTGTGGTAATAAATTAGTTACGAGATATTTTGGTTTCATGTTTCTTCCTAATTCATTATTTTTCCACCGTGTTGATTTTTCATAACTGCTATCAATGCGATCCATGCTTTATGTCCTGAGGGATGCTCTTATTATTTCTTTTGTGAAAAAATTGAAAATTTAGGTGAACCTTTCCCGGACTAAGCATCTGTTTATCAATCTTTAACTATTGTTACCTCGTCTATTTAAACTTTCTTATGGATATTCTATCACCAAACATCGACTCCAATGAGATGTGTATGCACACACAGACATGCACTAATTAAAAGTGTCTATGTGTGTGTGTACATGCTTCTGAAAGATTGAAAGTGTTCTCCACAGTGCTCAAGTGCACTTTTGTTCTAGACAGTTTTCTCTAATAAAATAAGGGATAGGTGGCAGACTAAGGACTCATATAATATCTAGATACTTTCGTGACTCATTGATTAAATTTATTAAGTGACTGGATTTTGAGATAATTATAACGTTCCATTAGATTTACTAAATGAGGTAGAGAAATAATCAATTTGCCATCTCCTTCATTTGATACAATTTACGCGTTTCAAATTTTATGAGCTTATAATACTTGTTTTTTTTTACTCGGCCATTTTACCCTTTCGTGTCTTAAAGTGAAAGAAATTTAATTGAAACAGGATATTCATACACACTATCTTTTGCGATTTGTGACTTTTCATGCCGCATTTGACGAAAATGAGGCTCAGAAGATTTGACCCCAATACGCTAAGTCAATTGTGAGACCGTACGTTTGCTTAAACGGCTGCCAGGAAGTCTTACAAACGGCTTCAAACCCCGCAATTGCAGACAGATTTTAGTACTCTTTTCTTACGTAACACACAACTTCCAAATCGCAATGATAGCAGTAACCACAATTTCGGAACCACATCAGTGGACGACGAAGGCGCTATGAAATTGAGAGTGACTAATTTGCAAGGCAATGAAATTCATGTATAAACATCTCTGCAGCTTACTAAATTTGATAGCGTTGCAAATAATTTTATCAAGCAAACTCTTTGATTTTTTAAAAATTTTAAAAATTACTTTTCAGCCACACATACAAATTGTTAATTTTACTTACCAATCCCAAAAATATTTTCATTCGTTTCTTTATAAGCAAAGGTCTCTTAAAAGACAGTTCTTTCATAACATTTAGAAAGTTACAGATCATTGCATCCATGGTAGTAGCTTGCAATAAAAAAAATTTCCCACCAGTTTTTTGAGTGATGTATCCATTTACTATTGCTGTGTTATATTACTCGCTCACACTCCTTGATAAACTGTTTCCGCTTATATTTACTTCATGAGTAATCATTTTATTTCTACCTTTTAAACATTTGACTTTAGTGTTATGATTTTATTTTGTTGGCTTACAAGGAATAGAAAAACAAAGACAGATTTTTACAAAACAACTATAACAAACCACAAGTACCCTTTCCTCAATTCATGGCTTTAGCACAATTTCAAATGTGGAAATTTCTACAATAATTTTTATAGAAGAGAGAGTCCTTGATTCCTTACATGTTGTTTATTTCCTAGATAATTATTTATCTAAAACATTTCCTCACGCCATAAAGTTATATGTAAGATAAACCAACTGAGCAAGTCATAACCGTTTTATAGAGAATATTTTGTTTAACAGGGAGCAAATGAAATGTCATTTAAGTTTCTCTATCAAAATTCACCCCAACTACTTCTAGCTTCAGAAAACGCCATATTATTATAATTGAATATTTTTAATACCATTACTTGTAGTTTTGGAAATTCATGAGATTCTTTAATTATTGGTATAATACTGAATTCCTTGAATTGATTCAGTAAAGTTTTCAGTCTAATATGTCACCCAATCCTTAATATGCTTTTTTCTTGTTGCATTAGGCACCAGTGTAGCAATTATTTTCACTGTGGTTAATTCATAAATCCATTATTCCCGTGAGGAAGTATCTATGGGAAAATATTTGGAAAGGAAAGATAGTTGAATTAGAGAGATACGTGAATAGGCTATTTAATACACCGAGAAAGATTTAAAGAGAGGATATTTAAATGATTCTGTTCTGGCTTGAATTATCCTGAGTATTGCATAACATTTGGCAAAATAGAGTGCTTTTTTACTCTGTATACTTTCCGATGACCTTAGATTTTCAGTAAAATACTGAAAGGCTCTGCCAAGGACCCTTCTTGAAGAATCTTAACTAGTATTTTCGACATATTTGATTTTAAATAAGTCAACATCATTCCGTTTAAGCTTTAATTTATTATTCTATAAACACCAATGATACATTAACATGGTCAAAGTCTTCATTTGTCAAGAAGTTTGAAATCTACCAACTCTTTCATCAATGCTAAAGTTTGCTAGAATAACCGATAAATAATAACGCACTTCCCATCCTCTCTGTTTCTATTCTCGATCTCGAGATTTCAGTCGGAATTCTGACCCCCATACCCGCCTAAAATTGTTCTCTGGAGAACGGAATTGGTAGCTTTGGGACATATCCCAAGAAAGCTTTAGAAAGAGTGCAATTTTCTTAAGAAGCAGTTCACATATTGACCTAATTGACATAGTTTACTTGGATCAGCGGATTTACATTCACAAAGCGAAAGAATTTAGATGCCCAAGAGAGATTAAATCAAACGTTATTTTGAGCATTCTGTTACCGGGTTCGAATAAATACCCGGTTGAGGCATTGCAACCGAGGGGACACAGGCTAGATTTCAAAGAAGTGATTTTATATGGAATTTAATATTTCACCGGTGCACCGGATGGGAGTCGAATTTGACTTAAGCGGTGACTCTCGCGGTCCAAATCGTTATCAATAGACCGATTATGGTGCCAGGATTGTCCCCATCCATTCACTCGATCTCTCGTTCCCTGTTGGGCGTATCAATTATGTTGAAACTGAGTCAATGTACTCCAGTTTAGTGTGCCTCCTTACGGTAACCACCATTATGACCTGCTCTGATCTCACTTGTACCCGATTAGAAAGTGTTTTCTCTAGAGAATTTTACTTACGAATGATAGCATGATTTCTCCCCTCTGTTGAGCTGCGGGAGAATTCAGGGGTGAGTAAGGGAGGGAGGGAACTTCCCCTCACTCGTCTCCCTTTGCTGTTTTCCTAGTGTGTCGCCGTCTGCCCATCTCCTGCCGTGGACCACTCTACCATTTCCCCTACTGGGGTTTTTCCCCGTGGGTTTTCCATCGCATAGGAGCTTGATCATGTCCAGCTCATAGGGTTTCCTCCATTTTTTTGTCAAGTGGTTCAATATTTTTTCCTCCTATTATTTACGAGAATTGTGACTCCTCTCTGACGTGCTTTGCTAGAGATTATTGGCGAGAAAATATCCTGCCGGAATGAAAACGTTCGTTTCAATGTGGCGGTATTGGGCAATCGACTCAAAGAGTCATTCATTGATTCATTGATAAGGTAGGTTCATGCAACCCTATATTCCTTTCTTGTTCCCACCCCATACAGGCCAAAAATCCTAATTGCATCTCATTGAAGGAGCATTTATTAACTTTTTGAGAGTTTACTAAACTACTTATGGGGAGGATATGATACCATCGAGGCTGGTATAGTCAGAAAGTGAAAGGCAGGTGAAGTTGTAGTCTCAGAATAATCCAAAGTGCCATACAATCAAATGCCATGACTGAAAAAAGTAACTTAGAAAGGTGTTCAAAGTACTAATAAGATGATTTTTATCACACCACCTTTGGCCGCGTTTCATACATAATTCCTACCTAATGTGAGTATATCTCCGTACGACTTCCTCTCTTCCTTTCTGAGAATTGTCCCCTTCCACTTTCATTTGATTTCCGTTTATTCAGTTGCATAGATTAGAGATAAATACTGAATAATGTGCCGAAATAAACAAGTTATTCAAGATAGTGTGGTAATTGTTACAAATAAATTGTTACGTACCGTTCTAACTGCTTCATTATTGAGGGACATAATTAGATCAGAAGTCATTTTTTCCACCATGAAAAAATTTGTAATGAAAGGACATATACTGGTATAAACAAAATCGATTTTTCCTGCTAAACTTACGTTTCCAATCTCTATGGACATAGCTGAAATGGCACTATTAATAGAAATAATTCAAGGTCTATTCATATGGTATATATATATTGAATCCAATCTCCAACGCTTTTATTAATGGAGTTTACATTTTTACTATTTAAACACAGTAAAATGATTATCATTTATTTTGAAACATTCCATCACTATGTTGAATGCAATGATAATTAGAGTGCCTTCATAGCAATTTAACGAAATTGTCAACTTAGGTGAGGAGGACATGCTATAAAGATTTTAATAAAGTAAACATAACAGTTTCAGTTTTTAACTTTGGGGAAATCCTTCATGATGAGGGTAAAAAAGAAACTTTATAAGTTTAAGTAAGTTATAAGTTTGTCTTGTTGTGGAAGTGTAAAGTTTCCTTTTACCCTCATCTTTAATAAAGTAATTTCAAAACACTATTGACAACTGGATGAAGACAGCGCACCTTACTTTACTTCCAAGGACACGGAGAACGTTAGAATCTTGACATTAGAGTTATTCAAATGAGATTTAGAGGATTAACCAAAGTAGCATTCTACAAACGTTCAAGGTTATTGTTGATGGAGATTTGTTTAAAGTATTATTTGTTTGTATTCCATGCAGGCTAAAACTAAGAATTGAAAATATTATTTTTTAACTATAGACTCCCATTCTATCGATATTATTTAGTAGATATTCTAAGTGTTTAAATGGGTGACGAATAGAGTCATCCCGCACAATGAAATGTTCTTAAAAATGTGATTAATGGCGTACAAAGAATAAGTTTAAACTTATATTTAGGACTATTTACCACGAACTTCATCACTATTATTAGCTTGGATGAGCTTAGCTTTTATCACTCTTCGAAGGCAGATGGATCTTATATCAGTAATTAAGCATTTGACACTAAAATATTTACCGCAGAATTGCTTTAGTTTTACAGTCTTAAAGATGCGACAAGATCATCGGCTTTCCATCTCTGCCAGAATAAATCAAAAAGTATGTAATGCTTCATGAAAAATTTGAAGGCCATTTGATTCTTTCTGTATTCGATCTAAACAGCCTACTTTAAACCCTTAACCAATACTAAAAAAGAATTAAATGCTATACAGTAATGAAATAATATCATTGTTCTTAATCATCTTTAACCTCTATAAGGTTAATGTCATATCTTTGGCCTTTAATAATGGAATGTGGTCAGTATATATTTCAAGTAGGAAATTCCAGCACGCGTCACTGTTGGAATAAAGGGAAAACCTTACAAAATACACCTGTAAAACGCGTATTCTGAAATACATGTATGTTTGCATATTAAACCAAACTATACATTTTAAAACACCCAATTTTATAAACAGTATATGTAGTACCATAACTGGGCATGTCACTCTTAATCACTCTCTGGAAATTTTAGACATGTAATAAATAAAGGCTTACAAATCGTGATCAGAATATTCATTAAAATATCTACTATTTTCTCTTACCGAAGTACTCAAGCTCTTTCCCGATTACTAATTTCCGGAAAAAATCATCCGTAAACTAAAGGGGGAAGTTTAACAGAAAATCTTGTTTTCTTTTGCCCTTAAAATATTGAGGCAAGAGTTTTGACAGTTAAAACGGAACTTCCTCCGAATAGAGTCAATTTTCTCCAGCTCTCCACCGTCAAAAGTTTGGCAACTTCATAAAGACACCTAATGGGCGGCCGTGGTGACGAGGTTTGATAACTCGGCTCGTCGGTGGACAGAAAGGTATTCACGGCACGAGAGAGCAAGACGTTAATACCCTCACGACCGAGACCTTCGCAATAAACAGTAATCGGACAATTAGCAGGTTCTCCCCCCCCTCCACTCTCTCTCTCTCTTCCTCTCATCAGCATCTCCTTCCACTTTGTGTCCTCCTACCCCCGACATCCACCCCACGGGAGAACCCCGAAGGGCGAAAAAGCTTGCGGCGGAGTGAGTTGCCACTAATGGCCGCAGCAGGTGACGCGCGCGCCCCTCGGGGAAACAGCGAAGCACAATATTATCTCATCTTTCGTCTCTGTCTAGTTTCCCTGTCGCTCCCACTTCCCAGTCCTTCTCTCCCTCCCTCTCCCCTCTTTCCTCCCGTTCGCCCTCTTCTTTTCCTCCCCGCATCCCACTCCATCCGCCTCTCTCTCCTGCTATTCGGTCTTCCTCTTCCCTGTCTCCTTTCAACTCTCATTCCATCCTCTCCTTCCTCAAATATTTAGGCTCCCTCGTCTCCCTCACCCTCTGGTCCAACCTACACGTCGACTCGTCCTCCTTCCTCCCAACAACCTTCCCTCCCTTACACTCTCTTCCCGACGTCCTTTCCTCCCCTCCATTGGAACACTTTTGCCGTATCCTACCACCCTCATGGTTCTTCCCCCACACCCTCGGCTCTTTTTTTAACACTTGTCTCAACGTAACCACCTCCCTAGTCTTGCGATACTCTGCTGCCTACTACCCACGACCCACCCTCTCCATGTTCCCCTATAATGCTCCTGTTCTAAGGGCGGGGGCGAGGAAGGGGGGGAGCCTGTTCTTGACCTGGGGGAGGTGACGGCTCTGACGGAAGGAGGGAGTAGGTGGGTGGATGGTTACGAACTCACGCACAAACTCTCGCACCGGTTAAATCATACGTGCTTGTGTAAGTATATACAAGTGCTTGTACAGGTATAAAGCACACGTTAACGTATACAAATAGGTAATGTATGCATACGTAACTGGTTGGTTACTTGAAAACAAAATAAAGACATAAAAATCAAACCAAATTTCGTATTGGTAACAGTAGTGACGTGACATTAAAGCATAACGCTTCGGTTATACACTACAATTATCTTTCGAAGAAGAGTCACGCTTCGATTTTCGAAGGCGTTATGAACGACAGAACATTAACAATTCTCTCTGTGTCGCACTGTTTTTATATCCGGTTTTTGAAATATACTATTATATATATATATATATATGTATATTATATTTTATTATGCATATGTATATGATTGTATATTTCAATAACCGGATTTAAAAACAGTGAAAGTTATAAATATATATATATATATAAATAATATATAACCATAAAGACGGTAAACAACCCGTAGGTCGGTTTGGTAGGTGATGGTAGAGTTCACCCAGTACTAAGCCCGACGGCGTATGAAATTCACACATCAGGGTAGGGGGGCCAGTTCCTTTCCCTGTGCCGGTTACGGTTTCCCAGGAAGATCTGGTACACGAAAATCACATAGCTTGGGTGGAGCTGCAGGTGCCAAGAGTGCCTTGCCCGGGAATCGAACTAAGGCCCTCCGGTCATTAGTCTAACGGTCTACCCCTGGACTACCGCGACCCACGTATAAAAAAATATGAAAATATATATTTTTGGATATATATATATATAAGATAATTTGTGCCCCCGAATTGCTGGACCTTTTGAATAGTGGTTATAAAAATTGGTAAATGTGTACTTGTGTATGCAAATGTACATTGAATAAATATGTAGAGCCATGGATAGGGATGGAAGGGGCTTATTCTTTTATGGCTCCACATTAGACGAACATCTCAGGAGTCGCTGCCCTACGCCACAGAACGTCTTTTTGCGGTGGATCGGGTTTTACTTCCGATTTGAATCACTTAAAAGCCACTCACAACCTCCCACTCCCTTGCTTATATTTAGACGGGATAAGAGAGCTAGGCCTAGAAGTCTCTCTCTCTCTCTCGGTCGCCCGCCTAAGCAGCTCGCGTCGACCGCTGCCTCTTCCGGAGAGCCTTTCTTAGCGAGTCTACCTACCCCCTCCACGCACGGCGGAACCCTCCCTCCTTCCCCTCCCCGTCACCTTCATCCTACCTCTCTTTTATAATTACCTCTTTAACCCCCGCTCCTCCTCCTCTTCATAGTCTCTTCTTTTCCAGTTGCCTGTCTCTTCCCACTTCACCTTCCCATTTAATTATCCTCCCTCGATGTACCATTTGTTTAGGGATACCGGTTTTTTTAAACTTAGACCTTTCGACCGTCTTCACGAACGGTGCTTTACTTTTCTTTGAATGTTTATATGTACGTGGTCCGTTAAAAGTTACGCTCAGCGTCTCGTAATCAATCGATGAGGGAAAGGGAAGCTGTCGGCTTGTTTAAAAATAAGAATAGCATGATTTACAAAGTTTTATGTAACCTAAGATAAAAAATAATGCGCCGTATTTCACGGCTTCGCGATCAACTTAATGGTAGCGCTTTAATTTAATGTAGCTACCAAAAATTCAACGAACATAAACCAATTTAAAGGGTCATATTTTGAATTATTAACTTTCAGATCGATTTTGAAAGTTTATGGGGTTTAACCCAGATAGTGAGCGTGAAATGAAGCATCAAGGGTCCCTTTCCCTGTGCCGCATGATGTTTACCATGTGTCTCTGGCACCCATAAATCATATAGTCCGGGGGTCCGGTCGAGGGCGGCGGGAGGTATCACTTGGATTTGATTGAGGAGATCTCTGGTCAACTGCCTAATGCCCTATCTCTTGTGGGCCGGGCCTAATTCAAAGCCCCATCAAGCACAGTATACCCCCATCCACGCGCTCGTATACATTTTTTGAGACCTCTCGAATCCGTCCGACAGTTTATGAAAGTGTCGGGTGCAGATAATGATCCCGTTAATTGCACATTTTTCACTTTCAAAATAAATATACCATGACTTTTCCTACTGTACACGATGGTGCTTTTGAGTGCACTTGTACTTGCCACTGCTTTAAATTATGGCTGAATTTCATCTAATGAACACTTAAATGATTATATTTCCTTAAAATAAGCTCATAAAGCTACAGAAAGATCGGCCTACCTGGTCAGGATAGCGTTGCCGCAAGGCAAAGTCACGCGGTCTCCACAATGTTACATATACTCGAGAAATCTTTTCGAAAACATTATGTACAATGGGGATTACTGGGGTTGAATGAGGATTAGAAGAGGTGACCTGACTTCATTCTGATACGTGAATATATTGCCTGCCTCACAGTGGCATTAGAGAATGAAGAACATTAAAGCCTAAGCCGGCCGCATTTTTTTCAATCATCCCTGTTTGTCATTGGAGGAATGAATTTAACGATCAAATTCGGATGATGATATTTAAACAGAGCCTAACCATGAAAATCACACCAGAGGAACACACAGTATTGTTTCATTCCGACTGAAAAAAGCCATACTGATAGTCAATAAAATTAATTTTTGTATGAATTGAAGGCAAGCTGAAATATATCATTACCCACGAGTTCCGTTTGTATGCTTAGTGATTAGAGTACGATTTCAAGCAATTCAAGCCAATCCTATGATTGTTTGCCGACGAAAATGAAGGTCCATCATTTCAAAACATCGTAAAATATGCACGATTTAATAGGAATGCTACGCTCCTCGTTTTTATTCGTGTCTCTCTTTGGAGATATGAAAAATATATTTTTCCAGTCATACCCGACGTACGTATTGCAGCGACTTAAAGGGGTGGCTGAGGTGTGAGTTCAAACGATAATTGGATGTTTAATACCTTTCATTACCTTGGGACAATGAACAGTTAAATGAAGATTTAGGTTCTCTATTCGGCCCTTTATTGATGAAAAACGTAAGTTTAAAATTTTAATCCTGCGATGAAAATGTTTTCATATTTTCACATGCATTTAAACAATTAAGGTGATTTATGCACAAAGTAATCATTGCGCTTTGACCGTAATGAGTCGAACAAGTACGACCAAAAAATGTATAGCCTCATACATTTCTATAGGGGATTCTTTATGTTTGAAAAATATAAATATTACCATTAATCTGTGATATCTGCACAGCTATAATGTCGAATCTGATAAATGAATCTAATTTCTTCGTTTCGTATCGTAAAAACCATTAGCTCTGATTTACCCTCTTCGCTCTAACGCCTTAAGATTGCGATGGTTGCGACACGACGTGCTCTGCTAACTACACCACACTGCTCGGATTTGTATTGTGCCTATGTTGACGATTCCACTACCACCTTTAAGGTCTGAATGGAACAAATGCCACTGCTAATACGCATTTAGTCGGCATCCCTTTTCAGTCTTCACATCATGCCATTCCTCTTGATATCTTCTTTTTTCAACATTCTTTGCTTTGTTTTCCTGGCCGTCCTCCACCACACTTTAATTTCTCACTTTTTCACTCCATTTCTTTCTTCCTTTTGCCCACTCCACCATTATTTCTAGTTCTGTGGTCTTCTTTGTTTTCCCCACTCAGGAACATAATAAAAGTTTTATAAAACTTTCGTCACATGTTCCAACTGACTTGAAATTAAGTATTACAAGGAAAAATGGTCGAATCTAATAAAAAACTACGCTGAAATTCTATTATCGGATTTAACGTCTAATTGATTTTTATGGATTCTTTTTTTTTCGCCCACGGTCTGTTTATTAATTCTGATAAAATTCATTCGCTACAATTCGCTGCTGAAAAAATGTCATTGGGTTCATTAAGATCTGCACGAAATACATTCTATGTGGCAGGGAGAGTATTACTGTAATATGAACATAGGATTTTGAATACTTGGTATACATGCACATATGAAAAATTAAACAGTTAATTATATTGGTAGGATATAGAATTGTTGGTAAGTGACATAACTTATATCAAAACCATGGTTTTATATGAGTTATGACTGTACTTCATGTTAAAATCTTTATTCAGGTACGATATAATTTTATCTCCTAAGCCAAGTTTACTCCAAATATGATGACTTCCAGGGGGAACATTTGAGAATTTTGGTGATGATTGGGAAATATTGCCACGGAAATCTCATGAAAATTTGCAGACACGAATGATATTTCTAAATACAACCACACGCGTAAAAAAATTCCATTTGGTGAAGTTAAATGTTCAAAGTTATGACACCACAGTGTTGAGCCAGAATCAATTCACTGAATTTCACTGATTAATAATAGCCAAAAATGTGTAATGGATGGTGATCTAACACCCATTGCCACGTACCCACGAGACGACTTATAAAGGTTAAGATGTGGATTTCAATTCTATTCATACTTCTGTCCTTCGGTTGCTCCCTGCCTGACATTTGCCCCTACCTCCTTAACCCATTTCCTTTTCATCTCTTCATTACACATGTATGTCTCCTTCTTGAGATCACCTCGATTTATCCCTCTCCCTTTTTATCTCCCTCCGATATTTCTCGCATTCTATTTCTCACAACCCTCGTCCAATCTTTCTCTTCGACTGGTTAAATGAGGAGAGGAAGGGAAATGAAGGTCTCGCATGGTGGTGGAGTGATGAGGAAGGGTCGCGGCGGTCCAACTCGAGCCGGATAAGAGAGAGAGAGAGGGACAGGGAGAGCATGCCTGAGTGCGTGCACGAATTCCTTCCTCTCTCTCCCTCTTTAACTCCCAGCGTCACCTCACAGGGCATCACTCCTCTCCTCACCGTCCCCTCCGCTAGCTCCTCACCCCACCAAACTCTATTCCATCCCTCTTGTCCTGCCTTGCTTCCAACACACACACACGCACACGAACGAACGCATACTATTTCCCGCCCACGGAGCCAGCCCAGGTGGACTGCGGCACCACGAGCTTCTATTTCGACCTCTCGCCTCTCATTCTCTCCCTCCTCTCTCTATCCCAGACAGTCTTATCTGTTTTTCCCTCTCTCTCTCTCCCTCCATTTACTCCCCATAGTACCTTTCCTCCTCTTCTTCCTTTTGTCTCCATACGAGGCCTTGACGTGAGCTACCTCCACATTAATTTATCTACGACCCGTTTTCTTTATAATGAATCTAATGCGATCAAGTGATCTCTCTATTACGAAGAGAAAATACTTCTAATTGTGCCTTTCAATAAATATATTTGAAAAAAACAATGTATGGATTTGGCAAGGTAGAGATGGCACTGATGTCACGTATCACATGCTGTACTATAGAGAACCAGAATATTAATTGTGCTCTGAATTTTCAAAACGAATCGGGAAAATAAATATATTTTTATTCTAAGTCTAAAATGCCGGTTCATGTATTCTTTCGGGCTAGAATCGGCACAAATTGCTTTTAAGAGTTTTTTCTTCATTGCGAAGAACGTATTTAACGCCCGAAAGTATTTCCCCATCAGGTATGAATGGGGTATAATTAGGTATTGAATTTTATTCACACAGCAGAAAGATCCGGATTTCTTATAGAAAAATTTGGATTCGGGAATGTATACTCACAAATTTTCGTGCATAAATAGAGTCAGGAAATTCAGAAACCTTTTAAAAACTCATATGAAAAACTTTCCCGTAGTTTTTTTTCACGATTTTGTTGCATTTTCACTTCCAAAAAACTATATATTTTAAATTTCGTCGTTGGAGGTACGTAATAGGGTAATACATATTTTTCGTTTCCATAATTTGACCATATTATCAAGAAATATTTAATTGGTTAATTACAGCAGAGCCTCTTACATTTTATGGAGCTTTCTCTCAGAATTAATATTGCTTCACGTAATGAATTTTTACTGTGAGTGCAAAACTCTTTTGGCTATTAATTCCACAAAACAATCATCAGAGGGGTATTTTATTCAACATAAGAAAATTCAAATTAATAATATAATAAAAAAATAAACATGTCATAAACAACACAAAATAAATAAATAGGATAACATAAATAAATAGGAGAAATCCTATTATTTTAACTCTTCCACAACCGTTTTGGTAAGGTAAAAATGCTCAATCGCTAATAGTTATAATGATAAATTTAATAAATGCTGTCAGGTTGCAATGGAATATTATAAATAACATAGAAAGAGGATTTTGAAGGAAGTGCTTGTGGTCTTGATGAATCATTTTCACTTTTATTTTGTCAATGGCTTCATTCGCATTTGGAACACCCTTTTCTACAGTTCAAGTGTAAATTGGAATGGTTGATCTAATTGTTCACATTTCGTACGCTGTTTTAGGGGACTAGAAATTTTATTCATTCAAACTGTCGCAGTATCGTTCTTGGATGAAAATATGTAAACAATAATACTATCTTTATAATAATTGAACGGATATGAAGCAAATAACCCTTAAAGAGATGTTTCCGAATATAATTCCCCTGCTGTCTCACAATGTTGTCCTGCAATGTACCATTCTGTCGGTCACCACGCAATTATCACTATTCATATGACAACGTACTATCATATTCTACTCCTTGAACTATTAATTAATGTATATATATTTTCAACTTATTAAAATTAATTCTTCCAAAATGCCATCTCTCTCTCTCTCTCCTCTTAATGTACCTTCGTCTTTTCCGTATTTTTTGGTGAGAATTATTCCACCTCTCCTTCTATATCTCACCAGAATTCTGGTCTGGAGAGGAAGGAAACAGACATTAGTTTCTTCCGCCATCGTTTATCTCAAACCTTTAATTCCCATGTACCCTATCGTCTCATTTACTTCGGTTTTCCTATATTCCAAAACTAAAACGGAACGACTACCCCTTAGCAGGCAGAAATATTGTTGCCTACCAAAGTAGCTCACCCCCGGGTTTATCTTCTGTGCCATAACCTCACTATACCAAATTCTTCTACGACGAAGTCTTTTGAGTGCCCGATATCAATTTATACTTGATTACATAGGCCTACAAAAAAAAATTTTCTTGCTGGTGCCGGGAATCTTTGTGATGATTTTAACTATATTTGTAGAGCTGAATCCAAATATGAAATCCGTTTTTATTTAACAGCTCTACTTTTTTAGATATGGCACATCTTACGATTAGTTGTTTTAATATTTGATATATTCCGAAAAATAATTTTCAAAGTTAAATAAATCTATAAGTATACTAATTTATAACCACTCTGCGGTGTTCCTTTTATTTTCAATAAACTGTCAATAAGTTTTATGTATATTTCTATATTGTAGGCCAATGAGATAATTATTAATATAATATTCCCATATCATCATGTAGAAGATTTTTTTACGTAAGTAACAACATATCTATATCTTGAAAACTATAGCTGATAGGAAAAAACTAGTGTCATAATTGGATTCAGCACCCCAATTGTTCTTTAAATCGTCATTAAAAGCTCCGGCACCAAAACCACTGTTGGCCTGTGTTATTAATCCAAAAATTGAACCGACGTCTACGCCTATTTCACGTTGTATGCATAACATTTAAATATTGCTGGTTGCCCAAAGCCAGGATAACAAGGTAGCGTCAAGTTAACATACAGGTATATCTAAACCTGTGTATCTAAAGAGAAATTTTTAAGCACGATTATCTGTTCATGTAATACCGATAATTAGTTTGTATTATGGTCAGTGTTACTTGAGAATTGTAACAACCGAGCCCTTAAGTAGTTTTTACTAGGCAGGAAAACATGCATAATTTTAAACAATTTACTTGAATAAGCTACGAGGGTAGGCTGAAAACTAATGCACACATGTTTGTAGGCCACACACAAAATGATCTATAGAAGCACTCCTGGTGGCATGTGGAAGTAACATTCCCCCTCAACACGCATGCGCAGTGCTACAGGCATATGGTGTCATGTCAACGCGAGTTGAACAGCATGCTGTTATTGAATTTTTAACTGCTGAAAAAGTGACTCCTATAGAGATTCATCGTCGTTTAAAAGCTGTTTATGGTGACAATGCTGTTGATTGGCCTACTGTAAATTGATGGGTAATAAAATTTCGTGGTTGTGAGACTGGAAAAGCCATAATTCTTGATGAAACACGCAGAGGATGTCCGATCATTGTCACAGACGATAAACATCGCAAACTCGTCGAAAATTTCATTCAAAATGAGCGGCGAATCACTCTAAAGCGTATCGCAAACCATATTGCAATATCCAGGGAACGTGTCGGATTCATTTTTGAACAATTGGGATGACGTAAAATCTGTGCACGATGGGTACTACGCCGTCTCACAGACGAGAACAAACAGCGTCAATTGGAATGCTGCGAGCAACTTTTTCGGGGCTACCGTGACGAAGGAGACGATTTTTTTAATGTTGTGATGGAGGACGAGTTAGGGGCCATTACGACCCGGAAGAGAAAAGACAGAGTGCTAACTATCGACATCCGTCTTCTCCTCAGGCGATAAAGTTCAAATTGCAACCATCCGCAAAAAAATTCTTTTGACTGTGTTTTGGGATGTTCACCGAGTATACTCTATGTGACCGATTTTCTGGAACGGGGGGCTCGGAAAATTCTTCTCGATATATTCAAACTATAAAACACCTTCGACATCGAGTTTGTCGTGTTAAAGGTAACCAATAATCTTGCAACATGACAACGCTCGTCCACACGCCTCGCGCAACTGGAGAGGCTCTGCGAAACCTGAAATTTGAACCGATTCCACATCCTCCTTATTCCCCCAATCTTGCCTTGCAATTTTTCTTTTGTTCCTCAACTCAAGAGACACCTCAAGGGTTACCATTACACCTCGGACGATGAGGTTAAGGCAGCTGTCAAGTCCTGGATTCGAGAAAAGTCGGAAGAATTTTTCAGTGACGGAATGAAAAACATGTTACAAATTGGGAGAAATATGTCAGCCTTAACGATGAATATGTTGAAAAATAAATATGTGTTTTTAAAACTTAAGAGTTGTACTTTAATGTACTTTTCGCTCGATGTTGCTTTTTGTTTTTACTCGCGCTCTACGAGCATGTGTGCATTATTTTTCAGCTTACCCTAATACTTAACTCTACAATATGTGCTGACGTATAATTTTGAGTCCATTATTCTCTTTCTTTCTGCTACGATAGTTTCCTTTAATAATATTGATAATTTTTAAATTTATGGCTAGTAGGAATTCCTTATAATTGATTAATTCCAGCTACAGATAAATTTCCTCGAAGAGACGAATAAATTTTCTTTCTTTGTTTTTTTTCTAGTCGGAACACACACAATAGGGAAAAGATAACTAACTAAATAGTCAAGGTAACATTTCTAAGAGAAATGACTGATTCGTACGACATCCTAGTACATTTCCCCATTGAAAATCATGGTTTTGGATATATTTGAGTTTGATGGTATATTTTTAGTTTAGAATTCCTTTAAATCCTGTTTTGAAACATTCATAAGCTTTTGAAAGTTCTTTGAGATATATTTTGGCTACTATATTGCATCTTTTGCAACATAACTGCATCTAAACTATACCCCGGAAGCCGCTTCAAAGGCGTTTGGCGGGAAGTGGTAGGGCAGCAGCCATACATGCTTTTGAATATATACGTAAAATGTCATATACAAAATCGCTCGTACATATACACACATAAATGCCTATCTATCACGTAAATTGTGATTTAATTATTAAACGTTTGTGATAATTTCATCTGTGTTGAAATAAAACTTAAGTAGCCTGTATTCTAAAAGCCTAAACCTTGCCTTCCAACGTTATTGAGAGAAATATAGTTTTAAACTGGTCAGATTCAGACATAATCTAAAACGATAATAATATCAATATAGTTCTTTTTAACTAAGTAAATTAACTCTAGTTCATTTTTGTTCAATATATGTACCTTAAGAGCTACAAACAATTTTCTAAATAAGAGGCTGAGTGCGTTAAATTTTACTTCCTCATTTTTCAAATCACAACAAAGTTGGGCTAATAAATGACTACTCATCGGTGACATGTCATAAAATTTGCGCTAACTAATTGTTTTTTCAATGATTTGTGACAAAAAATAAGACATAAAACAGCTGTGGGTATGCGATGCCTGTCCGGAAATCATTCAGCAATGCAAAACTTTGAGAAAATTGGCCAACCCAGAACAATAAAGCCTTGGTCCCCCTCAAAGTACTCACCTTGAGACATCACACACTTATTATTTTCTTGAGACCTCATAGACTCATTCTCTTTCATCTCCTAAACGTCAAGAATTTCCTGCTACAGTTGCAAAGGACTTGTTCCAAGCCGCAAACAATGATCCATATTTTCTAAAATGCTCATAACTTGAGATGAGTCGTAGGTCAACGGCTATGACTCTTAAACAAAACCCCAGTCTTCCCAGTAGTCGGTTGACGAGATAAAGGGAGAATACGACGAGGCACCTGATGACCATTCCAAAAAAGGACTTTACCGATTGTTTTGAAAAGTAGACGAGACGCTGGGAAAAGTTTCTGAGGCCCTTAGGAGAGTACTTCGAAGGGGACTAAGGCCTTATTGTTATCGAGAGGCTATTTTTCTAAAAATATTGCATGGCTGGATAGTTTCTTAACAGATCTAGTAAATGAAGTAAGGCGAAATCCAAAAACCTAAGGCATCCACGAAAGATGGGATTAGAATGACTTAAAATCAAGGGAATAAAAAGCAGAGTATTTTGTTGAATTGATGATACTCAATGCTGAATCCTAACGTGCTTGTAGCGTGTAAGGACATTTTGTATCACATATTCCTAGCCTTCACCATCTGCCCACCTTCACCCTATTTCCCTCTTCTCGCTCCTCTTCCTATTGCTATTCATGTCTACTGTTGCTTTGAGAACTTTACTCCCACACCCTCTTTGCGTACTACCCCACCCACGATCACCATTTAATCCTCCTTCCTTCGGTCTCCTCCCCACCCTCGCCCTCCCCTCACTTCGACACGAATTCTTCGGCTCTCTTCTGTCGCGACCGGCATTTGTTCTCCTCCCTCCACCTTTCCTCACTCGCTCAAGAAAACCACTTCTTCCCCTCGCTCCCCTCTTTGTCTCCCGCGGCTACTCCACCCGTCGGGTACTCCACCTTCACTTTCACCTTCCTTTCTCCGAGTCCCCAGCCTCCTCGTCTTCGTCCTCATCAACCCTCCTCCTCCTTTCCCATCCCATAGGTCCCTCTCTCATGTGCGCTGCGTGGAGAACAGAATTGTTAGAAACATGGATTGGATCGATAAATTTATCTATGTTCGGTGGATGATATTGTGAATTATTCAAAGAGGAAACTTCCCTTCATTAGTCTGAAGAACACATCTGCCGCGCTTGGTGGAAAAGACCCTTGAGGCAATACGACGATTGTAGGCGTATCTGACAACGGAATGTTTGCTTCTCTAAAGATGATTCAAGGCATGAAGTGATTTTGCTATTTCAGGAATTGATAGAGGGTTTAATTTTCTTCGTTTTTGTTTCGGGATATATGCCGTGTAGGGAATATTACAACGTTTTCGCCATGACTGAAACCGCCCCTGTTTCCTTTAGCGCTTAATCTTTTCTTGAACTCCCACCGGATGTGCTGTGACGATTTTCACTTGTAGTGACCAAGTTTATGCTCGTGCTTCCGTTCACTCAAAAAAATAGCTAGCAGAAAACCCATTTATTCAATATCTTCAGTTACAAAGCGCTGAACTATGTAATCTCTATCCTTAAATATTTCATCAGTATGTAAATCCGTGGATTGGTCGAACCTCACTCTTCGCTTTATAGTCATAACTATCTTACCTTCTTAAAGGTCTTCCTTCTAAATTTCCCCTTTTTAATTCGCTAACGTATGGTGCCCCTCGAACTTTCTCGTAGCGGCTTTACCGTTGTTTCATATGGAGAAAAAAGCCATTATGCCGCAAGATGAACCCAATCGACGTGTCTTCTTTTCTTAATCATTATCCTTTTCCCACCTGTTTCCCACCTATTCTCTTCTTTAAGTATGATTGATAATTTGGACTAATTTAAACTCAGTTAAGAGAGAAAAATAACCTTCGTTATAGTATTGCTTATAAATAAGTGGTTAGATCATCTAACCTACTCCCTATTAGTACCCTCTACGTAATACGTTCTATAACAAAATAATATTAACCTTGGTTATCACGAAATTTAATCAAATAAATTACTCAATTCGAGGGCAGTTTTTGATGTTTCAGTGCCACATATTAAGTAATTGTTAAAATGTTTTGATATTATTAATAAATAGAAGACTCTCAGCAAAATTTAGAGATGTTTATGTAAAGGGTTCTAATACGATCGGACAAATTTTGCCTGTGCCCAGGTATTACATCAAGGAATTTCTTGGGCCGTTAGTGAAAAGTAAAATGTTCCAAATATCGCAGAAAATTTGTAATTTATCAGGGCTAATATCGTTGTTATCAAATGAAACCTTTCGAAATTTGAAATAAGTCTCGGGATTAGGAAGAGAACGGACGAGAGTGATGGGGCATTCAATGCTGGAGCATCGGGCAGGTTGTAGGCAACCACTGGTTGAACTGTTCCCAAGTAAATGGTATCAGTCCAAATAATAATAAACATACAGGTATACACCTTAAAATTTATCCATAAAAAAGGAAGAGAGAGTAGAAAAATTATAGTAACTTCATATTTTAGAATTTTAAAAGTCTGTAATTAAAAAACCTAAATTTTGAATATGGTAGAAAAATGGTCAATAATAATTCAGAAGGAGTTGCATTGACTTTTAATAATCAAACCACTTTACTTTTCCACATAAACTTTTTAACTTTTACAACCCAGGTTTCGTTATAGCATAACATCATCAGGTTTCCTGATGATGAACCGATGATGAAATAAACAGTAAAGTGGTTTGATTATTAAAAGACAGTATGAAGATTTTCCACCAAGTTACGCCAGAAACTGTTTTATTTATCAAGGATTTGCATATTTATTTAAAACGAGGACATAATGATTTTCTCCTTGAGTGATTCTGGTAATTTGTGCTCTGCCTCGATAGAATAGAAAGTTTTTTCTAGACATAATATACCCTGCATTTTTTGAAACGGCATAAAAATAAGGATTTTGAAGGAATTGGATGATGCAAAAATGTGGAGGATATGAAAAATGGTGTTGTTTGTGGCAGACACGACATTTAATCTCATTCTAAAAGTATTTCAGAACCATGTTGATGAGATTGCAGTAGTTGACTACTAAAACTTTGTTCGTCTATGGTTATTATCAATAAAAGGATTGAATGTTTAAAATTGTATTTCTAGAGTAATATGCACATCATAAACTACTTTTTGTACAATTTCAACCTTGGTACGGATCAATGAACAACTTTCTCCGCTGAATTCATACTCATATGAAACTACAAGCAAAGAAACCCGACATACTACAAGCAAAATCAGCGTTTGAACCCGTGACAATGATTAAAGCTTTTTTAGCATTCTATGACCACTCCCCCATTGGGGACCTGTCTCCGAAGTGAACTTCTGTTTTCAATATCCTAAAAAAATTATAACAGCTAAGATTTTTGGCAACTCTCCAAAAAGGTGAAAGTAACCACTTCATTACATTTTACTTACCATGACCCTGCTTATTTTACTGAAACCGTATTTTGGGATGATTCAATTATTTTCTGTCCTTATGGACACTTTAAGCTTCATAAGATACATTCGACATCTAAATATTATACCAAAATGGTGGGGATTTTTTCCTGCCCTTAGTTATTAAATATTTTTTCAATGTATCCATGAATAATTTTACTAAATATATAGCGATAATCGTATTAATAATTAATTCATGTTTGTTTCAGCCTCTGAAACAGGCATCGAATATACCGAATCGGAAATTTGAAATTGAGGACTGAATGGTTATTGCGGATTAAACAGCTTGCTCTGGTATGTTCCACACAACACTTATCGTGTAAAATTCTTATTTCATCCTCCATTTCTCATACAGATCTTGGGTTTAATATTAACCTCTTGATTTTTAGCCGATTTTTGTACATTCTGGAAGATTTTATTTCGTAAATAAATCTGCAGTTGAGGAATAATCGAAAGTAAATGAGGTAAAAGTCCAATTGGATGTGAACTTTTTGACTAATAAAGAAGTTAAGGCAACGTTACCTTCGATTATCAAAATCTTTTTCTGAGACAGCACTCGACTGAACTATGACCTGTCTCTTAATGCTAGAAGTTCACAATACGCTTTCTCTGTGTTTTCCTCCTAGTTAACGATCCTGCAATTCCCGTCAAAAGTTCTCCGGTTAAGTTCTTCCCTAGAGGTGGGCGTTTGGGGATTTAGAGGAATATTTTCAAAAGTGCGGGTCGAGTTTATTTAGGCACGCGCCGAATTGATGCAGAGTTGCTCGTCTTTCACATGTGGCCAAGTCTAGGCACGCTGTGTGGGAGGGCACAGACAAGATCGTCCTTTGACTCACTCTCCCAATGAGTCGTCTCTTTATGGCGGCTGGAGCTCTTACGATTGCGTAACACCAAGAAGAGATCAATCGATTCTGGGGACGTATTTATCCGTTCGCATGCTGTTAGGGAACCAGTCCAAGCGAAAGATCGTTCAGCGATTAAGCTCGGGACATTTTATTATTGGCACTAACCTAGCATAGGCGCCTAGCAAGGAGCATACATTCCCAGTGATACCGGCTCTCTTTCTCTTGGCCCGGTTTCAGTATTCCAACCGCGCGCGCGGAATAATCCTTAAATTTAAAAATAACGAGCGAAGTCAGCGGATTTCTGGCATGCATAAATCTCTCAATGAGTGGCGGGCTAGGGGAAGCTGAAGAGAATGGATGTTGGAAGGGAAGGGAGGGAAGGAGACGGAAGGAAAGCCTCCCTCCCTTCTTCCCTTCGCTCTTCTCGCCCGTCATTCAATACTTTTGTCTGGGGACTCCTCATACTCCTTCCTCAATTCGTTCATAGAGCGAATTTACTTAACTTTACCCTCCAATCGTGTAAACTTATCATGTAGGACATTATGTATTCTTTTTTCATTCAACCCATTAAGTATCTAAAAGTTGTGTGATCGTTTTGTTAAATCGCCTTTCACAAGACATTGTTAGAGTAAAGAGTCTGCCTCTTAATTAACGCCCTGATGTTAAGTATTGTTTTCTCTAATTACCCATCGTATAGTCTCGGGGAGTGGTTTCCCATTCCACTGGGTTCAGGCAAGGGATATAATTAAGAGAAAGCGCCGTCATTGCCTATTAGGTAATTTCTTTGTTCTTTGCGATGTAGCTAAATCAATCCGGAAGTGAGGACAAGGCGCCACAAATTACGGTGTGGAAAGATAGTGAAAACGTCCCTTTAAGCTCTTCTTTATCCATAACTTTCCTCAAGGGCGAAAGAAGTAATGCGATAAAATGGTTGCCTTGGGACTGGTTCCAGGAAAGGGTTTCCGAGAAAAACAGAGAGTTATGAAAGGGATGGTTGTTTTTCGAATTGGTTTGCCGGAATCCAGCGGGCGTCTTTGAAGAAAGTATTGCAATTTCTGGATAACGATTCCGAACATCATGGCGGTTCAAAGCAATGATCATGTTCACCTTTTAAAGTAGTTACGTTTCTTTTTAAATTCGATTTAATTTTGTATTTTACCATAATTAAAACAAAATGAGAGGATTTTCTCACTTTGTGCGTTAAGAGTGTTTGGAGGTGGAACAACTGAATCCTTTAATGTGAGGTTAAGATGTAGCAACACGAATATGTATTTCTAACTTTTTGATTTCGCCACCAAGCTGCGTATCCAGAGAATATAGGTACCCTGACAACATTTGGGGACATATATCCTTACTTGCCATTTTAGTGGATCGACTATACATTTTTATGCATTGCGCGTGGAGTATATTGCTTTTGGGAGTGCAGATAATCATTACCAACTCTGAGTATATAATTTTGTTCTATAACAGAGCACGACTGCGAAAAATATTAGTACATAAAATCCCCTGTCACGAACATGAGGGCAACTATTCCAAATTCTCGAAGGCATTGTATGTATACCTTTTCCAAAAACTAGTTTTAACTATATAGTGTTGTAGTTTAGTTCCTAGCTTTCGAGTTCTTGCCATTTATGATAACAGCACTTGAAAGAACGGCAATTTAACAACGCTTTTTCTGAATATACATATATATAAACAAATGTTCTTCTTAAAAACAGTTAGAGAATGATACGCCTGTTTGCTGAAGTAAGCATTCCAAAGTTTTATATAGTTACTTCTGAAATATATCACCAACTTGAATTAAAACTAATATTTTCCCCGTTCTTGGCTGAACTATAACAGTTCAGGCATAATATTGGGTGAATTTACCTCCACTTACAGTAATCAGTCTAGAGGTTCGTTTTGATGAAATCTAATTTCAGCTCCCCGCCTACTTTGGTTTCTTAAATCTAATTTCAGCTTCCCGCCTACTTTCATTCCCACATCCAGCTCAAACCACGTGTTTCCAGGCCCTCGGCGTATAAGTTAAAAAGCACGGGTTATAACCGATAGCCCTTCTTACTCCCATATTTACCATAACTCATCAAAATTTTTCATTTGTCTCCCGTGCTCCTGCAGACTTATTCGAAGACGGAGTCTATCTCGTCCCCTGTTATCTCCATCACTAGTAACCTTTTTGCATTCTACAATTTCAAGTTCTTTATCAAAATATCCAGAAAAATTAGAGACATCATATGCTTTACACTGCTCTCCATGCGCTCTCATTTCTGTTAAGGCCTCACGATTTCCAATTCCTTTTATTACACAATATTCATCTTCACCACGGTTTTTACCTGAAGATTGTTGATGAATACTTAGTAATGCTTCCCCTTACTTCACTGCATTATAAATTAAAACTTTTCTCCTTATTCTATACCTTAATTCTTTTCCTGAATGAGGATTGAAGTAGATCTTATGGCCTCTCCGTGTATTACTTCCTCAGGAACAGTGCAAAACCGCATGAATAGTTCTTCAATATATCTTTCTCTGAACGCCACAATTCTTGAGAATATTATCTAACCACTTTGCCTAGTTTGCCTTTCTTTACTTTGCACAATTCATCTTTCTGTTCATAGAAAAAGCTTCTTTAAACAGACTTATCAAATTCACTCTGAATTTTCAGGCTTCAGTTAGTGGAATTATTTGTTATCCTTTTTCAAAGATTTCATACTTTTCCAAGAAGTATTTTTAGAGTACAGAGTCTTTAAAATGGAGAGTGATCTCTGACTATAAAAGAAATTACCTCTTTTACTACTGGCTGATCTCTTTCATTTCGATTTCACCTCTCGACCTTTCGCGCGTCCTGTGCTTTCTCCTCTCTTTTCTTATTACGGTTACACGGTGTGTAAGAACTTCCACACCGTGTAACCGTGTAGCTATTTCCACCTCTTTTCCTACGCCAAATTGATTTGTGGTATTTATTTTTTATTTACTTTTCTTGAATTCTTTTGTGCAACTCCGCACTAATTTTTTCCACTTCTTTCTCTTCCCAATTTCTAAAAAACTAATGTTTTAATTTTATAAATTGTATTTGTATAGTTTTATATATTTATTTTTTATATTACAGCTAAGGTTTCAACATTTTCCATTCTCTTTATAGTCTCTTGAAAATTAGACTAAATTTCACTAAAACTACTTGATTCCAATAGAATTCTCTGGCATATCCGAAATAATTAGTGGGAATAGAATGAGCTATGCCTAATTGTATCCAGTCGTTGTATGATCAATTAGTAATCCACCGTAGTATATACCGGATTTTGTCATCCTTTCTTTGTCTGTTATTATATTTGAACCAAATTTTAATATTTAAACACCTTTCTACTGCTAAGATATTGTATCGCCATTGTGATCAATCCTTATTCTTGGAATAAACTGCCATACCTAACTAATTTTTCTGTCTCTGACCACCGCTGCGTTGAAAATTCACTTTCACTATCAATTGTATTCCAGGTACATTCCCAATTGGTTTCACTACCATATTATGATCTACCTCTTGGAAAATTTTAGGCACCTAGTCTGAATAAGTCGCTAACTTTACTTAATATTCTTCAATCTCAATTAATAATATTTTTTTCACTGAAATACACTGCTAGTATATATAATTTTTCAGTCTCTTGATTTCTAGTATTTTGGTACCCCGACGCCTACATCGGATGATTTCTGCTACTCTTTTATAAAGTTATTTTTGATTCGGTTGTGAAAGTGGTACTGCTTGCAGTTCTGTCGGTATTACCTTTTCCCTTGTCAGATGCATCAGTGGGAAACATCCTTTGAAAGCCATTCCACAGCAGTGTAGGGCGCCGGAAGAAGAGACTCGTGCCATTATGTTGCAGAAGAAGGGATACAACCGAATCAATTTTTGACATCCATTTGTCTCCCCTTTTAAACCGGTAATAATTAATGATGACCAGGAGAAGGACGCGGGATAGCATGGGACCGGACTATAAATAATCGGTCGGTCCTCGGTTAAGACGTGTCAAAAATCTTTTTTGCCCCGAGATTTTCATGGGGTTCCCTTAGTCTCTCGAGCATCACTTTTGGCACCCCACCGAGGAAGTATCGAATGCGTGAAGAGGTCTCGCCATCCTCCTCCACTCACTACTCTCTGCCTCCCCTCCACACATACACACACACAGACACACTCGCCCCCATCTCCTTCTTCCCTCCTTCGCCGACCGACTCCTCCCCCGCTTCTCTCCTCCTTCGTCCCCCGCCTCGGGGCGGCGAGCGGGCGGGGAGGGACGGACACTCCCCCGCCCCTCCCCACCCGGGACCCCCTTGCTCCGGGCTAAAATTAAACGCTTGCACCCGGACTCTCCCTCATCCCCCTCCCCACATCACAATGCGGGCGCCTTTGTCGAGCCCCCCCTCCCACTCCTCCTCCGCCGTTCCCGCTCGCGACTCCCTCCACCGCCACTCCTCGCCTCCACCTTAAGGACCACCCCCACTTTCCTCGTCTCCTCCCTTTCCCTCCTCTCCGAAACCACCCTCCCCCGTCCAACCTTTTCTTCTCTCTCTCTCTCTCTCTCGCTCTCTCTTCCTACCCCTCCCTCCCTCCCCGCCGTCTCCCTTTCCCTTACCAAAAACTTCGCCGACACCTTTCGCCCCACCCACCGCCTGCGACTTTCAGATCTCCGATCCGCCGTGGCCGCGGGCCGCTTTAAACCCTCGCCAGTCCCTCTATAGGTACACGCGCTCGCGCGGACAATTTTCGCTCTCTCTCCATCTCGGTCCACTTTTCTCGGGTCTCGGGTAACAATAATCATCTCGGTTCGTTTCTCCTCGTTTCCTCTCCCGACCGCAGATGCCGTAACGGGTTTCGCTCCCGTCTTCCTTGGTGTGTGCATCTGGTTGAAGACGCCGACCGCGCGCGCTTGTTTATTATTTATCACCCCACAATCTCCCCCCCCCCCAACTCCCCCTCGTGTGCTTCGGGAGGGTTTCCCGCGTCCCTCAGTCTCATCCCGGAGTGCGCGAGTCTTTGTGTGTGTGTGGATTCTCTTCTCTCCGTCGGACGCGACTGGTGTGTGTGCATCTCGCGAAGTGCGCTCTTCAATTTTTCTTCCCCCTTCTGTTTACCACCCCCGCGAGTCCCTCCCGAGACGTCCGTTTTGTTCCGCTCCCACCAAACGCCACCCACCTCTTCCGCAATCCCTTTCCCCCACCCCCACCGCCCACGAGTTTATATACACACAGACACACACACATGCACAAGAGCGGCGGGGGCGGTGGCCGGCGGCTCTCTCTCTCCCCGCGAGCCAGCGGTGGACATCGTAGTCACCCCTTCGCAAATAATTAAAAAAAAAATAATTGTACAGGAGCGGGTGCCTGTGCACGCGTGTGTGGTCGTGCAATAAATAAGGAGTTGCACTAGAGAGAGAGAGGAGTGGGAGAAGGAATGGAAAAGACCGTGGGGAGGGGAAGAGGAGAAGAGGCGGTTGTTATTCCCCTTGCGGGAGAGGAGTAGACGGAGTGGGTGGTGGTGGGAGGAGGAAGAGGGAACTTGATTAAAAGGGAGTGGTGTGGAAGTGATGCTTGGGTGACGCGTGAGGTGCATTCGGCGTGTAACTCTGGCATAGGAATGAGAGAGGTAGAGCAAGAGGGAGCGGGGAACCTCTTAATTCCCTCCGGCGAAGCATCGTGAAGTGGGGGAGTGCATGTGCGTCGGCTACTACTGCCTTCTGCCGAAACGATTAAGACGGGATTGGCGGAGGCTATTGTGCGGTAAATATCGCCCATCCCCCGGGGTGGGTGGGGGGTGGTGGTGCATGGATGGATTGGGAGTGGGAGCCGAGGTGTGAGGGCGTGGGGAGGGAGAGAAGGAAGCGTCCGGAGGGACGTCGGGGGAGGCATGAGGTGATGGCGGTGGACGGAGGGTTGATCGCCACGCGGCGAGGGTCGGAAAGTGAGTGAAGTGTGTGCCCACCTCCAAACACACAACCCCAACCCCCCGATCGCCCTCTAGGCCGTTAAAGTGGAGCAGGACGTGCACACACCAAGCTCGCACACACCGGCGCCCTGCGTGTAACCCCGAATAATTTTTTCGCCCTCAGTACGCGGCCCCTCCTCGTTCGTCTCTTATCGTTTTCGCCGGCTGCATTCCCTTCGCTGTGTTTGGTGAGGGTGGTGATGTTGGTGGTGGAATAGTGGTGTTGTTTTTCGTTTTCGTTGGTGTTGGTGTCGCCGTGGTGCCGCCCACTTTGGCGGAGGAGAGGGGAGGAGGGGCGGGGACAAGGGCCGTCCCAGCACAGGATACTAAGCTATGACGATGCCACTCCTCCAGGATGTCCTTCCTCTCCTCTTCGTCCCCGACCACAACTGGAATTCCCAGGTAACCGTTGGCTGTCGCTGCTCTCTTTTGCCCCATCCCCTCGCCATCGCCCCCACCCTGCGTCCCACCCCCTCTCTCCCCCTCCCTGTGTCTCCCCGCCCTCTTTAACAGCTCCCTCTCGCTAGGAGCCCAATCCCTAAAACATCTCTCCCACTCATCTCTTTACTCTACTGCCTCGCTAACCGTGTTCTTCCACCCACTCGCCATCACGACGGCTTCTGTCATGCTCGTGAAGTCGGCCGGACCCATGCTGATCAGACGTTATCCAAATCGTTTACTCCGGATCCTTTAGAAGACAGAGGGGGAGAGAGAAAGGAGTGAGACGGAGAGGAATGATCGAGTGTCACGCGACTCAACGAGAGTTGTTATCTAATCGTGTTGGCATAGGTGATTGACTGAAATGTTTCTGTTATGTTCCGGTAGTTAGCAGTTAATCTGGTGACAAGAGATCACTGGGTGCAGTGAAATTACGAAAGAAGAAATATAATCTCTGTATTTATTTTGGTGTCGATGGCTGAGTTTCCATCTGGAACTGTTTTTGAAATGATAAACGTTAGAGCGGCGCAAATATCTAATAACGGAATAACCCAAGTAATGTTAACAAGCAACAAATAACATCGTCATCGATCGCTAAACTTTTATATAAAAGGATTCATTTTGTGAAATAAACAAATTTGTTCGGTATACAGCGTACAATCTTCATCGGATAGATGTTTAATAATTCTTTAAAACACTTGTTCACTCACACTTGGTTTATTCCTCCTATACAACCCCAATCGTACTTGAGGAAAACGATTTAGAATGCCCCTAGTACCATTTGCAGTGAGCGTTCGGCCAATTTCACGAAAGTGCTTGCCTTCGTTCACCCATATCCTCCCAGGTATTGAAACAACCTGAAAGTGCATGAGATTTCATCCCAGTTTTTGTTTGACCCCGTTGTCATGGTTACCATGCTTGAAATGGAACTCCGAGTGAAGACGTCTCATGGCAATGAGTAGATAAGCCATCTCTTTGGAGTACCCACGTATTGCTAGAGGGAACTCGCTTTTTGTTCGAAATTGCTCCCTGTGAAAAGGATAACCTGAATTCCTTCGTGGTCTATTTCTCCTTGGGACTTAACCTCTCGTCTCTTGAATCGGCACAACATTGACGTCACAAATGAGGCTCTAACCTATTTTCATTTTAGTACTGTTTTGTTGGAGAGAGGACCGTTCCTAAAAGCATACACTTCTCCTGATGGCCTTCATGCCTTTGTTCTTCTCGTTTCCAAAAGAAACTTTCTCACAAGGAAATCGTAACCGATCTTCAGTTTATAAATTTGTTTTGATTTACAATGGTGGTGATACTCCACAAAACCTATCAGGACGGGATTCTTTTAAGTCGGAACAACATAAGTCGAGACCAAAGACTTAAGTAACCGTAGATTTTCTTGCGTGTATTTTTCCGGAGGGTGTATGAATATTAACTGGTGAGAATGTAATATATCCTTCTTTATCGCTTTGTTTTGACGGTTACTTGATTATTGCTAAAAAATATTTATCGTGTGAAGTAAATCGTTATATTTTACCACCGCGTTCTTTCAGTGAATGTGGATGCATAAAGTTAAGCAGTTTATTATAGTTTCATGTTATGTCGGTATTGGTGAAGTTACTAAGACACTAAGAATCTTGCTGATCCTTTATTACAATTGATATCCTGTGAAGATATACTAGAATGAATCATTCTTACATGGATTATTTGTAAGTCATTATCGCATTTGATCTAATGATTTTAAAATTCTTTTCACGGTTTAATAAATCAGAATTTTTGAACCAGTCATACTTCAGTGGATTAGTATCTTAGTGAACAAAGGGCTATTTATTTGGTCTGTAAGATACTCGAAGTTATCGATAGCATTTTAAAATATTCAAATCGTTATTACCTCCTTTGATATTGTGTGTTTTTTGGTATGTGTAGTTCACAACGATTGTAATTTTCACGATGTGAGTTGGTTGAGCGATATTATAATGCAAGAATTTATATTTAAAAAATCACCGTGTAACCCTCGTTGCGGCATGGTAGGAGTTAAGATGGATAGATAGAGGTCTTTATTTGATTGAAATTATCACACGAAGAAGGGACCAAATGGTCCCTTCTTCCATTTAACCGGGTTTTACGTTGGAATCGCACTTAATTCTCACGTTTTAGGCATCGAGTTTTAGTTTCAACTTAAGCACTTTCCTCGGCGACCTTGACTTTGTCAATGTTTGTTTCTCACAATTCATTTATTTTTTCTCCGATCAAAGAATTTCCAATACAAGTAAACCAAATGAGGACTATAAGTCGAGGAGGAGTGTGAATCATGAACGAAATAATTCTCAAAAATGTTGTCTCATGAGGTTCTTCATAATATTATATTTTATTATACTCATTGTGAAAATTTTAATACGCTCACGAAAACAAAGTGAAATGTTGAAGTTTGGCGGGAATTGACCTGATTGTTTACTCTCGGAATTCTCCTTTCAGTCTTTGAATTTGTTTCCGAAAGTGTAAATAGTATTGCATATGACAAAGTAAATACATTATTTCACAGAAGTTTTACTATTGTAAAGCTTTAATGACTAATTATCACCAAATAACTGTTATAATTTTGATGTGCTGCCGTGAGTTTTTTATTTAAATAACCATGCTTTGACCACAGTTGTACATGCATTTACTTTGTTGGAGTACCTTTGATATTGAAAAGGAAATTGAAAAGGACGCGAGCGGGTAACGTTAGAGTGTCTCTGAACTATCTTCTCTGAAGTAGGATTGCAACTTAATAATTGCGCCAACTTCCAGGAGGACTGTCAAACCAATAGTTTTTCTCTAGCCATAATGATACCGCCTGAAAATCCTTTTCTTGGTCTATTTTTTTATCATTGTACAGTAAATGCCTTGTCACGAAATCTTATTAATTTAATGAACAATACTCAGTAGTAATACTCAGTAATATATACTCAGGGATACTTTGCTAATGCTTCCAATGCTAAAAGAATTTTTTGCTTAACGTCCAAAAAATTATTAAAGAAAATTTAAGTGCACAAATTTAACGTTATCAAGGATGAGATGAAAAAGAAAAGTGGTAACAACTACCAGAATTATTCGAGGAAATTGAAAATTACTTTTAATTTTCCTTTCGCTTAATCTTCTGGGATCATTTCTAGAGCTGCTCCTCCATCACGACTGACATCCGTATTGTATTTCTGTTGCTGGGTTTCTTGAGCCAGGATCCAGGGAAAAGAAATTGTCGAGGGGTTGACAAAAGTTATTTGGCTCTCTTTCTCCTATTTTTTCTTCAATTTCTATTTTTTTTAACTTAGGCCAGAAACATGTAGCATTTCAGAAATTTTTGGAGGGCACCGTTTTCCAGAACCAAGATTTCAATTATCTAAACACGTTTCTAAGTAAAAGCATTGAGCCACACAACTCTCAGAATACTCTGTACGGAAAGTATAAATATCTATTATCGTTTACAAACTCTGGTAAACGAATATGAGCTCGTGTGTTCCATGCGCTCTCTTTAATGGAAACATTCTAAATGGAATCTTTTTGTGATTTTTATCAGTCCTCCAATTATCTAATGCTGTGTATTTAAAAAATTGGATAAGAAATTTTGAAATAAATTATGGATTATCTTGCCACCATAGCTTGGAATAAGTACATATCATCGATGGCAAACGTGTGGCTTTTGTTTTGTGAACCGATCTCAGTTTGGATGCTAAATCATGATTTTCATTGAAAACTTCAGTAGAACGTAGGGATTTGATCCAATGTGGAACGACTCAATGAAACCATGCGTTAATTGAATGTATATAAAGGACATAAGCATTGCAATAGTATTAGCGGTGATCATGGCGCGCGGCGGCGGCGGATCATAGCGGCGATCCATGGGCAACTATTCAGAGTCCGCGTCGCATTACAATCCTTTCGCGTTAGCCACCTAGCGTGTTACCCGTTGGATTAACTCCGTCCGCATATCGATTTCGCCTAAACAGTGTATCTAGACTATGATCTAGGCGAGTGAAGTCCAATCCATTTGAGTTTTTGGCCACATGTGTTCTCCCAAAATTATCAGTGGGTCGGATCAAGACTTAGAGCATGCCTCCACAATGGAAATATATATCTGTGAATTCAACAACTATATAGCATCGCTACATGTCCATATAATTCCTTTTCGTGACTGTAGAGCATTTAATCTGCTTAACTTTAAATGTCATTTGAGCTCCGGAAAAATAAATCTCCATTGATAATTTTCTCTGAAAGTCTCACGGGTTGGATTTAAGAACTTACTGGACCGGGGTAGGCCGGTGAGCTCTAGGTTGGATCTATAGTGATCTGAATCAAAACACGATTTACATCGGAAAAAAAGAATATCACATCATGCTTCTTCGTTCTACCCAACCGCAGGCACTACACTTTTGGCAGCTCGAAAAACTTATACACCTGATGCGTTTTAGCGAACCTTTCGTGAACAATAATTTTTTCATTCCCACACTGTTTGGTTTCGTCCTTCGGTCAAGTCGTATTACCGTGCATTTAAGATACGCCGATCTCCCTCCTTTCAAGGCTAGAGGGAGAGTAGGTGTATGAGCGCTACAGGAGTGAATTCCCACCGTCAGTAAAAGAAGGATATGGAGATAGCAGAAATTCCCGTCTGACCCACTTTCCTTAATTCATCTTTGCGGCAGGGGGTGGCGGTAGTGACGGTGGCGGAAGGGGCACGGAGGGACATGTGTGAGGAGAGGGTCGGTGTCTCCCGCTTTTGTCCCTCTCCGTCCGTCGTAGAAAAAGCGCGTCAGGTCATTTGTCCCATAGCACGGAGCTCATGGAAGAGACGGAGAAAGGAGCAAACCCACATTCCTGAACTTTGGGCAACTGTGTCAGAAGACTTGAGTAAACGCGGGTAGGTTTCTCGTCGTAAAAAAAATCGCGTATTCATAAATTACAGATTGGATTCTCAAAGTTTTTCCAGTGGCCTCTTTCTAAATCTCTCGCAAATATTTTTAGCTCCTTACCGCTCAGGAAAAGTAAACGGTAGGCATAAAGAATATAAAAAAATGGATATAAATATCTAAAATATCTAAAATTAATATTTTTCAGTATTGTACCTTCCCAGAGGTGAGGGTAAAAACTGTAATGAAAAGTTTAATTTCACCGTAAGCAAAATCAATCGGGAGAAGAACGCAAGTGTTAATACACCCTCCAAATTACCATGCGCCTTTTATTCAATAAAATTTTGCAATTATTGATTTTTATTGATATAACTAATGCATTTTAATTTAAGTTAATTATATTTTGACACTATTCGTGGTATATTTCACCATAATTTTATGAAGTCAAGTATTTTGGTAACGACTGCCTTAAAAATTCATAAAAGAGATATGTATGCGTCTGTGAATGGGGTAATCATACATTAAGAATAAAAAGAGTGGTGTGGGGGCAACTTGCAAAAGAAGGGACTACACAATATGTAGAGTATTTTAGAGAGGAATGAAGCCAATTGCTAAAAAAAGCTTTCTTGGATCAAATTTCGAATCACTGATTTTCAATTTGTAAAAATTGGTGTTTGAATGTTTAGCATCAAATAATTGGTTAATAAGTAATCCGTACAAATGGAATTCCAATTTCGAGTCCAGACCATTGTTAAAATTTTTCAGCTCTATCGCTTTTAGTCCTTCTTTCCTTTCTGCCTTATTTGTTACATGTCCCTCTCATGCCACTCAATTAAAATTATGCTCATTAATAAACTTACACTATCACCCTCAGCAATATAAGTTAACTTGTATGCATTTATTTAAGCAATGGAGAACTTCAAGGTTCGTCAGTGTGGAGGGATGCTAGTAGGGAGAAAAGGACATAAGAGGGAGGCCCGCTAACTCTTCGAGGGGGACAAATTCCTTTAAATCCCCAGTTCGAAATCCTTGCTATGACAGCGGCCGAAGTGAATAAATACCCATCGTAGTCGCTCTCGCGCGAGCATGCACCGATCCCCGCCTTTCCGCGCGGAAAGGTCAATTCTCCTCGTTTAGAAGGTAACGAAAAATTGTGGAGCAGGCACCGACAAACGGATGGGGAGAGGGGGTGTGTCGGGCCGTCGCATGAAATGTGTGCTGCTTCAGAAGTGTGGAGGGGACAAGTGACTTGGAGAGAATCCAAAATGATAGATTTAATTTAATTTTCGGCGGTATTTTTTTATTTGACATCCTGGGCTCTCCCACCAACTTGCAGTATTGTACGTAATTGAAGATCCTGGATCATAAATGGATAATCTCCGTCCGTATTAGTATTTTTTTTGGTGAAAAAGGACATTGATAAAATTAATTGATATTTCTCTACGAGTCCCATCTCATGCTTATATCTACCCACCGGAGTGTAACACTAATTGATTAGTTATCCAAAAAGCTCGAAATGATCTACGGATATTAAATGATCAAAAAGGGCGAGATTCATTTACCTGACACTTTCTTCATGGATACAGGTAAAGTTACCTCACCACTATAGCAATAATAACATGAAGTTCGAGAGAAAATTTCAGTTTCGATGGTACGCTACTACGATGTTCTATGGTACTAATTTGGGGGCTGGATGTTGAATCGAAGATTCTCAAAAAATCGCACAGTCGCTCACTCTGCCTGCTCAAACTTCTGCGATTTCCAAATCTTCTGCATTTCATAAACCAGACTACTCTAAACAGATTGGTGTTAAAACGATATTAAAGAAAAAATTGGAATAGCACGATATGTTTATTTAATTTGTTAGATGACTAATAATGGTACGATCAACGTGATTATTACGTGGAATTACCTCAGGTACATATTATCTTCGTCAACCTTAAAGAAAAATTCAGATCTCGATTGTGTATGGTTGTAAACAAATGTCATTGAATGGCTTTTTTCTCGCATATCATGAATATGATTGATAAAGGATTTATTTTACCCGAATATATAATTACTCTTCAAATGCCTAAAATCTGGAAGTTTCCTTATGGAAGTATGCAATTCGTTTTAATCATTAATAATCTTGGAAATAATATAACTGTTATAAACATACAAAGAACGATTACCTTTTTTTAACGCAATCAATGATTTTTCTCATTTACGAGTGGGGATTTGTCCTTTTACATTTTTACCTGTTTCATTTGTCGCATTGTTTTCTGTCAGTGTTGTGCTATTGCTAATCCTGTTTAGGACGGGGTCTTCTTATTCAATGTCTGCTTTCTCTGATTGGCCTATTCGCCGCAATGCTTTTGTCCTGCACCATTCCGCCAAGATGCGGTTTTGACGGAGTGTAGACGGAAGGCTAGGGTCGAAGGGAATGGGGGCGTTTTACTTGCTGCACCTTTTCGACGTCACGACTCCTCCGTGTTCCGCCTAGGGGTCCGAGTCGGCGCCTCGCGGGGAAGAGCAAATGGTACCCGTTAACTTTGAAACGGACGGATAAGTCGATAAGGTCACAAATCGTCGAAATGAGATACCCTTGTGCGGCACGAGGTCTCCTGGGTTAGAATAGCTTCGGGAAATTACATTTTATAGGAATATTGCATTGTGAATCCGTAAATACTGAACAAAATGTAATACTTTTGCCGAGTTTAGGGTGTGTGTGATGTATTACGAATCTGATTTGAAACCACAAGTTGCGTTTTGTTCTCCTGTGTGAAATTTACATAAGAACCTTAATCACCGGGGGGCAAAGACAATGGCGGGGTCTATACATATCACTCTTAGGGGCGCGTATTTCCCTCAGTCGCCCCCCGAAGGCCTCCTCACTCACCTGGCCGGCCTCGGCACCCTTATACCTCGCGCTCAAGACTTAAAACGCCACCCTCCTCCCGTCCTCTCCCCCATTCCTCCTCAAACGTCACTAACCCATTCCACCCTTCCCCCCTCCCCACCAATAAGCTCGTCCCCATTCCACAACGGCTCGCTAGACTCATCTGCATTGCTGGCCGCTATACGGACGTGTAAGCGGCAAGGAGTTCTGTAGCACGTACTGCCGCCCTCGGGAAGATCTCCGACGTTTATCACGTGGCGCAATCGATGGGAAATCGTGGAGCAAGATGTTGCCCGTTCCCCGGGTGGAATTGGGACGCTGCTCGTCCCATAATTCCAATGCGGGATGCAGTGGCACAGGACTTGGCGATTTTTCACGGACATGGACATTGATTTAAATGTCGCATTCAGGGTGCGGGGAGGATCAAATGTTCCGAGAGAAAATCTTTTTATTTGAGCTTGATTTCATTGAGCACTGTTGGAGAGGCAGAATACCATAATGATTTAGGCTGCATTAACATACATGTCGGAACTCAATAGCCACCTTTGCTTTTTGGGGCGACTTGCTTTGGCTATTGAAATCGAGTGATGACAGCAACAAATACAAGAAAAGGCAAGGTTGTGTATCATTGGCATTTGATGTTAGCGTAAACGTACACGTTTACTTATTGGAAGAAATTTTCTGAAAGCTTCAAATTTTCAAGTTCCCTTCTACACATATTTTCACCTCGCCTGAAAAGACATAAGATATAAAATTCCTAGGTAGAATTAGAATAAATTTAGCCTCATTCCCTGTAGGAATATTTGTCTTAGTCCAGATTCGATTTTTTACCTTATAAAATTACGTTAAGTTGCGTCAATATAATTTTTTTGCAAGAAAGAAAATAAATCTCAGTAGAAGTAGTGAAATAATGACAGTCATCAAAGTAAATATTGTGTGATCATAATCATCACCACCCTGTGATTATATTAAAAATATTAGCTCTGTCTTTTATAGCCCTCGTTTTTTTACCCCCTAATTTAATATTATAGATACTGAAAGAAAGCTAATATGTTAGCTTTAGCCATTGATAAATTGGTGAGGTCTTAGATGACAATAAAGCGGAATCTTTAAGGAAATTTTCAGTTGTAGTGAGGGACGAGATAACACCGCTGTGATTTCAAGAACAGAAAATCTGTAAGGCTACAGGAAGTGGTGTTATTTGTGAACTTACGAGGTACATTAATTAATTAAATTAATGCTCATGTGTGATAGGTAAACCTTATAAAGATGTGCTAGTTCACTAGGAAATTTTTTATGTAATGTGGAAGAACTTGTGTTTTAAATAAAGGATGTATCAAATGTTAACTATGCATTGAATAATTTTAGGGAAGATTAAAAAAAATTAAAGACCTATATTTTCGCCCATTTTAGCTCCCTGATTTCAATATTGGCTTTTGTTATTAAAAATATTTTGAAACACTTGTAGAAGAGGTTGCAATTTCATATTTTAGGCTTATATTTATTTTATATTAAATTTTATTTTACTTTCAAAGTACTATTTTCAGCTTAAACAGTGTTTTAAATGGTCTCAGTTAAGTAATTTGACCGGAGACTTAGTTTCCTCAGAGTGGAGTAGATTAGTAGGATCCTTTGTAAGGATCGTAAAATATCAGCATTCATTTTTAGTTGATATGAAAAATTTGATTAACCGTTTTTGGGATTTGTTAGGAAGGAGAAATTTAATTTTTAATTCTTTTTCAAGAAATCATTTAACATAAGCTGAACAACGGAATGTGGCTTTAAATCGTCATAAGTCACAAAGCTGAATTAGATCAGATCCATAGTCAGGTGGCAATTTAATTTTTTAATATTATTCTGGAGGATTCAATTCTGGAATGCTGATGTTATATAATACGATGAACTTTGCATGATTCCTGAAGACAAAAGTGAGACAAAGTTTGAACTAGCCAGTTGGAGCTTTCACTAACAAGTTACTTTCGCATCTCAAATTTTTTAAAATTAACTTTGAACGTTGAAAAAAAAACTTTAGAGATAACAGTTGAAGTTTAGAAAACTTTTAAAGCCAAGGATATTACCAATTCGGCATGGAAAAATAACTATTGTAAATACCCTTCAATAGCAGATATTTAGGAGACAGTTGAGAGTTTTGCCCATTTTAACATTTTCAATTAAAAACACTTTTTACAACTTCATATTATTGTCTCAGTTATATCCCTTTTACCCTTAAAAATCAGACAATTCAGGTAAATAATATTTGTGGCAATAAGGTGTTGTGAAATATGGCAAAATTTAAATGAATTCCATAGCGTATTTGATTCCTCCAGGTACACACAGCAGGAGTACACATAAGATGGACCGTTATTTGTTCAATATAAAGATCAGGTCAGATTTCAAACATACCTGTAGGAGGAAGTGGAGGTCAACTTAACTCATTTTTTTGCTCTTTGTGAATGGGTTTACAGTTACATGACGACGTAAAAAGTCCTCTACTCTCACAAACCCGTGCGAAAGACAGACGATTTGGAATATCAGTGAAAAGAAATCGGACAACTTTGGGATTCGAACCTTGGTCCTCGGTGAGAGAATCGGGAAAAAACAACAATTTCATATCCATTCATGCCTGCGAATGAATCCAAGCAATATGGGCTGTGGCATAATATCCCTCCCCCCCCCCACCTCACCTCCTCCACACCCTCTTTTCGTGCTGAGGGCGGGGAATTTGATGCCATTCCCAAGTGACGTTCCTAATCGTGTTACCTGTGGGGGTGTGTGTGTGTGAACTCTGCAATTCTTGCTCGGATTGTTTAAGGGTGTTGAGTGAAGGAGCAGGGTACGGCAGAGAGTGGTGGGATAGGTCTGGAGGGGGAGGGGGGAGAGGATTGCACCGCTAGTCTATATGTCGCTCGGAAGGGGGCTTTTTCAGAGTGCGGGCACGCAGACGAGTGGATAGGTGATGTCATAGGAATAAAGACGGGACGTTTGATATAATGGATAGGTTTAGCGATGCCGGTGGGGGGAGGGATAGTAGGCAGTTGAAGCATTCGCGGGAGAATTTAGGGCGGGGGTTGGTCCACAGAGGAATAAGCTACAAGATGGGAGGGGCTTTGAGGGGTGGTACCCAACCACAGGCGCCCAACCTTTAGCCCCTCAAATCCTTCCCTTTTTGTCCCCCTCTGGCGTTTGGCACGAGAGCACCAACTCATTAGCCGTTTTATTTTGGCGTCCCGTCCGTCCGCCCTCTCTCTCTCCCCCTTCCTTTCTCGATCCTCGCATCCTTTCCCTCGTGAACTCTGGGACCTTTCGCCCCCCCGTTTCCACGCGGAAACGCGGGCGAGGTGAAAGTTTTCGGTCTTCATGCTCATTTGGGTGAGCAACAACAGAGGAGGCTGAAGGGGAACCAGAAGTGGGTGGAGGGGAGAAGGCGGTGAAACACGTTTTATGCAATGGATCGCTTCAGGCTTCGATGAACGGATAGGTGGTGGAAAAGGAAACGGAGAAATAGAAACTATTCGAAATATTGTTCGAAAACGCACCCAGCGCTCGAAATCTCTTCATTTTACAAGAGAGGATATACTTCAATTCCGACTACGTGGGCAAATTTGTCTTCTGTAATGAACAAGATATATTTGCAATAGCATAGTAACGTATAGTGAGCAGACTGGCAGATTGTACGTTTTAGAAAAACTATTTCATTGCTCTGAAAGCATTTTGTTACGGTTTCAGTTCAGGTTTGTACAAATCTTTATTGGATATGTCTTGATAGCTCTCGCATTTAGCATTATTCTTAATGAGCTCAAATTCTCCACTATTAAGATGTACGGGAACTCGTCGCTGGAATATATTAATCTGTAATCATATCCCGAATGAAAAACACAGAAGTTCTTGAACAATCCCGTTAATCCATTGAAATACTGTTTTAAGAAGTTCCTCATCATTATTTAGCATATCTTGAAACAATTTTTAAGCTATTAATAACAAGAATTTTCTCCGAAGTTTTCTTTGTACTCGGGATTTCAGTGCCGAGCCATTCCAATGACTTTTTAAAAGTAATAGTTTAGTTGATTGTTGGTTTAATGATTGTTTTTCTACTCAAGAGTTTCTTTTAATATGTTGTTTATGAATAATTTTAACTTTGAAAATGATATCAACTCAATATAATGTAGATAAATATCTCTCAGTATGGCTCCTTTGGCAGACATGTTGGCAGTATTTCAACAGATTTCAATATCACAATCTGAAGAATCTGTTTTCAATTTCTCACATCTCTTTTAAAAATAGCTAGGAGCCCTTGAATATATTAATTTTTAAGCTAAAATAACGGCATAAAGCTATTTTGTTCGTTTTCACGTATTGAAATATTGAGGGGCGCTCTGGCGCGATCCATATCTGCAGTATGATACTGAATTTAGATAATGAAATACAAACTTGTAGCTCTCTCGGCATAGCTCCTTTGGAGATTTGGTTGGCAAGAATGTTTCCAAGGCATTACTGGCATTGACCGAGGAAAAAATAATTTTGCGTGGTGATGTTAATGTAGCGAATTACCCGAGGGAGAATTGGAGCGTGTCAAGAATAGTCAAAGCGTGTTATTTCAAGGAAATTTTTTCTGTAAAAGAGAGACTCAACGTAATACATCATCCTGCTTTCACAGTGACCATTTTCGGCGGCGTAACGTTTTGTCTTATCATACTAGATATTAGTATAAAAAAACCACGATTTTACCACTTCCAATGTAAATACTATCGTGAATAAATAAATAGGGAATGTTCATGTTGATAGCGATTTCCACATTTTGTTCAACATTTACAATATTTTTGATTACTCGTTATTTCGGAAGTGAATTTTAAAAATTATTATTAAAGATCATTACTCCATATTACACTATTACTCCATATTGCACTAACACATAGGCTGCGGCAACATGATTTCTACGATTTGAATTGGTAAGCAAGGCAAATCGGCCAGTTATGCTGCCGCACCCTGAATAATTTTTAATTGGTTTGCTGAAAAAGGGGAAATCGAAACTGTGCTAAAGTTAGATAAAAATCCTTCCTTTAGCAGCAGAATGTCGTGATAAAAATAATTCAGTGAATTAATGGCAGGCAATCAGACTCAAAATAATAATTGATTAACCTCATGAAATATTGAAATAATGGACTGAAAAATATGATATCGTCCCAGCTGGAGGAAGACTCAATTCTGACAAGACTAAGTTAATCAGCGATTCAGGTTTTTTTATTTAGTCTGGACCTTGGGAAACAGAAAAGAAATTTTTCTTGGGGTCATTCTGTCGGGTTTAAATTCTATGAGATAAGGGAGACACAGCATTTTTGACCAGAAATCAGAAAACTCAAATCTCAGAAAAGACGCATCTAACACGGATGTATCGTACATCCTGAAAGACATCAATCCCTAACTGCCCCCCCCCCCAACCCCACACATCACAGATTTACGTGTCAGGGTAAACCTTTTAATAAGCAACGGCAATTATGCACGGGGTAGATGTGAGGTAGGACGAGAGGCAGAAGGGGAGCGAAGAACCGACGAAGGTTCGAGGGCAAAGGGATGAGGGGTTGGTGTGCGGGCGCAGACATGCACGAAACGCCAAAGGGGTAAATGGTGGGTGGAGGAGGAGAGGAGGCTGGTTTTGAAGCAAAGGGGGCGTGGGGGGGGGTTGGAATGGGGCAGGGTGAGGGGAGGAGGACAGTGTGGGACGGGAGGGGGAGTAGTGTAACAAAGATCGGGGTCGCACGCTGCTGCTTCTAGTTTCTCTGCCAGACGACTGCGATATGGCTGGCTTCTAAGGACGCCCACTTCATGCGAGGCTGCACCGAATTAGTGCACGAGATAGCCGGCGTGGGGTGGAGCGGAGTTTTTGGGGTGGGGGGGTGGAGTGGAGAGTTTGGGGGGGAGGGAGTGATGGGGAGATGAGAAGATGGAGGGGGGATGAAGATGGGGTTCGAGAGGGCGAGAAGGACGGGGCGAGCGGGAGGGGGTGGAGAAAGGTTGAGACACACAATCGACCCGAATGTGCTGAACCCTCTGGTTCCTCCCGAGTGTGAGCGGAGGGTGGGGGAAAGGATTTATCCCTCCTTACTGCAACTCTTTTCAGTGCCGGGGCGATCAGGGGTCATTGGTTTAGCTTCCTTTGAAATTGGGGTACTTAGAGATTGGGTGATTTTTGAAAAAAAAAACAACTCACGTATTTAGGCTATGCTAGTGATTTAGTAGGCAAATCAAAGGTGAATTTTAGTGCTATGAACAACTGCACCAATCTACCCAACGAGGTTAGTATCTTTATTTATAATAACGCAGGCAGATTTTTCATGCACCATCCTGTCATCCTGTCGCCGCAGGGCGTTAGCGTTGGCAATAGTTTGCAAATTTTAATACAAGGGAATTTAATCCGGGAAATGGGATGACCCGATTTCTTCGGAGAACTTGGCAAAAAATATAGAGGAGGGTAGTGCTCTGGGTGATTTTATTGCTGGTAAAAGAAAAAATAAATGTTGACTTGCTCTCATGGCTTTGCAACGCAGATATGACTTTAGAATGGGACTCATTGTAACCCACAGCTATTGCGATTTCTATTGCATAATTATCTAAAGTTTCTTATTATATGGATAATTTAAAAAAATTGTCATCTATTATATGTTGAGATTCTTATTGTATATATAACATGGACGTTTTTTGTCATTTTTTGGAGCCCTAGAGCTGGAAAATGGATTATGAATTGTTATTTTTGAGAAAATTCTAGAACGCTTCGAATCTTTACTCCTGCGCATAAACTCATGAAATTCTGACTTAATTAACCTTAGGTGTTTATTTAAGTCTTAATATAATGGCTAAAATAAATGAAATGTCCATGAGGAATAATTGGCAAGTAGTTCGTTAAAAATTGTTTAAAATATAATAAAGATATGGGATATAGTCTGGAGAGTGTTACTAATCATGGGAACTAGGCAGTCGGGTACCACTATTTGCAGATATTCAGAAATAATGGTGTGTTTCAATTTCAAAGCTGGATTGTTTTCACTTAAAAGTTTTTTTTATCATTTTCACCCTGGTTCCTCAAGGATTACGTATCCTATTACGGCAAGGTTTCAGTATTGTTTGGATGTTCGAAAATAATGCATTAACTTTGATAAGCGTTGCATTGTGAAAGTTTACAGTTGCATATGAATATTCCGTTCGAGCTGTATAACAAAAAAATTTCATGTGGAGCTGTTAAGAAATTTTACCTTTAATGATGAAAAATGTCACCAAATCATGCACGGCCCTACTCTTATCACCTCTATATCTAAAGCAGGTGTTCAGATTGAGAATGATCGTACGTATCTAGAGGCGATTTTTATACATGCTTGAGCTTATGTGTAATCTAAGGTGCATGCCTGTACAATTTGAGGCACTGAATTTATATAAGATTCACTTGTGTTCAGATTTGTCTGAACGTTTCCCTAACATGAATACGATCGCTTTTCCCCTTTGGTTTTTCTACCCTCTTCAATATCTTTCTTTGAAACTATGCATAATTCAAGTACCCAATGAATAATATAATACCCAATAAATTTAAGAGACCCTGTAACCTTACAGATTTTTATGAAATGGCGTATAAAATACTCTGCCGGGTAGGTTCAACCTTCTGAAATTTATAAAAATTGCTATAACCAAAATAAAAAGCATTCGTAATTTAAATAAAATTTCTATAATTGGTCTGAATAGGCTTTCGTTCTGATTTATCCCTCACCATGTTCGTAATTACTTCAAAATCCTTAGTATTTTACGTTTACCATCAATCATTTTTCGTAGTTCGTTCCTGACTTTCTCTTATCATTAATCTCCTTCATGAATTCTACTACATTCTAAAATGTGCTGTTATTAGGATGTTATCAGATTTCATTACCGTCCGGGTGTAAATTCGCGATTGGGTCTACAGCCTGGGCACTGTTGCGTGGCTTAATAAGCAGTAAACCGTCATAGACAAATCCCATTAAGAAGTGGACAGGTCTTGATCAGTCAAACTGTAATGCTTTTTCCGTCAGACCTGCGCCCTGGCTAAAGCAAAGGAATGTAGGATAGGAAGCAATGGAGAGAGAGAGAGGGCAGGCGACTAAGTTTTTTACTTTCAAAATCAAGTCATTAAACAAAAGACAAGAGCGATGCGGTTTGTGCCTACTGTAACTCAAAAGATTTCTAATAAGTTTCTGTTTCTTATCAGACTCTTCCGTAAAATTGATAGGCATGTATTCGATTAAATCATTTAGCCTATTCGAAATGAATATAGTTACGTAGAGAATAAGTACACGTGAGTGATTGTGAAAACGATAATATACCATTTTCAATCGTTTTTACAATGAATTGGCAGGTGATCCAGATTTAGCCGGATAAGAGTTTGCACCATTGGGTCATCCTTCATAGCAATTGGATATAGTCATGGCATATAGTCATCCTTCATAGCGATTGGACGGTATGTTTGATATACAAATTTCATTATTACCTAGCATAACATTCATTACTGCTGAAATATGCTGAACGTGAGTTACATGTTTGTATTTCACAAAGAAGTAAATAAATAGTTTCATAATGTGATGTTTTTAGCAAATATTGTTATCAGTTGAAAAGTTGCAGTAAGTATGTTGTGCTGAAAATGCTTATGACTTTTTGGAATAATGAAATATTATTAGTAATCATTTTTGAGCTAAAAGTTGTGTACCTGCGATTTCTTGCCTTAAATATTATGATTCATTTTCAAAACTCGTTGAACTTTTGAGATGGCGTTTAAATTTTCCTTCCACACTTTTGAACACATTTCGTTTCATTTACTTTTTGAGAAAATTGTAGAATACTGGCAACTGAGCTCGTGGTGTGTTTCCGATGCAAAAGAGGAGGTGTAGGAAAACTGTAGACTGTAAAACTGTAGGAAAACGTTTAAAAAAGAGGAGCTAGTTTATACCTTTGGGTGGGGTATTGGCTAATATTACAATTATCCGAGTTCACCTTAGTAAACACACACATTGAGGAATAATAGCTATGCTGACAATAGGTAGAGGGGCATTCAAGTGTAAGATCTCCTAATGCTATCTGACAAACTATTGCTCAAGTAAGTTGAAACTTCAATTACTTTTCAATGTAATCTTCTTGTAGATGTATATGCTTTTCACGACGTCGACGCCATGATTCCATGGCCTCCATCTTTAGGGGCAATTGTTGTCCACTGCAAAAACCGGCCGACCCGTGGCTGAGGCTTCTTGCGTTCGTTCTCACCAGAAGGCCGTTGAACTTTCGGACCCGAGAGTTCACATTTTTAACTCCAGCATCGTCTGTCTAACTCCATTGTAAATGAATTTAGATGGGTGTTAAACCTAAAGTGTACGCTAAATGACGCCATTTTAAGCATTGAAAACGTCGGTCACTCTATACAGCCATACAAACTCAGTGCTTTCTACGGTGCAGACATGTAGTACGTCCTGTAATGCCAAAGAGTGTCTGCGCATAGCTCAGTATACCCTTCCCTCAACTCTAAAGTCTCGAGAAAAAATTGGTTGATGATAGAATTTGAGCGTACCATGTATTACAGCAAAGAAGCATTGATCCTCAATAAACATTAATTTGGACTGCAACTCGACTGATTGCGGACCAAGCAAACAAATTTCAAATGGCGCCGCTTCCAGAGATGATGATCCCTGTATTAAATTTCACTTTGTTCCCATTACTCAGGCGTGTAACGAAAACCAAATGTCCAAGTAAAAAACACAGTAATGCATTGAGACGAATTCACACGAGTATTGCATAAAAATTGATTTGTCGTGGTCAGTTGATTTGATGATTCTTGTGCGTTGAAGAGAGAATTTGAAGGCAGCTATCCCAGTTCGATGAGTGAAAGTAGTGGAGGCGGAATCCTTCATCTACCTGGGCAGCGGTATAACTTGGGATGGAGGAATTTCAACCGACATCAACCGAAGAATAGCTCTTTGTAAGATTGTTAGGAATAGATCTTAGAAAGATTGTTGTACCTCAGTGTTAAAAAAATTCTTATTACCTATAAAATTTTCTTTTAAATATCATTTATGTATCTCGTAATTGTTAAAATGCGGGATTTAATTTTTCATAGCTAGACGACATTATATGAAGTCACATCGGGCACGGTTTGCATGGAATTTCAACGGACTTTTATTTTTAATATTGCAGTGGTACCTAAAGCATTTCCTTTAGGAAGCCACAGTTTGAAACTGATTGATATTTTAAGGGTTGGCTCCGGTAGTATTTTACCCATATTGGAATCTCAACTCAACGGATAGAAGCAATTGAGCGCTCCGACGACAGTTCTGACCAGAGCACACAGATTACGTTCATGCACCAAGCCCCGTCCTTCTCGAGGAAAAGAGTCATTTCCAGGGAAATCATTTTAACTCGCATTTATATTTTTCGGCTCCCTCCACTTCTATCTCGGCTTATTTATAATCCGTGGAGACCCGCAATATTTCTCGCAATATTAATTGTGCCGACCTTCTTCGGGCGGAACCCACTTCGGGTGGCGGGCTCGGAACAGGGCGAAGTCAGTCCGCTTCCGACCTCCTTGAGGCACCGTGCCCAATGTAATAGATATCTTGGAATCGCCTCTTAGACCCAGCTGTGTCTGCGCCGGCACCCCATCCGCCCCATCCGTTTTCTTTCTCTCTCTTGTTCCCCCGCCCTCCTCTCCCAATCCATCTCCCCTTGAAACTCCTCCCTCTCCCCTCCCCCCTTGGTATTGGGACACTGTGCCATTGTGGCGACCGAAATAGGCAACAATGGATGATGACAATTCTCCCCAATGCTACTACTACGCTTTGCCTTTGACCCAACTTTCCTCAGGAGTGCCAGTGTCTTTTTTGTGTAATTGCGCAATGTTGCAGCTTAAAATTATATCCGGCCTCGTAACGAGTGTTTTAGGTCTATGTATCCAAACTTGTTTTGTCTCCTCGGAATTAATTCGTATTTCCACGCCATGCTGCTTGTTTTGAAGTGTGCGTTCCAAGTTAATTATCGTCGTCAATAATGATTTTATCTCTTAATAAATTTTTGATTTTATCTCTTGGTAAATTTTTAACTCGAGTTTTTCTTTTATTTTGCCTTCGTCTGATGAAAATTGCATCGATCATCTATTTTATTATTCCATTATTTACTCATTTTAGTGTTATAGAACCTCACACACGTAGTCTACTTTGCTTCGGGAAAAAAAGGTAATGAAAAATTCCTTCCTCACAATTCCACCGTCACAATTACCCACATGAAGATGGTGCATATTTAAGTTGATACTCTGAGATGTTGGTTAAAAGACTCAAGGATACATTTTTATCGAAACAACCCATGATTCGACGTACCTCAATGTCATTGCCAGGTAAACACTACAGATGACACCGTGGTAAACCTATGCTAATGGAGTGATAAGTGATTGGGTTTGGAATGAAAGGAGGAAAACAACTGGAAGGGGAGGAGGAGATAGAAGAGGGGACTATGTACGAGTAACGTGGGAAGGTGGGAGGGATGGCCAGTGGTTCTCATGTCGGACCCTGTTGGTCTGTGGAACCGTGGAATGGTTAGTGAAAAAGAGGTAGGCCGAGAAGAAGTGATTGGAAGGAATTAAGAATACCACTGACTACTCTTCACAGTTGGAATAGAAACTTCTTCAAATTGCTTCTCCTGCTTAAATATGCCAGCCCGAGTTCCTTAACTTCAGGGTGTAAGATATGGGAATTAAGCCGCTTTTGAGGCTATTCCTCAAAAAAACATTTTTAGGAAATCGGAAAGCTGTATTCTTATTTGTAAAACAGGAATATTTTCTTTTATTCTTTAACTTCCTTCTCAATCGCTCTACATGCACAACCGAGCACTTGATCTAAGCTCCACTCCTCGAAAACTCAACTTTAATCGAATTTTTCACCTTATATTTTACTTGGGAACTATGGGACTGACTGGCCTGATTGTAAAAGCTGCTTAATAATCATTTATGGCATATATTTGGCAATTATTCTTGTTCATTCTTTTCGGAAACCCGAACGCTTTTAATCAGTAGGATAAGTTGAAGCCGCAGGGATCCTTCATTGGATGCTATAAATAGGTTGAACTGTGTTTATGCATAAATATAAATTTACAATTATGTATACATGCGTATTTATGTATAAAAGACTGGTGCCCTAACCCTGGTGGCTTGCGGGGAAATTTTTCGCTGTAGCTGATTTTTCTACAAATATTGATGGTCTCTTCTCCACGAGCACGGCACACTTAATTTTCCCTTCATTGTAAAGTATACCTTGTTCGAATGAAGTTCCTACCTTACAACTCGACGGCGGCTCATAGGTTATCATGGGCTGCGAGTAAAAATGAATTTTGCGGTTAATGTAAACGCTCCGGAGTTTTGTTACAGTTTTTCCAAGTCTAGTTCATGTTGGATGTCCTATTGAGACATTGAAATATCTAGTAATCTAAGAGTCAGTTCCTAATTATCTGACAGTTTCTGGGAAAGACAGTGCCTGGAGTTTTAGTAAATAATTTTAACTTAATGTTTATATTTTCTGAAAATTGTATCTTATGTAGTCTCCAAAAAAATCATATACAATGATTTTTGGGACCTGTTGACTTTATTTTTAACTGTAAATTTGAGTGATCACATTTCATACCATATGCTGTGGCAAATTTGATGACCAATTATTTGTGTATCAAAAAGTTGATTCTCGTGTCGAGCTATTTAAAAATACACCACCAAGGTTTTAGGTCGTTAATTTTTCTCAGAATTATTTGGGACGTAGAACAAACCTTTCTCCAACAATACCACTTCATTGTATGTTGATGTGTGTCCTGATAAGTTCACGATTCTTCCATCAAAGGAACGTGAAAAGAAGCAAAAAAGATTATCCTTTCTTTGTTAGTCAGCTGCATTCCTTTGATCTAATTGTGTAGATTTCTGAAGTTGGTAAATCAACTCCGTGTTCAGAAGAAGCAAATATTTAGAATGTCCGATTTTAAATTCAGGAAGGTGTTAAAAACCTCGCTCTTCTTGATCCATATTAGCAAACTTAAGTTTTCAAGTTAGCAGCAACCATCGAGCATATTTTATGAATTAAATATAAGAAAGTACAATTTCAGAGTGTAAATATCATTGACCTGGATTCGAACCCGGAGACCTCGATGTTCGGCCGAGGGCTTCAGCCAGTTAGGCTACCACGGCGTCCCCTTGATTTTTGGGAGCTCCATTATGCATTCAAGTTTGTTATCTCCGACACTATCTGGGAAGCTCGTGGATGTTGTTTTATTAAATATGCGTTAAATACTAACACCGATTTTTTTATTTCTGAATGAAAAAATAAAAAAAATATAGTTTTTTGGATTAGTTAAAAATTGCATTGAATAAAAAAAGGATCACATTGTTTTTGAAGAATTCCGAGTGGAAGTTACGGAAAGCCCGAATATTATATGTTAGCTTAGTTTAGACTGGAAAAAAAATATTACGAATTTAACGCAATCACTGGAGGAATACTATAACTCGAAACTTACACTGCCTTAGTAGGTAGGACTGCAACGGAAAGTCAAGCCAAATAGACTGGTGGACCAATCTGTATTTAAAATCTATTTCCTGGCACAATTAGTTTTTAATACCGTTATTCAGACTACTCATGATGTCATACCTTTCTTATAAATTTTATGATTGCCCTTAAACTTCTTCCACTAAAAACTGAATTCCTTCTACCTTCCTCCCTTTAGCTCACCCTTTGCAGAATATTTGCATAAATCTGCAATAAATTTGCAGAATAATAAGTATATATTCTGCACCTGTCTGTGTATCGCAGGAAATAAAAATCTAGCCATTCGGAATATTATGAAGTTGCACGGTAGTGCCACACGTCGTTAAAATATTTAATGTTCTCGTATTTTTAATTTTTACTTTGTCATGTACATTTAAATAATTTTATCTGAGCGAAGCTCTTTTTTTATATTTTATTTTTAATACCTTTAACCATTAGCCAGAATCATCTGGTTTTGTCGCCGCATACGAGACCTTGTGTTTTAGATCGAACTTCAATCAAAGAAAACCACCCTTGATCGTTTACGAACAAAATTGTGCGTCGTGTTAAGGCACACATTTGACGGCATTTGGTCAATTTGATGCGCAGTTGAACATGTACATAATAGCTTCTCCCGATGAGGCAGATACAAAGCTCGGAATGCACAAAGGTGACTGTTGTCGTGGGAGCGTTGTGAACAAGGACTTACAAGAGTAATCACGCTGTTGTTAGCGTCGCGTGCCATTGTCAATTTTAATAGCGATCACCGAATGCCTGAATGTGTTTTCGTATTGCCGTCCCTGGGGTTCTATAACCGTTCACTCTCCTTCACCACCACCCCGCTCCCGCTGCCCCTTGTCTCCTAAAGCCGCGCGTGCAAGTGAACTTCTCTGAGTCTGAAGGGTCCCTGGAGTGATATAATGGCAAATGCCCGTCAGCCGGCCGTGTGGTTTGTGTGCGTGTGTGCATGCCCATGGTTTTGTGCGTCGGACGCATGGAATTTCCGTTCCGTTTCGTGCTCAAGCGTCCTCGTCCTCCTCGGGAGTACAGGAGCTATTACCCCATATCATCTTTCCCAATTTAAAACAGAGGGATTTGGAGCACCACTTGACTCATCGTCGGGAAATCGATTCTCACTTACTCAGCAGAAAGATTCCTCTTCCCTCGCCTTTTCCCAATCTCTGCACTTTTTTTTCGAACCGACGACTTCAATCTCTGCGTCTTATGAAACACGCTAGTTACTTCTGCCGCCGCACCCTTACTATGTCATGCTCAGCATTTATTCAGCGACTTTTTTTTTCGTAGCACGAGTTCAGATATTATAAACTTATCAAACATTTTTCATTCATTTTTAATTAAGTGTTTCTAGTTAATATTGGCATTCTACCTGTTGTGGTAGGTTTCGAATGGACACGGCCTATACATCGGGACAACGACACGTTTACTTGCCTCTCCTGGCAAAACACAACCTTACATCGACAAAACAACAAACCTCCCTTCAGTTGCGCATTAAGTACTTGTGCATTATGTACTGGGACACTATTACTGACCATGAGGGAGGAAATGAATATTTGTAAAGTAAAGCTAAAGATAAATTTATATGAGTAGATGGCATAGTATGTACGTAATTTTCTTAGAATAAACTACTTTATTTTTTAAAGTGTATTAGTGAAATGAGTGGACGAAACAGCGGTTGTAGCAAAAGTGGATAGAGAGCTCAGATACTGGGCAAAGGACTCAGGTTCAATTCTGCGTCATCGCTCTGGGTATCCTCAGCTTCACCCAAATTTTGCGATATTTCGGGTACCAGCTCTTCCTGGGAGACCACTGGCGTCACAGGGAAAGGAGCCGAACCCCCGTCCGTACCCTGATATGAGCATTCCTCATTTCGTTGCACTTAATACGTGGCAAGTGAGCTAATCTCACCTGATACGACAACATTCGGGTTGGTTATTTAAGTACTGGTGATTTGATTACGTGTTTGGTGGTTGGATAATGATTTTAACTGCTGAAATTCAGTTTATAACAGCGAGAGTTAGTTTAACTCATTCAATTGGATTACGTCACTATTTCGTTTGAAATGCATTTTTGGCGGCCTTAATTTTAATATAAACTTGAAATTAGACTCGTTAAGCTATAAGGATCTTCTCCAAGGGAGAACGTGCATTTATCATTGATCTGATACAGTTCTTAAAAGTTTCTGCAACGATTTGCCGTGATATTTCTATTTTAGAAATAACTTTGAGGAAAAAGGCAAACAAGCAATCTTAGGAATTTGCATATTCACTTATCCCGAGGAATTTGTCACAGGCAGTCACTTCAGTGGTTTCCTTTTGAGAGACTCGATATCGTTCCTATCCTCACTTTAGGTCATGACAAACCTTGAGAGTGAGTTGGCAAGCAGGGATGGAAGGAAGGGCCCTCTAGACAATGAATTTTTCGTTTTCTTTGGATTTCTTGCCAATTTTATTTCGTCCTTGAGTGCCTGTAGACGGATCGTTCTGGTGCCCTACAGAAGATGGCATAATGAGGTAGGTAGGATGACGTTGCTTCGTTAAGGTTTTTGCTTAGACATCCCAGACGTACGTCCGCATTTTATCGTGAGCTAAAATCATCTCAACTGTCTAAGTAACTTAAAACTTCCGAAGGGTTAAATACATATTTTTTTATAGAATTACAATATTGGACATGCTTGCTATCATCATGAATATATAGATGAGAATGTTTTTCTGACGATAACCGTGCCTTATTACTTTCAGTCATCTTTCAAAAATTCCTTTTAATAGGTGCTCTTTTTAAGACTATCAGGGTTATATAACAATATTTGATCATGATTATTCTATTATCCACGGTAAGTTTACGTGAATGATTTTCCAGATAGTCAATGCTCCTCGTGATTTCTAAGTATGAAAACTTCGAAACTGGATTTGAAATATCTCATTCTCTTAAAGTACTGATAAAATCTTCATCTCACATGCAAATATTGGTGTGGTTAAAGTGGTTTATTCTATGTGTTTTGCCCTACCGTTTCATGGGATGTATGCTTTTTCATGTGGAGGACGTAGAATAAACCTTGACGAAGAGATGTCTTCACCATCATTAAAAAAAATTGACGTTGACTCCGAATTTCTTATCACACTTTATCTGTAATTTCAAAGAGTCCCTGAGCATCCCTTGCCTAGAACTGGAGACACAATAAATTGGCGACAGTAGAGCTGTATTAATAGCAAATCCTGGAGAAGCCATCCGAAGCAAGACATCGAGATTGCTTCAGTCAAGTCAGTTGCACAACTGAGTTATGCAACTCAGTTTGCAAAATTTACCATAAAGCAGAGTTACACAACCGGGATTTTATTGCAGAATCTCTGAATTGCTGGTCGTGCACGTTATCGTTTTATCTGCCTTCAAGGGAAATTTAGGTGGTTTCGGTGAACTGAATCTGTGTTGGTGAGCTTGTTAACGCTTCGGCCTGGCAACCCAAAACCTATTGCTTTTTTCTTCCTTGGAAATTGATGCCTGATATATCCTATATTTTTATGATTAGATGGTGAAATGTAGGCCTGACTATTGATGTCAATAAAACATAAATAAATGCTACCACTGTGTTGCTAACTTAATGTTTCATGTCTGATTGTACGTTTGATGCACGACAAAGTTCAACAAAAGATTTTTCATTGCGAATTCTTAAAATCTCTTGCGTAAAATAATGCAATTTGCACATTTTGGAAGGTTTATCAAAATTATTGTAATGCTATCAAACGTTTTAGGGAAAACCTCTCTTGGTGCCTAAAATTTTTATTCGAAAACTGAAAAGGGCACTCGATAATTTTTTCTTACTTGTAAATGATGAAAATATCCAAAATCGCTACTTCATCAAATGGAAAGTTTACCGTTTTCTAGATTCACCGCTATACTCTCTTTATGAAACCATTTCGTATGGGAATGGTCTATGCTGACTTGGGGATGGGGATTCGCAACTTGTCACCACGCTGAAGGATCACTTTGAAGAGGAGTGCTCAAATCACGCGCATAAATGCAAAGCATACCAAAGCACTCATAATATCAGCTAAGTTTGGCCTGATAACGTTTCACCGCATGCATGTACAAAGTTATTGATTTTTAAGTGGTGTTTCAAGAGCTCAGTGCATATATCTTCGGACGCTATCAATTGCTCCCCAATCAAATGTACTTTGTGGTGGCATTCACGAGTCGGTCCTTGAAAAAGCTTGGAGAGTTCCTTGGTGTTAGAAGCTTCATTGACAAGTGTAGACGATAAGGGAGAGAGGGAATATATTAGTATGCGTTTATTCCATTACATAAAGTTTTTCATCTCGTCGTCTGCTTCTTTTCCGAATTTTATGAGTGAAAAAACATTTGTATCTCCTGTCTAAGATTTCGGTACCACGATATTTTACTATTGTGATTTTTTTCTGAATAAAAAAAATGTATCCATTAAAAGTATTTTGCTTAGCTAAGGTACGTTTTGGACGTTCCATAACGACTGTACAATTTTTGTTTCTTCATTCCTTCGTAAATTTACGTCTGTCTTCATGGGGTCTATAAAGCCTATTCTCTTCCATCCTTCACCCCACTCACCCAACATTCTCTCCTCTATCACGACCTTCAACATCATGATCAAGAAACTACTCAATTTGAACATCATAATATCTTTCAATATTACCTCCACTTACGTTACTTGCCTTTTTTTGAATTTCCCAGCTACTTATCTTCCTCCTGCCTACTGAAAGGTTTAGCGTTTGTCTTCTTACCTGCCTCACTTATTTTCTCCATTCCTCTCCACAATCCACATTTCAAGGATCCCCAATCTACGGTCATCCTTTTGACTCAAAGACCAGGTTTCAAATCCTCAAAAAGCTATACTTTATTAAATCCAAAAAAGAGTATCAGTGTTGACAGCAGTAATGTGCAAATACATAATGTCAACAATTTTCTGAAAATTGCAATTATAAGTACGCTAACAACCATAAAAAAGAAAGACGTATTCACATAGTGAACTAGGGATGCAGAGGGATTGAATTTAGATCGAATCATTCCTCTGTTGTTTTTATTCCTTTAATGATTACTGAATATTATGAGCAGGCATTCACAAAGCGCGCGGTCATTGCCTTTATATATCTATCTAAATTCAACGCGAACATGATGACGCTCAGAGCACATACGTTTACGTGGAATTGGCCGCTTGCTTCGGCACAGGGGCGCTCGTGCCATCACTGAGCAGGAAGTGGCCGTTCCTGCGTCATTTATCAGGGGAGGCCGAGCGGAATCAATCGTATTTTGCGGCGGGGAGATGCAAACTGCAAGGCAATCGCTCATGGCCGACTGGGATTCTCGCATCAGTTGGATAACCATTGTCCGCACTATAGGCAAGAATGGGAGAGAAACTCGCTCAAGCGTTAAGGAAGGGTCACGTCGGGATTCAGTCGCGGTTTGCTAATTCCCTCCATTTTTCACCTAGTCAAACTCGCCAAATATTTTTCAAATCTGACATCAATCTTTTTACAGCATGAAATTAGGTCACGATCTATCATTAAATAGCGATTAATTTAAGCATGCCGCTCCTGGGAGTTTAGAGATCCTATTTTAAATCTAGTCTACCCGTAAATAAGTAAACACGATCAACTAATTTTGGTTATTCTTTTCGATACGTCATATCAATAACTTAAAAGCGCCTGCTTATTTTGTTGCCTGAAGTAAATCGTTTCCAGACTACAGACATTTCATTTTCCTAATAACTTCCTAGAATGTTACGTATACATTTTCGAATCTGGTCAGTTATTCGTCAATTAGTTGCTCTGGTTATTAAATTCAGCATAAAAATATAAAATTATTATTGGAGTGATTTTATTTTTGCTGCTTATTTTCAAGCTCTTTTACTGACTTAAGTATAGTCATTCTAGGTGAAACTCCAATTCTCTAGTATAGAAAATATTCAAATATTTTTCAAAATATCATTTTCTCAACAACTTAATATTTTTCTTTCGTTAGCTATCGATACGACTGCTATAATAATGGTTTAATTTATGAAAAAGCATTGGTAAAACATGGAGTACATGCTTTAAGTATTAATACGTATAATATGCAAAAATGTTTTTATATACATATATGAATACTTTGGAAATATTATATATATAAATAAATAAATAAATATATATATATATATTGGAATGATGAAGAAGGCAATAGAGGGGAGAATGTTAGGTAAACGAGGAAAGGGCAGGAACAGGATAGGGATGTTGGACGGGATGAAGGGAGGAAAGAAGTACACAGAGATGAAGAGGGACCTGATGTAGAGTAGGTTGCTGGGTTGGGTTTTGTTGTTTGGAGTTACAAAAAATATTAATTTGATAGTTGTATCCATCCAAAAACCTACCTTAACCGGTAGATTACCTTATATATATATATATATATATATATATATATATATATATATATATATATATAATGTGTGTGTATCTTGTTCGGAAATATCATATATTGGATGTGAATACTAATTCAAACGAAGGAGCGAGATGGCGTTAACCAACAAAAATATAGAAAAACACATAAAAAGAAGACACACTTATTCTGAAATTTTCGGTGACAAGACCACCTTCCTCTGCGGAAAGGAGGAACTTAGCTCAGTGTCTGACCTGAAGAAGGCCTCAGAGAAGGCAGAAAGCTTAGAGAATCTAAAATGTGAGTGTCCTTCTACGTGTTATCTATTTTATTGTTGTGCTCTATAGTGCCGTCCAAATGTTATATTGCTCTCGGGAGTGCTTCTCCATCATCGATATATATTATATTATATATATATATATATATTGACCTTACTCAGTGAACTCCATATGCTTCTAAGCATTCAATAACAATAAATAAAAACTATACGAAAATTCGTTTCGGCACAATCCACTCTACCCAACAAGTAATTCGGATCATAATGTGCTTTTTTACAATATCATTATTTCTTCTTGATTTGTGCTAGCAGACTTCAAATCTTAGACCCCTATTCCTGTTCAACTTAGCTAGCAATACCCATTCACCTGTCAAACTCTTGGAGGAGTGGGTGGGATGAAGAGTAGAAGAGAGAGATATAGAGAGCCAGACCGATTTTACCATTTCCCATTAACTGTGGCCTCACTTTCGTCCTGTGGGGACCAATGGGCTGGCGGGAAGGCGGCGGCCGAAAGAGGGTCTCAAAAGAAAAAAAATGAGAGGTGACGAACGGGACCAAACCATTACATTCTATTGTCCCGCCGTCCCGCCAGCGTGGCAACGGTCCATTTGGCACGCGGACCAAGGATGCAGAAGCATCGTCGGCGGCGACGCATGCCACAGTCAGCGCAGCGTCGGTGTCAGAGGGACGCCGACGCCGCCGTTTTAATTGAGATCGGCCGCCGTCGGCGTGGTTTCAAGAGGCGGGGTGGGGGAGGCTCTCCACTAAGCGTCGTCCTTCTCCCATCATTCCCCTCACGATAGAGGCATCCTCTCCCTCCACCGCCCATCACTCATTAGTCTGATCTTCCTCATGTCCTACGTGCCCTAAAAAAATATATCACCCTCCAGCCGACGTTAGGCGGGTCGTCCTTCCCAGGCAAGGTCATTACACCGAACTTATTTGCTTCAGACCACTATTTAAAAGATTACCATAGCAGGAATGAAAATAGTTGTGATAGAGGAATGGTTTATGGAGGGAATAGGACGTGTAAGATGGAAACATAGCGTTTTATTGTATTTTAGAGCTGCCTTTAAAAGTTTACGTCAATAGTCTAGATGCCACTTCTAGACCAACATTTTGAGAAAGTAATAATTGTGTGAGAAAGATATTGGGGCTCCTTTACATCGGGGTGCTCGATATTAGGAAGTGATACACTTATTCTACATCCTTCTATAACTGTATTAATTGGTCTGATAGTATTATTTTCGTCAGCTATAGCTGTTGATATGATAACATTCATGTAAGAGTGTAAGTCATGGACAATATAACGCATGCAACATTGGGTTTGGGAGCCAAATTAATTGGAAAATATCGACCAAGAGGACCTTAGAATGTCGGATTAGAAGGGATGTTACCTGATAATTATGAATGAATTATTTATTAGGGTCCAAAAGACCTGACAAAATTATAAATGAATCCAGCTTTTTCCATCGAACTTCCTTAGGAAGGCCCACATTTCGAAATCGTCAGGTTCAATGATCCCTTATTGACTTTCCAGTCGTATGTTAGAATCCAAATTGCATTAAAATGTTTGATGCGCTAATACAAGTACGAATATACCTGGATATTTTCCATAAATACGATTCAAATTATGGTTTTAAAAGACAATTGTCATTATGTCATCGTGATTAATTGTTGACTATACGGTGCTATTCTCCTCCCTTGTTATGCCATATAATGTTCATTTATTACGAGGCGATCGGGTTACATTTATTCTGTTAATGTTGTTAAGAAGTACATGTTTACACATTTTATCACTTTTTAGTTCAGCATGGCATTCAATACCCATGGCTCTATATGTCAATTTAAGGGACAAGGTAAAAATTAGCAGTATACTTAATCAAAATCGTATCAATGACTTCAAGGTGCTACAAAGATATTAGTGTCGAATATAATTGTATATACCTCCATTTTAAACTAATTAAAATACATACCATGCTTATATTTTCAGCGAATCTGCTGGATATCGATGATAAAATATGGATTTTTCTGTGAATTACGTCAAAAGTTCGAAACAAGCTATGTTGAAGTACAAAATGATTGAGAACCGTAAGAAATTCGCTATTATGTACGAGGGCACAAGGGCACATTTACGTGAACATCATGCTCCAAACTCAATCGAGTGCCGTGTTGATAGTTTCAGTAATTAGTTTCGTGTTAACTTTTCACCCAAGTAAGGCACTGAAAATTCATGATAAAACAAGATACTTAAGAATTATTTTTTATAACGTGCCATAAGGGTTTGAATGTTTGTCATAGACGTCTACTTCGGAGATATTAGATCCATTCGCTCCACATTTATATTTGGTATGCGAGTTTTCAGCTATTAGAGAGAACTATCCGGATTATTCAACGTAAGGGTTAACCTGTATGTATGTATTCGTCAAACATCTTATTCTGTTGTTTATTCCTGAATGAACTTGAGGTACCTAATTTAATTATAGCCTATAAATGTAATATTTTCTAGATTTCGATAGTAGGTCAATTTTTTCAAATGATTTGATTTCCTGATACAACTTATGAGCACAAAATTACTGCGCAGAAATGACACGAGTGGTTCCTATTGCCGTTAGGATTCTGATGAACTGAAAAGTTTTTTTAAAAATTTATAATCTATTTACTTATATTTTATTGCAAATCTATTTGTTACTAATCTATTTACACTGACGAAAAAATTGCAAGCAATATGCAATTATTCCTATCGATTAATGCGCTGGAAAATATAGTGAATTTCTGATGACCTCTAGATTCGTCTATGTCTCACTCTTAATGGACAATTTTCTGGATTGAATGCGAATGAAAGAGTGTGAACACAAACGATCTCAACACATTAATCCAGTCGTTCGGTATTCTATGGAGTAAATAATCTCTCCTCGAGAACTTTTCCGTCTCATTTATTTGTCATCTAATTCGAAACCTGGAGCCAATTTTCTTGTGGTGTCCCTTGAGAGCGAGAAAGCTGTGTGAAGACGTTCGTTCTTCAGGGCTTGAGAGAGGGAATGGAGGAAATCCTCTGTCCTTCTGCTCCTTGGAATTTCTCCAGGGGGAGCTCATTTCGCTGACCAAGGTTTGGGAGGGGGAGGACTGTTTTTACGTTTCCACCAAATGACCAGGACTGGGCTTTTAACATGTTGATGTTTAAATAAATTCAATTGATTTATTTACCCTACTTATGCTACTTACTTTGTGTGGTCAAGTTGACTCAGTTTATTTTCTTCATCTGGTATAAATGGCTGATTGAGTAATCTACATCTGCATCTACATAGTACCCTGCAAGACACCACGGGGGCATGTGGCGGGGGGTGTTAGGTCACCATCCGTAAAATAGAATAAAACCACATGCAAAACCAAATCATGTTACCTCTGCACAAATATTAGTTCGTTAATGCACTCGATACATTTGAATTACACGAAAGAAAGTACTCAGATGGAATATATTCAATAACAGGATACGTATATATATCAAATCATGTGGTAGAACAGTTAAAATGATGGGTTAAAATAAAAATAATAACATGAAGGAAGAAACATGCAAGATATCGACAAATATTTACACTACCAACTTCAAATATCTCCTACGAGATTGCAGTTATTTCCATTTTATTCTCTAATTAATTATGTCATGGATTGATTGAGGTACAATGACGGAATAAACCCATCTTTGCTAAAATACATTAACTTCCGTAAATAAACCATTGGTGTTGGACGATATGCGAAGATTTTCCGCTGTAGACTGGCTTGAAAAATTCTATTTTATTTCCCAATAAATCTTTCTACCAACAACAGATTCACTTAAACGACATTAATAGAGGCTGAGGAGTACTAAGTACTATAGGTACTAAATTCTTCCAAACGATAGATACAGCATTCTTCCCGATTGTAGGAAATTTTCAGAGCGGGTTAATGCGAGTGCTAAAATTTACACAACATAAACTAATGCTACTCATTCTTTTAATTTAACTGGATTTGGGGTTGTTTATTTTTGCATTGATTTTAAAACTAAAAAAAGGTAATTGACCTACCAGTAAACGCTGTTTTAATTACTTGATTACTACTCAAAAGGTGCTCTTTATCTTCAAATGTTTTGTGTACGAGTAATTTCAGTATGGATGGTCTATAGCGGTAACAATACTCGGTCATTAAATGCCTACAAAACAAATCGCTGATCCGCGAATATATTCTTGCGCTAAGAAGAATCTTATCTTTTTTCCTTTTATGTAAGTGCTTTTATTTGAACGTACTTGTTATGTTTCTTAAAGATTCCGTAATCTTAAATAAAAAATACCACTCAGAGCTTTTTAAATGAAAACAGCAGGGAAACATCTAGATTGATGGAATATTTTAAAGGGTGCAAAATTCTTCTAAAATCAAGTTTATATTATGCCAAGGAAAATTCCTCTGTTTCTGGCTATTCTCTTAGGGCATCATTAAGTGTCTTTCTGATATCACATAAGTGTAAGAGCGATAGTGAGAGCGGCATGGGTGTGTTCTAAATTACATCAGAAATATCTAATTTATTTATGTATGATAAAGTTTTTATAAGTCTGAGAGTACAGCATTAAAAAGCTAATATTAAAAATTCTACTGGGATGTGAGAGATTTTTTCAACTAAAATGAGGGATTATGATATTTATATATTCGTGCCAATGGGCTTTGTTTCATATTAAGTGGAAGATTAAAGTGATACGCAAGTATACAAGTGCAATACGAGTTCATGAATACGTCTTATCCGTCGTCTAAATTTTGAACTGATGCATATACTAATCCATCTTTATAGAATATAATTATGATTCCTGATTTATTTGCTTAATTTATTGTTTCTCAGTTATTTTATCGCTCTACTTTCTCCAAAGGAAATAAGTTTTGGTAAAAATGTGTGGCGATGCTTATAACAGTTCAATGAGCTTGCATTGCTTACCTTAAAAAAAACCAAGGAGTCAATTAGAGCGCAAACCTCCTATCGGATCTAAAACACCACATTTTGAAGGAATATAAATATTAAAGAACATTACGTTACTGGTTAATAAGATTAAATTATAAAAATATGAAGTGTCTGTTAGCTATGTTTCATTTATCCCTCGCGAGTAGAGTAAGATATTAGAAGTGACCCATTATTCAAGTACCAATATTGTTATGTTCTACTTTCCTACGTACATTACAGTATATATATATAATGAATACACTAATTGTAATTAAGACACTACCTTTAAATATAATTGTATGCAAGCATCAGCAATTATTGATTTACGGGAATAGTGAATGCATTTAATGGCAATTAAATGAAAAAAACTAGGGTATTATATTACCTCTGTTACTGTAGAGGAATAACTAACAGATTATTCCCTTCAGGTAGTTAGATGAGAAAAATTAGTTTGATTCGATGTGATTTCTTTGTCATTGAGCTCAAGTTTGTAAGTGATCGAAACATTCGTAGTAATTCTCTTATTATTTTTGCTTAAGCTAGACCTGTCTTTTCTTAAGCGAGACATTTGCTCGAGATATATAGAGGATAATGAATTCACTAATGAAACAATACCTAATGGTCTTTGTCTTTCTTTTGTTCTCCATCGGGAACTGGTTCGTTGAACCAAAATGAAGCTTTCCCACAAATTTTGCCCCGCAGAAAAATATAATTAATCTATCTAGCTATGCCTTCCAGTTCTCAGCGACGTCCACGATATCCATGCATTGCAGTATAAAAAAACATCTGTAAGGTAGTACTGGAAAAGACTTGGAGAGACAACTTATATGCAGTATTGAGTGAGCCAGTCGCTTTATTATGTTTTCCGAATTCAATATGAGTCATTTTATTTGAGTTATCCGCAGGCTCTATTGCAAATATTTGCAGGCCCTATTGTATTTAAATTCTAACGGACGCGAGAGTCCATAAGTTTCGACTAAAGTCAGATGTATAGGACGATTTTTAAATCTAAATAAATCCATGTTTACGTTTAATTTTCAAAATAAGACATGAATTCTTTTTTATGCTCGGTTAAATGTTGACATGAGTTTTTAGACCCAACAGTAACCGGGGGGTTCTTAAACTCCCGACATAGTAATAAGAAAATTTTCCATACTGTTAAAAATTGCCAAATTATACAACGAACATACAAATTAATTATTGACTGAAGCTGTACATTGAACCTCAATCTTTCCGTGATCATCATGGATAAATAACAATCCTGATCCGCAAAAAGAATTTCATCGAAATTTGGAATGTTACATCCGTCGCAAATTGGGTGGGAGTAGCCCCTATGAGTGCGGCACTTGGCAATTAGGATTAAGTTTTAAAAAGTTAGTTTGTCAACATATTCCCGCACGCAGTCGTGCGTGCGGGAATATGTTTACAAACTAACAAAAAATTAAGATTTATTAAAAGAGTACTGGGTAAATGTGATGAAAAGGTGAAAGAGAAATTTTAACTGTCGTTGGTTAGGCTTCATTTAGATTATGCGCTAGTATATGAGATCCTCACGAAGTTGAATTAATTCCCGTATCGGATCGCGTGCAGCGCAGAGGAGCTAGACTTGTAAAACGTTGTTATGATAAACTTAGTCGCGTATCCCAAGTATTAGAGCAGCTAGGCTGGGAATCACTCTCGGAGTGAAGGTTAATTTACAGATTGAAACTCTTGCATAAATTAGGAGGTCTCTTTAGCAGTGATGTTGAAAATGTATTATTACTCCCATCGTACTACGGTAGGAGAGATCATGTTAATAAAATTAGAGCAATTAAGTGTAGAACAGATAGATTTAAGATATCATTTTTTCCATGAACAAGAGGGCATATTAATAAAATTGTTCGACCACCGTAGGGTCATGTTCAGGTAAAATTATTCTGGCGTGTACTCACCCCCTGCCACACACCCTAGCGGTGGCTTGCAGGGTATACAAATTAAAATTTTTATGAACTCTTGTGTTTATGAGTAATCCAAAACATGAATTCGGACAACAAGGAGTACTTTCTATTGTGCCCTTTTAATAAAGAAATAAGGAAAATAATTTTTTATGGAATAACTTAATTCTCCAAGGTCTTAATTTTGTTCCGTTTTTCAAATAAATTTAAATTAATTAAAACTACCAAATTTCAAAATTAATGGTCGTAATTCAATCACTTTTATTCGATGTTGTTTGTATTCTCCTTGAAATTGTATATACAGTATTTATTTATTTTATATTTTGTACCATTACGTTTCACAAAATACTGGTAGGTCAATTCACGATAAAATGTACTCGTATTGTTACAGAGGGGATACCATTGTTTTTATTTTGATTATTTGAATCTGTGAGGATTACTCATTTTTACTCTAATGGAAATGAAATATCTCTCCGCTGTTTAGGTATGCATTTAATTACAGGGTATTCTGTAATGCACTCACGTTGGTCTTAAAGGACGAAAGCATACCTTTTTATTCATACACGTTCGTGGAAATCATTGAAGTCAAACGAAATTTTGTAATAAATGATTCATCCCGGTTTCCCGAAAGAAGAGCGGTTAAAAGGTGCACCTTATTTATTGTTACCACCATATTATAATACCTTGCCAATTTTATTATCAAAATCGTTTGTGCACCGCCTGGTTTTGATGAGGTTATTTGTCACCTTGACTAACGGAGGTAATTTTTCTTTCTGTAGTTTGTCATGAATTTCTCTCATGTGTATAAGATTGACAAAAATATGACAGAGCTATAATTTCTTGCATATTTAATAACTCTTTCAAGGAGTCGTATCTAGATAATTTCGACGGACTCGAACTCCGTCTTCTTCGGAAGATTCTCGTGCTGTGTTGCTGTCTAAGTTTTTTATTCAACACTTTCGTGTTACTTCGAAGAAATCATCTATATATATATATATATATATATAAATATACATAGTATGTATACTTAAACATGAATGCACTTGGTTTGTAACAATATATATATGTATAGTTATAAACAATATGTATATACATATATAGTTTATAACAACCAACCATTTTCCAAGGACTTTGAGGGATATTAATTTTCTGGTATTTTATTCACAAAATATTTCTGGTGTATGTCTACTTGTCATAAAACCTTTTTATTTATTCTCTTCTCGTCTAACATGGAGTAGGATTTAAATCCACCACTTATCTTCCTATATTGACCCTTAGTTTCAAATTCAAAGTTTACGTATATTTATCATAACATAGTGCCACTAAAAGAAGTTGCAAACTATTAGTTACTTAAGGTGTGTTAAAGGAGTCTTATTTTAATTGATCCAGGCACATGTATTACAAACTTTTACGAAAATAGCCTGATTGAGCGGCACGAAAATAATCAATGACCACTTTCCTATCAAGGCAAACGGAACTTATTGAATGGCAGACTTGGTGGATATCATGGATTTTGTTCAGATTTTGAATCTTCTATATATTATATCTTCAATATTTTCTCGTTAACTCGACAATATTTCATACGTGTAAACTTCCACATTGGAGGTGGAGTATGAGTGGTAATTGTTTTCGCGAAATTCAGCATTCTAAATCACAGTCGTGTCGAAACTTTTCAGGTTGCATGGCCTCTGAAGGTCACAAGAAATAAAAATGTAGTATTTATTCCATAATTATTTTCCCATTAAACATTTTCACATTCCGGAGGTAATTAAGTTCTTTAGAAGATCTCAGGCTTTCGTATCTGAACTATTGTCCAGCGTATATTTTAACCATTCCCAAACTAAATGGAGGTTATCCAGTTCTTGTCACGAGTTTATTACTGTGGATATTAATATACACGTCCTTGGCCAATATTTCACTGAATTCATTTGCAGGAGGTAATGAGCATGATTGATTGCTGTGATGGCAACATGATTATACCAGTTTAACCTAGCCGACGGAGAATTCAGCTTGGAGGAACACGTTTCGCTTCATCGATTCGACTGAGGAAACGGCTCTTCAAAAAAAGATTATATGACGTTGAAGGGGGAGGCATTATCACAACGGTCGGAGGTGTTGCTAATATTAGACTAGAACCAGCAACAGTTAAATGATTTAGTCATGTTCCGAAAGGAAGACCAAAATGACCCGATTTTTTACATCCCTCCGCTGGGCCGATAGAATTTCTTGTTACATTAGCGACTGCTTCTCTTGGGATGACCTGCAAACGATTAAATAAGGCTCGATAGCCGAGACAAAGTAACTTGACTCCATTAATTCTGCCTTTAAAGTCCAGATATATACAATCGGAATTTGTGAATGCTTCAATAAGAGTGCTGAGAATAATCAAAAACATTGTATGAATCCATTTAAACTCGAAAAGAATGAGTAATTATTGTAGTTTTACGAAAATATCTCGCATATTAGCAATAACTTTTAAATGTTTTTCCTTCTAAATTTTCATATTTTAGTATTTTGTCGACTGTAATTACGTGTGCATCACGTGCAATTGAGAAAGAAGACCAATCATAGCAGGATGATTTTCTTATCGTCTGTAGCGGCTAATACAGTATGAGGCAGCATACTTCCGTTTTTCAAACGTAAAACGCTTTCAAAAAAGGAAGTTATGTTCCCGCATCCTGTAATATTTTCAAATATGTGTAAAAAAATAAAGCATAAGTATCGAATGCTTTATTATGCTGCGTATGAAGCTATCCGGATATATGGATGCGAAATTTTCAAATTAAAACGATCTAAACTCGTATTAGGATAAACTGTGAGTTGTCCGAGAGATTATTATGAGACAAATCCGAGAGCACAGTAACAATGATAATTCCCGCAATCATTGTTACTAACGTTTTTAGGGCCTCAGACGACTTCGGAAATACATTATTCCTCGAACAGATCCTTTATATACTCCATAATATCTGTATCTACTAAATGAAATGAGCCTAAGACTCGACCTGTGAGGAGGCATTGTGCGCGCTACCAATCGAACCAACCTGGATAGCCTCGGAAAACTCGATTCGTGGAACTGTCTCCCCGGGCTGAGGGAATTCTCGAAACTGCTTTTGAAATCAGATGGCGTGGGACGGTGAAGTCAGCACCGAAAGCTACCAATGCACGAGAGTTTATTACTCCCGCTTGAGAGTAGCGGCAAGTAGGTAGGTGTATATAACCGTAGAGTAAGCCCACTTATTTGCTCAACTATTTAGCAAATACGAAAAAAAAGCGAGCGTAGTAAAAAAGTCGTCGGTCGTGTTGTTATCCCGAGAGGATTGGATTACGAAAACAGCGAGTGCTCTTTGTTCTTCCCTTCACTTCAGCTGTTTATTTCCATGTTGAATATATGTGCGTGGCGGAGAGGGTGGGGTGGACGTCGTAAAGGGCAGCGAATTCTTAACTACGGACTGGAGCGGGGGCGGGGGTAAAATAGCGGGGAGAGGGTGAGATTGAGGAAGAGTGGGGTGGGAGCGAAAAAAAAGGGTAGTGTTGGCAGGGAGGATGAGAGTGGGAGTGGGGGATGAAGGGACGAGAGAGGAGGGTGGGCGGGCAGCGTTTGGCTTTGTGCCTCGAATTCGGTGTTCATCCGAGAATTGATGCGGTTGCGCTCTGTAAGAAGTGAGAGTGCGTAGTATAAGGTGGGTGGGGACGAGGGGAAGGGGTGCGTGAGGAGGGTGAGGAGGGGAACGTCGGTACGGGGGAGGACGAGAGATGAAAGGGAGGAGGATAGGGGGATGGAGGGGTTTTATACGGCGTGGAACAAGGAAGGGTGGAATGGATGCTGGAGCGTGGTTTTGGAGAGTCAGGTGTGTGTTGCGGATGCGACGGCAGGAGGGGATGAGGAAGAGGAAGAAAGGGAGGAGGCGTGTCCATAGGATGAGGAAACGAAAGAGGAAAAAAAAGGGTGGAGAAGAGAGAAGGGGAGAGTGAGCGGTAGGGAGGGACCTTAGCGGAATTTAGGGCTCTGCGGAGGGAGAGAAAACGAGGTGGCCGAGGCTGATAAAAGGTTAAGGGCTACATGGAGGGACAGGAGAGAGGAGGTAGATAGGTAAGGGTTAAGAGTTAGACAAATAGACACCCAGACTGACGGACAAATGGCTTCATTAGGGAGGAAATTGTAGCCGGTGGTGGCGACCAGGCTTTTTTTTCCGCGTGGGAAGCGTCAGAGGGTACTTATTATGCACATATGAATATGAAAGGGGAAGAGTTTTTCCCTAGCACTCGCGTGGCTCGGCAAACGTTGCTTCCGCCGATGTTACTAATTCATCAAATAGATTTTTGTTGAGTTAATTTTTTTGCACGTGCTCAACGCTCTGCTTTAAATAAATGAGAAGTTATCACATAGCCTTTACGGGCCATTATAACGCGGTGAAAAATATGATTTCATCTTCATTGTGTGCCTCGTGAATTGCTATTTCTTCAACCTAAGTTAGTGACCCAGAGATAGTTGTAATCATTTTTTTCATGCGTTGTTTCGTGAGTGATAGAAATTCCTTATTCAGCACCAAATAAAAAATAAATTAGTCCAACATTTCTCATGATAACGTACAAATTACATGGGTAAATAATTAAAAGTTGACGTTATCATTTTATGGCTGCCCAACTTGAGATTATGGTAATGGCGATGTAATCGCCAACTTTTAATTAGTGCGATTACCGCTATTGTGATGACATACTCAAAATTTTATTGATCTTATAGGTGGTAGAACAAAAATGACAAGAGCGTGATAACGTCTTTTTTGCATACATTATTTAAATTTCACATGCATAAAATATTAAGACCGGTGAGTATTTCCCAGTGACATACTTTGTTTTCAAATGAATAATAACGAGAATTTCCGTCCTACTGACATCATTACCTGCAATTAACACTGGTGAACCTATTTGCACTCCTTTATAAAGCTTGCGTTCTTAATTTCCGAACCCAGTTCAAGTGCTGTAACGCAAAGCATCGCGCCAACGGAATGTTGCTCCATTCTGTTGGAGGCGACGGAGGCGCCTTCTTCCTCTCGAGTGGGGACACACGTCTCACCTCGTTTGCAGCAGCTGAAATTGCAATCTTTCTCTCTCTCTGGTGTCGTCCTACTGCCTTCTCACGAGATTTCATGAGGCCTCTTTCTCGTGATAATGAACGAAGGAGACGAGGATTGCCCCGGCGAATCGGAGACGAGGCACCGCGGCCGGCAGCGTCAGTGTTTTTCAACTCCGCCATGCGGGAGGTGTCGGCGGTAGCACTCGGGTGAAAAGCGTCCGGACGGCAGAGAAAAGTGACTAAATATGTATACACGACCCCGTTGCCTTTGCACGATCCATCAAAAGAATAAACTCTCTCTCTCTCTCTCTATCTCCTCCATCCCCCCCCCAATCCCTCGATTTGAATGCATTCACGTGTCAATTGTGCTCAATTTCGTTTCACTCCGAACGCCGCATGTGTGTACCTCCGGTGCCGCTGTCGGCTGCAATATTAAAGGGAGCGTGGAGAGGGTGGGAGCGGGCGGGGCGCGTCTCTCTCTCTGTGTTAGTGCAGGAGTGGAGACGTGAAGTGAGGACGGAGCAAGGTTGAGGAGGCGGGGGCCGGATGGAGGCAGTCGCCAAGGGGAGGGATATATGAAGAGGAGCTGGGTATGGGGGTGAAAGGACGACAGGGTTGGGCAGAGTGGGATGAAAGGGGATGAGAAAGGAAGAGAGAATATGAGGGAAACACAGGAGGAAATGAGAAAGGGTGGGAATGGGGGAGAGCGAGTGGTTTTGACTTAGAACGGGGGTTTGGTGTAAGAGGGTCTTTGGAGCAGTGAAGTGGGATAATGATTAAAGGAGTCAGTCGGTGGTTGGACTCTCAGGGGCGTGAAGGAGAGGGCGGTGGAATGAAGCGCTGGAACGGACCAACGGGGCTCGGAGAGAGCGAAAGAGAGAGAGAGAGAGAGAGAGCCCTTCTCAAACGCCGCTAGCTCTTGGGATATTATGCTCTTGACAACTTTTTGCCATTTTTTTATGAGATGGACTGTATATTTTTTTTCACGAAGACACGAATCATCCATATATTTAAAGTTTCAGATAAGATAATATTTTAATATGGTTCAACTTCTCAATCGAAAAGCCACCCGTGGCAGTGGTTTTGATTGACTAGATGTTAATATCTCCCTAATTTGCATCAATTTTCCGAGTGCACAAGTCATTTTAGCGTGAAATTAGAGGTAGAGTTGGAAGAGGAGTGCATGGGAATGATAAAAAATTTAAATTATGGTTTCTTTAAGAAACCGTTGAGTATTTTTCATCCAAGCAGTCAGCGTAGAAGGAAATACTTTAAAACCTTATAAATCGGAGTATATTATCTCTTTCGATAGCAGTTAACGGTGGTAAAGGGCCTGTTTCTGGGACTAACAATTAATTTACAGGTTTTGGTGATTTTCACACACTTGGACTTGGTCTAATCATAATAAGTGTGCTATTGAAATTTTTTTGTTTATATTAAATATTACATGGAGGCAGGAAAAATGGATGAAAGGTGTATTGAGCGGCAGTGGGATGTTGAAGACGGTTATAGAGGGGAGAATGTTAGGCAAACGAAGAAAGGGCAGGAACAGGATAGGGATGTTGGACGGGATGAAGGGAGGAAGGAAGTACACTGAGATGAAGAGGGACCTGATGTAGATTAAGTTGCTGGATTGGGTTTTGTTTGGAGTTACAAAATATTTATTTGATAGTTGTGTCCATCCAAAAACCTACCTTAACCGGTAGATTACCTAATAAACCATAAACACAGTAATCAACCGAAAGGTCGGTTTAGTAGGTGATGGTAGAGCTCACCCATGTACCAAGCCCGACGGCTTGTGAATATTCACACATCAGGGTAGGGGGGCCACTTCCTTTCCCTGTGCCGGTTATGGTTTCCCAGGAAGTTCTGGTACCCGAAAAATCAACTAGCTTGGGTGGAGCTGCAGGTACCCAGAGGACCTTGCCCGGGAATCGAACCCGGGACCCTCCGGTCAGTAGTCCAACGCTCTACCCACTGGACCACCGCGACCCAGATTACCTAATAATAATAATTAAATTTTACGTCATTTAGGACTATAGAATACTATTAACGGCCTATTTTTTTTTACAATTTTGGCAGTTCAAATTATAGCACAGAGAAACGGAACGTAGGTCCCACAAAATAATTAATTATTATTAAAAAATAATAATAAGCCTAAAAGACGAGCATTCGTGTCATTAGTCAAACCAAGAAGAGTACTATGTAGAATTAATGCGTTTTTATGAAATCGAGAAAAATCAATGATATTAAGATAATAAATTATTAATTATCCTTTCGTGAACCACAGAATGAAGAGTCGTCATTAGCAATTTACGGTAGTAAATGGAGTTTATTCATGGAATGGAAATTCTATTTCACCATATTATTAATGTGCTCATCATGTGAGTTAAAAAAATAGAAATGCCAACCCTAGGTTGAGGAAATGGTTCACCAATAATCTTTAATTAAAAAATGTTTTCAGATTAAACCTGGTGTAACGTTTTTTTGTTTGAATCGTAAGGCACATTTTCCAAAAAATTTAAACACATATATCATAGGAAAAAGCAATTTTTTGATCAGCCAATCATCGGTGGAGATTTGTATGTGGAGTAAATTTAAGGAGTTAAAAAAAAAATCATTCATCCGTCCGAGTGTCAACGTGAGCTCGGTTCTAATTGTCGAAGCAGAGTGTGATATTCCGCTCTGGCGAAGGGTTTTATACGGCAAAATCAAGTTATCATTCCTAGAGTGACCTTCTGCAAAAAAGAAAACTTTTGAGAAGTTGCGCTAGTGCTGTCTGTCGTCTCATTCCGTTACCACATATCTGGCAAGTGTTCAAATTAAAACTCTTGCCTTAGCTCGTATATGAAGTACGCAAGCGGAATTATTGACTTTCCTGGTGTGTGAAGACTGCCGCAAGGATAGGACGTGCTTCGAGGGAAATAAGGGCTGCTAGTTTTTATTGTCTCCATATTCTGTAAGTTTGTCCTGATTTCACTACTCGTGACTTTATTTCCGTCGTCCCGAAAGTGTCTCTCGAGTTAAAAATAATGTATATATATTATATAAAAACACATGTATATATATACATGTGTTTTTGTATATATATATATATATTATTAGGTAATATACCGGTTAAGGTAGGTTTTTGGATGGACAAATAAAACTATATAATAAAAATATATAGAACTATCAAATAAACATTTTGTAACTCCAATCAAAACCCAATCCAGCAACCTACTCTACATCAGGTTCCTCTTCATCTCTGTGTACCTCTTTCCTCCCTTTATCCCGTCCAATATCCCTATCCTGTTCCTGCCATTTCCTAGATAGATATGTATTAGTATTAGGTAATCTACCGGTTAAGGTAGGTTTTTGGATGGACACAACTATCAAATAAACATTTTGTGACTCCCCACCTAGCAAACTAATCTATATCAGGTCCCTCATCATCTCTGTGTACTTCTTCCCTCCATTCATCCCGTCCAACATCCCTATCCTGTTCCTACTCTTACCTCGCTTGCCCAACATTCTCCCCTCTATTACCCTCTTCAACATTCCATTACCGCTCAATACGCCTTTCATCCATTTTTCCTGCCTCCATAGGATTTCTCTCAACAAACCCTTCTTCTCACCCACCATATCTAGTACTTCCTCATTTGTTTTCCTTTCGGTCCATTTCACCTTCTCCATTTTTCTCCACACCCACATTTCAAAAAACCCCAATCTACGTCTATCCTCCTGCTTCAGTGACCACGTTTCCGCACCGTACATAGCTACGCTCCATATCAAAGTTTTTATGAGTCTTGTCTTAACATCCCTACTCAACGTCCCCGTCATCAACTCCCTCCTTCTTGAGAAAGCCATAGATATGTATATATATATATATATATATATATATATATATATATATATATATATATATATATATATATATATATATATATAACTTAGACAGTAACACACAGCACGAGAACACATAAAAAGAACACTTACAATAACATCTTGATAATTTCGACGGACTCGAGCTCCGTCTTCTTCGGAAGTTAAGATATGACTGATATATATATATATATATATATATATATATATATATATATATATATATATGTATATATATACATATATATATATAAGCCATTTTACCCATATGATATTTCACGCAGTAAAAAAATCAACTTTTGCCAGAAAATAAATTCAATATGGGAAGTGTGATAAAATAAGTAATTGCTAGATTGAATGCACACGCAAGATGTTCGTGGAAATAGAAGACAAGTGAAGGAAGGAGCGTTAGATCTGAGGGAACGGAATAGGAAAGGGATAAAAATGAGGATAGTGGAGAAATTGGATAAGCTTCTAGATTGGGGAATTAAATTGAGGAAGACAGTGCTGAGTTGGAACGGAAAGAATCACTCTTACTATGTGGAAAACCTGGCTAAATGCGCAAATACCAATATCCAGTACCACCAGAAACATTCATGAGGAAACGATGACAAAATGAGGAAACTTGGGAAAACCAGTTTGACTGTTTGGTACAGTGCAGGATCATTAAGTTATTAAATGGTTTATACTTTAAATAAGAAGGCGTGGAAAGGTTTATGAAAACGAGTTGCATGGTCGATGAAAAATGTAATGAGAAGCAAGCGATTAATTACCGTAGACAAACATTTTTGCAGCAATTTTGTCATCATTTCTTCTATTGATGATATACGAGGTTTCTATTGTTTTCCTGATTCGGTGTTCTGTAGCATTCTGTTCATATTTATATTGGAGTGTGCCTAACTCTCCGTGCACATTTTATTGTCAATGGCTGCCAGGTAATATCTGTGCAAAATTATGGAAAACAGGCAGTTTATTTAGTCACGAGATGGTGTTTTACCGAATAACATGGCCCAATGAAAATTTCGTAAAACCATAATGTTCCCATTTCAGGCAGTAATTCTCATTAGTTTAGATCTTTCATCATTTCAATCGAACAGTACCGTCCCCGAATGACTGTGACCGCTGAAGGAGGAGGGAGTTTGTACTTAAACCTCGGGCTCGGGAAACATAGAATGCGTGCCATTGGATTATCGTTTCAAGTTTCCGTTCTGGAATGACGAGGAGCAGGGAAAAAAAGTGATCGAAAACCGATCGCATGGACGCAGCATTCAACGCCGATAAACCGTTGGCATGTAACCATTCAGAGAGGAGGATTAAGTTTGTCTTCATCTCGAGCAGCAATTAGGGAACATATGCAATGGGTTCGTTGAGCAAGTATTTACACATAACTACTTTCAGGTTTTAGGATTTGGAAATAAAAAGTCATCACGCAGCACGTCACATTGGAAAAAAAATGATAGCTGTCAAGCGAACGCGAACAGATTTTTTTGGAAAAGCGTCGATTTAGAGGAAATGACGTGGAGTTACATTGTTTCATTGTGGTAAGAGGAAAGTCAAGTGGGTTGGAGGCAAAAGAGAACTAAAGAGAGAGGCGGAATGAGCAAGAAGTCTTGTTGAAAATGACGTTTACTACTGTAAAAATGAGCCCCGCTATTCTACAGTGCAAACAGCTCCACGCGGGAACGCTATCGGAATACAATTTGAAGCGTGATGTACGGCTATGTGTGAGACAAAAGAAAGAAAGATAAAGTGAGTGAGAAAGAGGAGGGGGTGAATATGGAAGGGATAGTAGGAGAATGGAATGGAGAGAAAAGAAGATACAATTTGAGAGGGAAGAGCCCTTTTCCAGGTTGGGGAAACAATTGTGTTATGGATTAGGAAGTCAGCGGCGTCGACTGCGGCCAAGGAAGGGATTCGAGGAATAAAAGGAATGTTGGAAGAGATGGCAGCAGCTAGCTAGCGAATAATCTTCTTTCATTTTTTTATTTTGAAGCCGCGGAAAGAGTGAGAGAGAGGGAGAGAGAGAGAGATATATATATATATAGGGATTGCCAAGAAGGGGGGTTTGTTCAGGCAGCATGGGGAGAGTGAAGGGGTTTGGTTGGGAGACGCAAGGACTGATGTGGTGAGGGAGACCAGACCAAGGGGGATTGGAAGAATTGCCGCTGCATGCATAAAAAGGACATTTGAGAATGGTGTCGGGATGCTTGCGAGTTTCAGAGAACAGAGAGACATTTAAGTGGAGAAGTTCTGGTTTTCATTTTTTAGGAATATTTCACCTTTCTTGTGGGTGGGGACTTTTTCTTTTCAGAAATATTGGTTGCGAGCCTATAATGAATTTTGATGAATTCAAGGTGTCTTTGCGAAAAAAAAATCAGGTCTTTTTATTGGGGTGCTTCTGGTCGGTTGGTGGGGGGGAGGGTGGGGGGGGTAGCCAAAGAGAGGAAAAAGGGAGCGTTACGGCTGTTCGATATTTGACGCGTGTCGTTTTATTCGATTCATATCACGGAGTTGATTTCTAACTGTTTAGATAGACGAGTACTGTCAGTTGGTAATTTGTGCCACTTTTTTTGGCGATACAAGGCTGCTTAAAAAATCGTACTTTAGAGTTTTGAATTAGGTTTAACTATAAAAAACAATTTTGATAATAACTTTAGCGTAATTTTTAATTAGTAGAGGACTCTTCAGAGCGGTGGACTGGAAATCAAAGGGGTTTTATCGCTACCAATGCGGTGTGACTATCTACGATACGAGTCATTCCACTGCGTAATCCTTCAACTATTCGGAGGTAAGAGAGTGGAGTGCTAATATAGAGAGCTGTGGAAAGTTTTTTGCTAGTTTACTAAGCAGCCATGCGCGTTCTAAAATTCGCTTTGAAAGTATGGCACTTTAATAATATTAATTGAAGAATCAATTTCTAGCTACTTCCAGGCCATTATCCATTCTGGGAGGAATATTAGGATTGATTTTCTCTAAAAAAAAACGTACTCTATGAGAATCTTTAAAGACGTGGGAGATTAATGCGACATGAGGGTGGGGATCGAAAGAAAATTGATGATGATAAGCCAGTGGGTTGAATAAAGGGAAATTGCTCGAGTAGAAGGAGGGTGTTTGTCTTGTAAGGACCAGGAGAGGAAGAACAGCGGGTGCCTTTCAATGAATCATGGGTGTACGAGGGTGGAGAATCGCTCAAACTTCACCCATTGGAGTGCAAATAAATCCGAGTACCGCATCTCACTGCGATAGGCTGCATGTCAATCGTAGCAGTGATTGTATTTAAGCTATCTGGAGGATAAGGTCATAACAAAATCGGTTAAACGATACTTAAAAGCTGCAAAGGTTTTCAATTCATTATTTATCCACAAAAGGTTGTTTAAACTATTAAAAATGGAAAGGGAAAGGGCATTTATCAGGCTGGAATTCTTGTTTGAACTAATTAAGATGCCTACTGTATTTTTGAATGTGCCGCTCGTTCGATGTGCTAGAGGGATCGATGATGGAGTTAAAAAAATCTCGATTAGATCATTCACCGCGACGCTCGGTTCTCTAGGATTGGCCGCCGCTTATATATGGAGTTAATAGCAATTGGCCTGTAATCACCGCACATGAGCGTATTCGTTTTATCATTTGGTGTTAAGCTAAACATAAATTAAATCCTTACCTCGAATATTTATCTAAGCCCTAATCCTATATATTTGAAGTGATGTGAAGTGTTTACAGAAGAAGTTGCAATTGATATGAGTAGGTTCGGGATATTCAGTAGGTATAAAAATATATTTATTTGGCATTTCATATGAATGTACACATAATGCCGCAAGCCGCAGTCTGGGTGTGGCAGGAAGTGCAAGCTAAACGGCCACGTAAAAGTGGGGTGAAGTCTTGTTTTTCAGAGTTGTCGTCTCTGATTTTTTTTACCGCTTTACATGCATGTGCCAACCATGCGTTCAGTCCCTCTTCGAGCACCTTTGTCCGCATATATTTTCACTTTTTTAAATACCGACCTGTTCGCCTGTTTCATTTGTTAGAAGTGCATCGTTGAAATTATTATGTGCTTTATTCAGGACCCTGATTAGTGCCCCATTTGTGGGGGACTGAATGAAGTCTAGGGTAACTCTGTATCAGCTGGAAATTATTACAATAATAGCGGCCCCATGTGAAATTATTGCTGCCGTTTTGGTCTTCATTTGAAATGACTATTCTAAATAGTAAAAAAAATAGTTTTTTTCACTATTTCATTTTTAAAACTAGTCCTTTTGTTAGGGAAGTATAATGGAAACTCGATTCCGTGTTAAGATAGATGGATATAAAAACGTATTGCATAGAAAATTGTAAGAATGATTCATACTTAATTTTTGATATCCTGGAATTTCGGCAATCATTCGTTAGCTTACTAAACAAGAGGTCAGATGACGGTTATGTGAAAAAGTCGTAAAATTCTAGTCTTGGCATATGTTGCATATCATCTCCCTTCTAGTTAGCGTCTAGGTGCATGCAAAATGCCATAGCCCACGCGCGCGAAAGCTCAGACCCTTTACACCGTTCAAAGTGGGTAATTAGGTCTAGGTAGAATTCGACGAAAGGGGAGAGAGAGCGTAAGAGAAGCCTTAAGCAAGCCTTAGTTTACTGAATAGGGAAATAACCCCTTTACGTTCCTTCCGACTGACTCAATGGTGCGTTTGTAGTGTTCTATATGCACGGTATTAATTCGAAAACAGGTTAAAAATATAAATACCCTCCGAATCGAATTCAGATCCTTCGGCGAGGTAATCTGTAAATTTGTTACCTAATACATTCCGATTAAAATAAATCATCATAAATCCACTTCAAATAATTGTGCTATATCAACAAAATATTTCCAGTATTCTCTTAACACCGAAATATTTAACTTGTTATTCAAAAACCATAGTATACATAATTACTAATCCTTGGTATTTTATTTTGCAAGGTTGCGGTTTGAAAAGTGTTACATTCATCAGAGTAAGGCACAAATTATTGATTTTTAAGACTAGAAAACACCGTCTTCCACCCTAAAAGCGTCGGCAGCTTCTGGTAAGTAATGGGACTTTCGATGCTGCCAAAATTTCATGTTTGCGCCATATCAAGCGATGGAAATACTTTTTTACGGGATGTAAAGAAGAGACATGGGACTCTCAGCTGAAAGACATTTTCGGATCACATAAAAAACGTGTCTAAAAAGAAATACCAGTGATGATTTAAAAACTGTAATCTTAACCTGACTAAATATGTACACTTGAACTCGTGATTTACTGCGTAACTGTTTCACGTTTCCCAAATTAAAGGCGTGACGAAGCAGCGTCAGTCAAGTAGTAAGGGATACTTAGATAAAATCCCCCCTCCACTTCTAGAGTTATCAGCATTTAGTTTTCGGTACAAGAAAAGAAGCGAAAATAGTTTATTAATCGATTAAGGATACTAGTCACTATATGAATATGATCACTTTATGAACGTGAACATTGCCAGAGAAGAAAGGTGTAGTGATGGGATGGGAATGAGGAAATAAATCCAGAAGTGATTAACGTGTACTGACTTTTTTGACGAGAGTCCATTGTATTATTGATTTACCCAAGTGAGCTAAATACTATGTCTTCGCAGAATTGAGATATCCGAAGATTCCCGATCTGCGGGAGATTCCGCGACAGTAACTTTTAATGGAGTCATCCGCCTTGGTGAATGATTTTTACACTCTGAAATTGTTGCATTGTAAATTGGAGATATTTTTTCCAGCGGTGGGCCCGGGTTCGATTCCCGGGAAAGCCACTCTGGGCACCTGCAGCTCCACCCAGTGTAATCTTTTGGGTACCAGATCATCCTTGGAAACCATAACCGGCACAGGGAAAGGAAATGGCCCTCCTACTCTGATGTGTGAATTTCATGCGCTGTCACGGTTAGTACAGGGTGAACTCTACCATCACCTACCAAACCGATCTTCTGTTTGATTACTGTGTTTATGGTTTTATAATCGTCGTATCTTTGAGAGCTTAACTTGCGTACCTTATGTGGATGTATACTTTATAGTGTGATGATTATTGGCCGGTGCCGTGGATGTCTTGATCAGGTTTGGAAATGGCCATGTAGTTTTTCCTTGGTGGAGAAAAATGTTTTCGGAAATATTTTACAGGGTACATAAAATGTATATCGTTTGGCGTTCCTTTCATTATTTTTTCGCAAGCCGGAAATGAACTATTTCTCTTACATATCCAGTACTCCTGGATAATTTTTACTTCTTCTAATTAACATGTGCTTTATTATTATCAGTGCAACTGAAGGGCAATTGTTTTTTGCCAAAGTCATAACTCCGGGGATGCAGATTGTAATATGGGAAGCAGAATAGGGCAACTTCCCCATCATGCCCCCTTCAAATGATACCCTTGGGTTCGGGGATGTACACGCATGGCATCGGGGATAATGGGTCGAAAAGGGGCGGGGAAGAATAGATATCGTTGCAATATATGTGCATTGCGTCGAAGAAAAAATTGCGGCTAATCAAACTAGATGGTGAATGTGCGAATTTTTCCTCCTTTTTGATACGTGGTAGTGTGTGTGGAGAATGAGGAATATAGGACTTTTTTTAAGGCCATATGAATTTTGGATGCAGGTTCAATTGTCGCAGAAAAATTCCGGTGGGTTTTTCTGGCCGATTTATATTGCCGAAGCCCCAGTTTGGAGGGCGTGAACGCCTGATTGGGATGGGGTTGATCACTTCGGAGGGAACTCGGCGGGACACCGCAATGGAGCAAAAGCTGTGCGGTTGCTTCGTGCGTGCAGCCTGGGGTAGTGCTCGGTTATGAGTGCGTAAGCCCGTTTTTGAGTTCCCCACCCGTCTTGGCACCCTGCGCGCGCGCGCGCCCTTCTCCCTCTCTTTCTCTCCCCACCCCTACTGCCGTCCTATCGGTCACACTCCCTTCTCCTCTGTAACCCCCCGACCTCCGTGGTTCCCTCTCGGGGGTGTTGTTGCCCCTCTCGCCCGCATCGCATCGGGAGGGCACCTCTGCAGCCTTTTGGTAAGTGGCGCCACCTGGCCGGCGCGGCTCGGAAGCCGCTGGCGCTGGCGAACGGCGGCGGCACTGCGGCTGTGGCCAAGAGAGGGAGGGTGGTGGGGGCGCCAGAGAGAGAGAGAGAGAGGGTGTGTGTGTGTGTGTGTATGTGTGTCGGTGGGGTCTGGGGGGAATGGGGGGGAGGATTTTGGCGGCGTCGGGTGGCGGGGGAGCGGGGTGCCTGAGTGCGCGGTGCGGAGTGCTGGGAGGGAGGGTACGTACGCGCGCCCTCGCGGGGGCTAGGGCGATCGATCCATGGGAGAGCCCCCGAGAGAGGGGGACGGCGGTGGGTGGTGGTGGGGGGGTGGTCTGAGCGTGTAGGGAAAGCGGTGAGAAGAGAGAGGGGGTTGACGGTAGCGTGCCGCAGAGGCGGAAGAGCGGCAAAGTCGGGACGTGGAGGGAGAGGGTGTGCGGAAGTTGACAGCACGCGTGTTCAAACCCAGTCTTCTTCTCCGTCACCCTTTCGTCGGCGGCGCCTTTGCAGCGTGCGATGGGCACGAAAGAATGGTGGCGTGCCGCAACACAGACGTGTCATTTGCATGTGTGGTGGTGGGTGACAGGTTTCCATATTTGAAAAGTTGGGAAATGCAGAAAAAAATTCTATAGGTATATCCAGCGTAAAGTTTGATACTTAAGATGATTGCGCTATGCGTAACTCTATGTCACGGTTAGAAAAGAGATGTTGATTTGACAAAATTTACCACAATCAATGAGAGGGAGGGAAATTAAGGAATCATCTGACTATTAGCAATTAATGCCTTTGATGAAATTCCAACCAGAAATTATCTCAGTTCGCAGAAATAGCTTGACGTTTCTAATGAAATGAGAAGACCCCATTTAAACCATGATGTACGAGTATGCTCCTCTAATTATTTATTCGCATATTTTACATTATTTCTAGGATTGTGTTACTGCAAGTCAAGCTGTAAGTTTATGGGCTAGCTGACAAGTTGCCTTATTCCACCGAAACAAATTCACATTCAGTTTTAATAATATGAGAGAACATACGAATTCTTTGGTCAGTTCACATTTCCCAATCTAGATTTCAGTTTTCTTATTTTAAGGCTATTTTTCAACATGGTGCGTGAATAAAATTTTAGAAAAGATCTAATTAAGTATATTTAAATGAATGAAGTGAGACAGTAAAAACCCCTTTAGTTCTTGAGAAACCATGGCAAAGGCTTAGAATTTAAGGTATAAACATTGAAAATGTATGAATTTTAGTAGAACGGAGGTGAAAATTGTGGCTAATAAATATTATGAGAAAATATTATTTATATATAATAAATATTTTTATTTATTATGTATAATAAATTATATATAATAAATATTTTTATTATTTATATATAATAAAATAATATATATAATAAATATTAAGAAAATATGTGAAAAACTTTAAATAAAAATAAAACAATAAAATTTCTGTAATACTTACACAATGGAGATACTATTCAGGTTATTAATGTCATTTATTTCTCCACCTATGTGTTAATACATAATTATTGACTATACTTCGGTATTGATTTTTTCGCCTGACTATTTATATATATACTTATTGAAGGCTCTTTCTGCCTACTGAAACCCATGTTTTGTCTTGGGATAACCTATTATACAAATTTACTCTTATAAAATTTAAAAATTTCATTTTACTCACTATTTTATTATCTTCAGCACAGACTTCCCCCGTTCAAATTAAGTTAAGAAAATATACGACTTAAAATTCATATTTCCTTTATTTGAACCCGCTTCAAAGATTTCCCGCCTGAAAATTTCAGAAGCACTGCACCATATCCTCAAGTTGCTGTTCGATTAGTTAGCCTGGCCTCCGAAAGATGTCGAACGTGTATCTCTGCCGGCACGCTACAACTTCCCCTTCTCTCGTCCCCCAAGCGCAAACACAATGCGACTGTTTTCAATGTAATTTCCTTTATTGGACAAATCGCAAATTAGACGATAAAATTTACATCACTTAAATACTTGGCGTTGTAGGGAAGATGTTTGTGCGGCTCAGCATAACACCCAGCATGATAAAAGATAACCATTATAAATATTTTTGTTTTTCTAATATCGGAGGAAACTACTGTGCTAATGTGTTAAAAATGTTTTTCTGTAGACATTTAAGCTTATCTTTGTTAGGAAAAGATGATGAGGATGTTCTCAAAACGATCAATTTTATATACACATATAATAGGATTCGTATTATGTAATACAGTATGGTTTCATCGAGGTATTTATATATGCATAAAAATTGTTGTGATGGCAATAAATCTTGATTTTTGAAAGAACCCTGTACACGAAAGTAGAGAAATAGTGACACAAGAATTTGTACAACATACGTATAAGGCTACAGTTTTATGGCTCCATTTTTCTTAATGTACATTCTCTTTTTAAGTTTTCTTGAAATACTGTAAAATAACTGACTTACTGAAGTTGTAATATGATTCGAGAGGTGTTTACTAACGTTTTGTAAATGGATCATTGGAAATAATCGTTAGAATTTTTAGTTGTTCAATATATTTGGGAATCTTCATCATATTAATTATATATTAATATTATAATATGATATAAAATATAAATTAATATTATATAAGTCCTTTTCCTGGTAAAATGCTCTCAGTGAAAGTTTAAAATATCCTACTTCCTCTCTTAAGAACTTAAATATGTTTATTAATTATATAATAATTGTTTATTAATTAATATTAATAAAATTTAATTATAATAGTGTTTGAAATTCACTTTCAATAACTTTTGTCGCATATATTTTCAACATACTGGCTGTTAAAAAATATTTTATTTGGTACACAATATATCATGTGGTGTGATAAAAATGCAATAATAGGATTCCTCCATTGCGAATTTATTATCACATTCAAATGAGGGACTGAAACAATTGTTATGGTTTAAAGAACGCCTCGCGTATTGATTAATTTTAAAAATTTGGTTGTAAATATATAATAACATTGTTAAATTTTTAAGTGCACAAACAGTAGCTTTCAAAATAAGACACTAGTAGACTAGCCCATAATGTCTGAATAGCCTATAATTTCCTTGGAAAATATCTTAGTAGCATATTATTATTACTTGTGGGCATCTTGGAAAACTGGTCGTTTGAATATAAGCACGAGATATAACAAGAATAAGCCACTGGTAAATGTAAGGCTACCTTTTACGTTTTATTTCACCTTAAAAAGTCATCGTTATGATATTTTAATGTAGAATACCTTAGCTGTGAAACTGGAAGAGGCGAGGGAGTAAAAATAATAGTGGTGCATCTATTCGATAAGGGCAGAAGCATAGTGGATGCCGATGTTAAAAACTACCTAAACAAGGAGAAAATCTGATCATTCAGGAATAGTTTACTTAAGCAGAGAGTAATATTTTTGGTGAAAAATATTTATTCCCATGGATGATGGAACATATTCCCAATTCCAAATATTAGGACATTTGAAATATTAACGTACTTAAATCGTCCTCCCGGAAGCAATAGATCTGAGTATATCATGATATTATTTTAAGTGACGGAATGTTTTAGAAGATATATTATTGACGAAAAATCTAAATTCAATTTCAAATAGCGATTTATTAAAACGTATTTAGGCGGTTGAATAAGGACACTGAGAAAGGTAAACGAGTGAAAGTTCTTATATAAAGAAATAAAATGTCGAATAGGCTTATCAGGGTTGGAGCAGCGGAAACTGAACAGGAAAGGGGAAGAAGGAAGGCTAGGTGGAGAGTGATTTTAAGAACATTGTGGTATTAGCAACGCCATATAATATTTAGACTATTTGTTCGACCATGTATATGATAGAAGGCCATCTGGTGATTAAGCATGTTGGAAAGAGAGATTCTAGTGAGATTTGGGTCAGAATATTTGAATAATTGATTTGCTTTTAAAATGCAGTAATTGTTGGGCATAAACGTGATGACCGTAGGTTCGTGTCCACAGATGATGGTGTGTTTTAGGCGGCATCGCGTGAGGTGGGCTACAGCAATTTTTAAACTCGTGAGGAGTCAGTGGCGTTGTCAGAAATCAGAGAGAAGGGTAGAATGAATTTCGGCCGGCTGCCTATCTCCAAGGGGAAAAGAAACCGCTGAACGATCAAAATTTAGCCAAAATTTTCGAAGGCGAAAATTCATGAAGACAATGTTTGGGTCTTTTCTTTATTTTCGATTTTTTATACTTTTAATTTCTACCACTCTGAACTCCTCGTGAAAGTTAACTCACGGACGATCATCTCCTTCAGCCTCCCTCCCCCCGACTTTCTAACCCTTGTTTGGGTTGAATGTCTGAAAACAAAGTAATTCAAATCATAATATATGCTTTTGCTTTATTTTCTGAGAAAGAGTGAATGTTTAGTAGTGTGTTCGCTGTTTTAAAGGTGGTAGTTCCTCCAATCCATCCATAATTTCTTGAGATAGACTCTATTTGTCCTCAAATTCAGAATTACATAAGAAATGAGCAATGATTTTATTGGGGGAAATGATTTTAAGACTAGAGTTGGAGTATGTCTTTCATGAGGAGGAGAAGTTATAATTTTGTGGATAAAGAGAATTCAGAAGTGCGCTTAGGAATCTAAACAGTAGTGTTAATTATACATACGTTTGAGATGACGAGAAGTTTTTAGGCCCATTTATAAACGACTGAAGAGGAACAAATTATGATTAGTTTAAGTTTACTCTTGACTAGTCAATGAATTTATTTTTGAGGTTTGAAATCTATGGGGTTTAAGAGGGAACTGGATAAGGAAATTTTTGGGTCAGACTGCAGGAAATAAAATATTAATTTATAGGCTGAGTAGCTTGTCTTCCCGTTTGCGCTTATCAAAGTAATTATTTATCTTTGAATTTATGTGTATGTAATGACACTGCCAATGAGTAAAAAAAGAATAAAGACAGAAAAGCGTACCTATGACTGATTATGTAATATTATTGACGTTAAAGCAATATTTTTCTCAGAGATAATATGCCATCATTGAAAGGTTTGGGAAATTTAGACGGGTAGTAGCCAAGCCTAAGTATTTTTATAATTATTATTTCATGATTAACCATTTAATTTATAATTAACGTTGGTAAGAAGAGGAGATGGTTAGTGACGATATTAAAATATAGAAACGGAAAGAAAAAATTGCAGGTTTTTTAGTGTTAAGTGGAATTAAGAAAGCTGCAAATTTTTCTTTCCGTAATGAATAAGTTCCGCAAAATCAAGCCTGCTATTACCAAAATATAGAAAGATCAATTAATATATGTCTAGGTGTGGAAATAGGTTACTTAATTTTTTTATACACTTAGGAAGGCAACTAGGTGAACGAGTTTCGGGGGATGTTAGTCTCCCTATTTCCCACGCACCGTAACCCATCTGACGTGATTCACTGTGGTGTTTTCGATCCTCAAAGTATGACACACATGATTTTTCAGAGAAAATCATCCAAACTTTGATAATCAAACATAAATAATTTGCAGGAGAAAACTTGTGATAGTTTGCAGTCCAAAATAAGATTCAGTTATTTATTTAAAATTTTTAGCAGAAGTCATTACTATATGACATTTAATTCTGGTAATAATTATGATAACATATTATTGTGGAACTGCTCTCTAGACTAGAATTCAAGTACGTCTTTTATAAAGAGGAGAAGTTAGAATTTTTTTAAGAAGTTAGGAATACCTTTGACGATTAGAATGCGCTGTCGGAGAGGTATGTCACGTCTTTCACTCCCGTGCTGCCGTGATTCACGGATATCCTGATGCAAACCTTATTACGTATTTCGTAATCCCTATCAGAAGATTGGAGGAAGGAGTGATCGAACCCGCGTTTTTGAGGTCGGAGTGTCTTTTAAGGGATTATTCATTACCCTCTCCCTCCCCCTTCCCTCGTGAATAATCGGAGCAAACATGAGGTGAATGGAATGATGATGAACCGAAGTCCGTCTATTTATATCCCCTTGGCTCAGATTATAAATAAACCTGCGCTTTCATGTGCCATTCCATAAGGACGCTTAGAGGAAGAGAGAGATGGAGGCCGATCAAAGGGGTAGGAAAAAAATGAGACAATCTCGTTTCCTGTTAACTTCAAATAATGCACCCTGCCCGAAGGGAGGAGAGGTTGGCGATAGGGAGAAGGGGAGGGACTGTGACGAGAGGGGGTGCAGTACTTATGGGGTTGTGGTGAGAAGTCAAGGAGGACGACGTAAATAAGGTGCGGCCTCGAATCTTTCACATGCAGCGTATGAGGTCGGTTAAAAAAAATCTCGTCTACTTGTATCGCCATCAATGAGTTCCTGAGTTTTGAATTGAGGAAAACTCGTTGCTGTCCACCGTACCACTCACTGGTATACTCACTTTCATTCCAGTAGCCCTTATTGTCGTATGTTCTTTATCATAGGTAAGGGAAGCAACTAATACTGTCATCCTCATCTTGAAGGATAGGTATTTGCGCAAAATATTTGCGATATTTTTTAAATTTATGGTTTAATATTAGGTGTCTTTTGGATTATAATAAACCAGGACAAATAATACGCTAGGTAAATTGACAATTGAGAAAAAGCCAAAGGGAGCTGTACCTGCCAGACCATAATAGATGCATATTGAGTTTAATTGAATTTATTCGGCGGGAAATCGGTAAACGAAGTCTCGAATAATATCTTGTGGTAGCTGGTTGGATTCTTTTATAATGACCTAAGATTCGTATTTTTGGGGTTCATAACGCACTTTTGTGCAAAGAATATACACAAACTTTCCATAACCCATAGGTGATTTCGTAATGCTTATTCTGGAATACTAAAATATCTATTGTTTAAGATGTATTAATGTATGTCATTCTTAAAGCTTAATCTTTATCCCTCTGTGCTCAAAGTTTACTACCGTGATATCCAAAGCAATTACGTCACTCTTTGTACGCTGAAATTAAATCCCTATCTCGTCACAATGGAATAGATGGTTTGGGGAAACAGCAGCAAAGGAAAGAAGAAGGAAATGAGGAGGCGAGATATTCTAGCGTTGAGCTCCCATGCGTCGTTTGTTTTAGTTTTAGTCACGTCTCAGCCCTTCTCCCTCCACGTTTCCTCTTCCAGTCCACTCCTCTCCTTGTCTCCCTTTTTCCTGTCGCTCCATCCCTTCGTATCCCTCGATTTCCTCTCCTTTAACTCTTCCCCTATTCCTGCCCTATTCCGCTCTCCATCTCCCACCCAACCCCGCAGCCCCACGTTTCTCCGACGCCCTTCCCCCTCCTCCATTCATATCCCATCTTTCTCTCTCTCTCCCCTCCTCCTTCATGCATTCCCTCACTTATCCGTCCGACCCGGCCTCTCCCTCCCTGCAACCCCACCCTTCCCTTTCCGTCCCCCCTTCACTCTCCCTCCCCCTCCCCCTCCTCTCGCCTCTTGCTGCAGAGGACGACACTAGCAGTGGTCGCATTGCGGCTCAGAGAGAGGGCGGGGCAGTCGTCCTCACACAGAGGGAAGTTTGTATGTGTGTGTGTGTGTGTGTACGTGCGCGGGAGAGCATGTGGGGCGCGCAGGCGACCTTTTATTTTCGCTACGTTTTTTTAAAATAAAAAAGAAGAGAGCGCACCCGCGCGTCGTGTGACGTAGGCCATCGTAGTTGTTGTTTCTCGATTGGCTTTACTTTTTCCTTCGGAATAACAATCGGGACGAGCAAATGTTTTAGGGTTAAATGTTTAATACACCAGGGAATCTCTTTGGATCACTCACCCTGCCCGACATTTCTTCCCCTCCTCCACTCTCACCACCCCCTCCACGCCCGGAAAACGGCGGCGCATGGGTGAATGCAGCATCGGCAGTGGCGTACGCAAGAATTTTGAGTGGGGTGGGGAGTGAGAGAGTATATGGCCATGGGGTGGGGCAAAGGCGTCTCTTAACTATTTTTTTTTTGAAGTGATATTTATGTCGCTGGCCGCATTCCGTTGTCTGTGCGCAAAACCCTCATCGCATTCTTTTAAGGATGGATTCTTTATTTTTATTTGTTCGTCTCTAGATTTTTGCGAAGAATTCTGAGCAGTTAGCACGTTTTCTTACCAAAATGTTCGAGGAATGTGGTGGACCTAGTTGACTTTTCGTTGCCCGCCGTGCGCGCCACCGGGCGAAGGATCGGTTAACTCGATGAAGGGCATGTTTACTCGGATGGCGGGGGAAATCGGTGCCGCGATGGATTTTGAATGTTTTATGAATACCATTTCATCCGGTAGTTGGAGTATCTACCGACGTATTTCAAAGACATGACTTGTTTCATCCTTCAGGAATAACCAGCGTCCCTTCTCCGTTAAATTGATTTCTTTAAAAAAAATGCATACCGATATAAGATTTCGGAAGGTATAGCGCCGGAAAATCTGCCTAAGTGGCTCATTTAATCAGTTCGTTTCGACAATGAATGTTGATCGGTGTTTCATAATATTAATTACCAGTGTTTTAGCTCTTAAAACTTGTTTTAATGATTTCTATACTTTCCTAAGACAATTAGTGTACAGTTACTGCTTCGCGAACTTTTGCTGTGTTGTCACAAGTTAAAATGATATAGCCATGAAGTAACTATTATAACCATATTTATAAGTACTAACACATTTCATAACGGAAATGTATTTCTAATAATGAGTGAGATGCTCGATAATGTTTGAGTCATAGAAAAAAAAGTACATGATATTAGCAAAAATTTGCGAATTTGAGACTCTTGTAGTGGGCTGAGATAATCTCTCATTAAGGTATGAGTTAGAATGTACTCGTGATGTTAAGTTCAATACCTAGCAGATTTATACTATTCCTTGCTGTAAAACATATACTTATATAGAATAGCAAGGAATATAAGTGAAATGGAATATATTTTTAAATGGAACTGAAAACGTTTTATAGGTGAAACTCTCTCAAAGAAATCTTGACTAATGCTTCCATCTCTTGGACTCAAGAAAACCGAACTCGGCTAAAAACTGCCGAGGAACAAAATTAATGTCCAATGTCAGTCGTTTAAGACATTCTCTTTTGTAATCCTTAATATTAAGGGAACCTATAACTTATCAATACCACCGTACATATTCACTGAAATAATACGATACAAAACGGCTGTTCATTTTCAAGTTGTCATAGAATAGAATATTAGAGTATTGAAAGTAAAAGGAAAACAAGAGAGAATGATGAAATGGAGAGCTAGGTAATGGAGTTAGACATAAAAATAATCTTGAATAATTTATTTGCATTTTTTAAAAGTTTTAATATTTAATGCCTCTTTTTAGCGCTTCTAAACTCCACTATTTTTCATCATAAAATATTTTTATTCACTTTCCCCGGCAAATTATCCCATTGTAATTGGCGTGAATGGTGATTAGATAAAGTAAAGAGAACGTTCTGAAAATCTCGTATTGTGTGTAACAAAATGTTGCCGTAGTAATTATTAGAGGAGGCTCCTTACCTAAGACGTAATTTACACAATTATAGGTTTATTTGTAATTCGTTATTGACTAGGTTTTGGAAAATTTAGGCAAGGTATGAGTTCTGTTGTCCCATTATTACGGAAAGGCTCTAAGAGGTTTAATTGTATGGTCTTATCAATATAATAGGTTATTAAAGTAACCCCTAAATACATACGTACTAAGTAGCGATAAAATACGACGAGATCTACCCGGATTCGGCCTGATAGCTAGTAAATAATCACCGAGCCAATCGAATGCCGTTCGTAAAAGAATATATTGTGAGGTTAATTAATGATTCCTTATTGTATTTATTTTGGTACTGGTATTTTTCTATTCTACTAAGTTTCAAAATCTCGGTAAAAAAATTATCGTCCAAATAGATTGATAATCACTAAAATCATACTAGATGAGATAATCACAAAGAAAAGTCGAGATGGTACGAGTACTGACTCAAAAGCGTTTACGCCCTACTATTTGACTTCAAAAAGAGGATTAACCTTAAGTAGCAAGAGATCTTCAAAGGTTTTGTGCATTCATACTCGTTTGAGTCAGATTTTTTCTGATAAGACTCAAGTCTTTGAGAAGTTTGTGTCGGAAAGGATCTCGTTAAAAAATCTGTGTTTCGAAGCGTCCCAATTATGAAAAATCATTCGAGATGAATCATGCACAGCCTTAAAAATATTCTTTCATTTTGACGAAAACAGAGAAATAAAATTGTAAATGAAAACTTCATTAAAACTGTTACATATCACAAATCTGAATCGTAAATAATGATTAATCGTATTAGGAGTAAATCAATAAAGTGTTGGGAATATCGTACTGGACTGCCGAAAGTAAAACCTTGGAGAGAAATATTTGTGAGAATAAGAGGAATTTTTGATTTTAAGTGATTTTAATAGTTTATAGCGTTATGTGGGTTAATATTCTCGTATGTTGTGTTCAGGTAACACGCTATCTGTGATGAGGTCTTCCCTTTTACACACACGTGAGTGTGAGTTTCTTTTAGTTATACTGGTAGATATTTACCGCAAAAACACTTCTAAAACCCAAGAAACTGCGGGAGATGCCGCAACAGTAACTATTAACGGAGTCATCCGGTCGCGGTCCCGGTCAAGGCGAATGATTTTTACTCTCTGAAATTGTTGCATTACTTCTAAAACCAATGTTGGCTACAAAGACGAATAATATGTTTTTAAGCTTTGAAATTTAGTTCGGCCCTTTTATTATGTTTTGATACGGGCTATCTAGTCGTGGTTTCAAAAATTAATAACAAATCGATAAATAACGTGTAATTTCATGTATCTCACATCAATAAACGTGCAAAAAATTTAAGGAAAATAATTTTAATGCATTAGAGACTAATATCCTAAGTTAATCATTACGAATAATCTCTTAAAATGTTTTGATCAATAGTTATAAGAAATATACTACGTGAAAATTAATACCATAAAAGTTAGAGAAAATAATTTATAAAGCAATCATTTTAAGTAATATTATTTTTTTATTAAGCAAAGGACAGTGATTTTTTATCATTGGAATAATAATATTACGACAACTGGCATATAATTATTTGAACAAATTGGCGTTTTCTATTTTTCGTAACTTAATTGGACGTCATATTGCTGAATGGCCACACGGTCATATTGTACAATTGTATCAATATCTTGATTTGGGCAACCAGATTCACAAGAATTTTCGAATTTTTTATTGAAATTTATTTTCTGCCACTTATGCATGTGAGTTTGAATTTAATTAGACTCCTGCGGTCGTGTCTTTGGACGTCACTTAAGTTTGCACTTATGCTAAACATATCACATTTTAACACATATTCTCCCCAAATGACTCAGACAAGCATTACTTCAGGGTCGCGCCATCCAAGAAAGATTCTTTAATTCCTCAGATGTGAACAAAATAGAGTCTTTAGGGCCTAAAAATGGGTAAATCAGCTGTGATTATTTCATTTTGGTGTTGGTTTGGATGTATGTACTAACAATTTACGTATTGTAGCCGTTGCTGCTCTTTTATTTACTATTGAAGCAGTTTTACAAATTCGTATAAGTTCTGTAAATAATTGATGGGAGCAACGAGTTGTAATGTACGTGTTTTTTTAATTGGCACATTTTGTAAATCAGGTCATAAAAAGGCCATGTGTTTAGGATTATATAATTCCGTGAGCCATTTCTGTTGCTGCTCTTTTATTCACTATTGAAGCAGTTTTACAAATTCGTATACGTTCTGTAAATAATTTACGGTAGCAACGAGTTGTAATGTACGTGTTTTTTTAATTGGCACATTTTGTAAATCAGGTCATGAAAAGACCATGTGTTTAAGATTATATAATTCAGTAAGCTATTCCTAGGTGTTCAAGTTTTGTACATTTACTGATATTGCAATATGTACGTTGATATTTTTTAATAATAATGCTCGACATTATCTAATGTAATTTTAATGTAGTGCTAAACGTTTGACTTGGGTTTACGAAGAAAAATTTTAAAATTGGTCGCTTTAACTTCACTGCAGGACCTTTTCTTTAAACGGTTCTCGCTAGCGTTTACGATGCTGGAAAATTTTTTTTTCTTTTCGAAAGAGAAGTCAGCGACGACTGGAAATGACAGCGAAGGAAGCCATATGGCAGACACTCTCCTTCCATCTTTTGATTTTCTCAGTTCTTTTTTTTTTAAAGATGACAAACTGTGTCTTCATGGCTCATTTGTGGCGCGACGACGACACGTAAATATTTAAATGTTAGGAAAATGCCATTCCGAACTCAAGAGAAAAAAGGCTTCAGAAACTATTCCCTGAGAGTAGAAAGTGAGTGTAATCGTGGTGTCTTTCATTGAGCTGGACTTCATCGGAGCTCTTCGTTTTTTTTGGTTTATAGTAACCGATAGTAAAACAACTTGCTAAATTTTAGAGATCACTGTTTCTCCGCCAATATATTGCAAGTTTTTATGTTTACACAGAAGTTATGTCTCCCACGGTTATTATAATAATAAATGTGACTCGAGGGAATAATGAGGGTCTTACAGAATTTTAAAGTTTGGCTAACATTTATTAAAATGAAATTTAAATAAAATTGAGATCGAAAACAATATGTGATGCTCCTGTTCTTTCGTGGAGCAGGATATTTTGACAGCAATTATAAGTGAGGGTTCATTGACTTTCTTCCTGAACGAGGCTGTCTTTTCAAAATAGGAGTATATGTGCTAAAGACAACGTAATGGAACGAAGCTATTCCTGTTTGTCATAATATATCTATTTTGTGGTCAAAAATATATTTCCATCGAACTTCCTTAGAATTAAAATCTCAATTTGACAATAAATTATTGTTAAACCGTATTATGATTTTTAGAATCATTTACGATTTTAAACTCATCGATTTGACCCATTTATTCATCTTGGCCATCCAGAAACTAAACGATTTATAATTTTTTGAGAACGATTAAGTTTATTCGATACGATAAAAGTGCCGGGATATTGCTTTAAATATTTTCCTTCAATTTATCGCTTATTGATTTAGAAAGGTTTATCACCTTAAATTCTATAATATGTTTCCTATGGCTTTATTGATAAGAAGGCCTGCCAGGACATTTTCCACAATAGAAACCTATCGTTAGTCCGTTGGTAGCGTGCTTGTACTTTAACTTAAGGGTCGCGGGTACGAGTCCCGCCTCGGGAAAAGGGTTGTGCCCTCTCTTGTGATGCAACTGCTGGAACACCTGATGAAAAGCAACGATGTGCTTTTCGAGATCCCAGTGCCAAGCCCACACGTCCGTAGAGCAAAAAATTCAGAAAGGAAAATGGGGATATTCTCTGGCCATATTTAGGATATTTTAATTTCACATCATCGAATTATCTTCTTCTTTCTTTTAAGACATTAAATCAATGGATAATTGAAATAACAATCAAGTAGTATCTATTTTCTCTTTCCATATTGAGGCTACTCAACGTTCAATAAATTAAAACTAACGGAATTTTTGTATCAAATACAATTGGCTGGAATTTTTAGTGATTTGTGTAAAATAACAGAATTATTATAATAATTTCATGACGATATTTACCAGACGATTGCAATTTGTTTTATTAATATTTGCAATATTTTTGTAATCATCAAAAAAATACTCAAAATTTGTGTTATTCTTGGAGGAACATTTTAAATCGTTAGTTATTTAGGAAAAAGTTTTCATTTAAATGTAGAACTTAATGTTCTCTATTTTATTATCACACGAGTCCTATTTCATAATTTTATAAACAATAATATTTTTCGATTTTAACCCATTTTGATTTTACCACACGATCGATATGAAAATCAATGTCATGCAAACAAGTCCCTTTCGCCGTAAATTCCATTTTAGTGACCACACTATAAAAGCCACGCTAATAAACTCGAAGGTTGGTTAGATATGTGGCGGCAGAGCTAACGTAACTCTTATTACAATTTCTACAGAGCAAGTGAAATGTACACATCAGTTTAAGCCTTTAGAAAGGGAGAGGGATAGCTCATTTTCCTGTGCCGCCTGTAGATACCCAGCATGATCTGGTACGCCAATAATCACGTACTTTGGGTAAAACTAAGAATCAAACCCGGGATCGCTGATTAGTAGTCCAACACTGAGTGCGCTGAGCTATTGAAATTAATAAATTAACGGTTAAAATATGAATTTAACAAATATTTAGACTACATGATTTGTCATAAATTCATTTGGAATTTGGAAGTTAGACGGTCGCTAAAGCATGAGATATTTCCAAAAGAGAATGGCCACTAATATCCTAAATAAAGGAAAAAGTAGCTATAGAATTGGGTATTGGATCGCTAGGTAAATTTACCAAAATAATTTTGTAGTCATATTTCGAATGAATTATGTTTAGAGGATGAATTAGATTTGGAAACACCTTGGGAATAATTAACCACAGGAACGGTTGAGATGTCTCTTATGCAGGCGCATATCATTGCTTGTTATTGACACGCGTATAATTAATATTGTTGGCTCAGTAGATAGACCTCGATCTTCCTTCCGTCACAAGGCAAAGAATTATAGTTTTCCGATTTTTTGTCGTCGCAGAAGGGAGTATGGGTCAGAGAAAGCCATTTTTCCGAGATTTTTGTCCGTAATTTAATCAAGTTTTACTTCAACTACGTCCTATAAGCATTTTCATTTCTCCTTGGAATTTTAAATAGGGTGTGTAATTTCATCCCGCTCTCCACGCGCGACCGTTGGAAACTTACGACGGCGTTCTTTATTGAGCCAGACTGCTTCAGGGTTTCATTCGAAGTGACGGCCCCCACTTTGTTTGCTTTCCTTCTTTATTGAACAGGTATGTGGACTGCAGGTCGGCTTTCCTCCGCCGCCGTCTCACAAAGCGGTGTTTTGGCAACAGAGCAGCAGCCGTCCCGCCGATATCCATTTCCTGGCGCTCATAGATTGAGATTGCGGGACTCTAAACCAGCCCTCTTTTCACGAGAGCACTGTTTCATATGGCCTTAAAAAAAACGCTAAAATATGGACTAATCTATAATGCTGATCCCTTGAAAAGATAGTGATGCAGATTTGCACAATTTCAGGATAGAAATAAAATATAGTTCAAGCAATCAACATGATCAATGGTAAGAGGGAAAATATTGGAATTTTCATGAGACTTGGTAAGAGTCAGGAGGCAATAATCGTGAAATGGCAATAAAGGTTTAGAAAATGTGGTTCGTTCAACTCCTTGGATTTTGCACGTGTAATGTGTTCAATAAATATTCAGCCTAGCAGAATTTTACCACTTGTTATGCGGCATGTTCCATAACCGCTACAGTTATGTAAAACCCGTTTTATCGTTATGTAAAACTCTTTTTCCATTCTAATTCAACCAAATTTATTTTCAATTTTCCCGTTTTTTCTTAGATGTTCAGCCTGAAATTCTCCTAACCTTGCACGACCAAAATTGATAGTGGGAGAGCAATATGATATATTGAAGTAGAGTATCGCGAATACGGTTGCAATCACGTGACAAAAATTATAGGTGTAGAATTTTAACAAAGCCTCTCTGCTTTCGGACCTTTATGGCGGGAAGCGAACAATTTTTCGCTTTTTTAATAATTATTTGCGGTCGTTTGTGAAACAGAAATTTGCATTTTTTGAAGGTCATAGATTGAATTTTTTCTCCCTAACTACTTGTCCGGTGCACGAAATGCGAGTGAGAATTTTGTAAAAGGGTCCCTCAGTAATTCTGAGTGATTCCGCAGAGATTTGCAGTGAGATTGGGTTGTTATAAATAAACTCACCGGCGTTCAGTTTTCCTTAATTGCAGACCATCCCTGTCGTATACCGAGGCTACCTGATCACTTGGCCTATGCAAATTGCCATCCAATTCCTGTAGTGTTCTTTTGTGATAGATCGTGCCTCAGCTGCGCAGGAAGAGAAACCCGTCGCATGCAAAAAATGTGTACTTCGTGCCTCGAATTTTATTAGCAATTGAGATTAGAACATGGTAACTTTCCCTTCTTCGAGGACACTTTTCCCGAGGAACTTTCCTACAAGGTTCGCACGCCTTTTCATGAGATCGATGGTTATAGATGAAGCAATCGCATCGTCAAAAAATATTTTATTATTAATGTTGGAGGATAATGATGCTTAAATACAGCTATAAAATGACTATTACTTAACGAGGATTTTTGGTTCAGTCAGGAATCGAAATAAAATTTATCCTTATGATGAAGTTGTTTTCTAGCGTTGGCATGTGAACATACCAAGCGCAAAACATAAAACAATGAAGGAATAATGCGAAATTTATTTTTAGTAAACAATGAATCAAAAGTAAATTAGCTAATATTTACTATTTCAACTCACTGGATCATTGAATACGAAATAGTTACAATGACAATGTGATTACTTGATAATAGTATAAAAGTGAGTTTTTGGAACATGTGGGAGTTTCAAATTTTTGTTTGAACATCGTTATCACTATTTTCTCTAAAGTTTAGTTTTAATGACAGCTAAATTATGGCACGTGGGTCACTTTCGTATGTTTTAGAGTACTAATATTTCATATAATTATCAAGGATTTATGTATATTACTTTTGTAATCAAACACTTAATTCGAATTTTGATGGACAAAGACTGAACAACGATACATTTCTTAGCCTTGCCTAAAAATAATGCAACCAAATATCCGACACTACAATAAACCCTTCTTCAATGCCACGCACTTACTTCCTCCCTCAATTCCACCCAACATGTTAAATTTCCTAACCCTTCCTCGCTAGTCTTACGTTTTCCACAGTTTTCAAAATCCATTTAACAACCAATATTCTGAGGATTTGTAATGAAATGTGATGTAATTCTTAAGGTGTGGGGAAATAGCTGTTAATAGTAAGCTCCAAAATAAATTATAAATGTTGTTTTAACAATCTGTACGTCGTTTTGCAAATTGCGCAAGTTTTAAACAATTAGGCATTTAAATTAATTAACCAGGGGATACAAGGTCTTTTTACTAGCTTCTTACTGAACGCAGTGTTTTTCCTTTCAAAAAGCTACAATACCTGTATTCAGTATTCATAATTGAAACAAAATTATAAAAATCGCTGTGTATGGAATTGCACGGGATAGGTTATATGTACATAACCATTCTGTTCTTGATAGCTTCAACCATAATGTGTAAGAATTCGTCGATTTCCATGGTAGAAATTGGGTATTGTCAACTAAAAAATGAGTTCTCTCATTTTTATTTTTCTTTATTAATCCTAGCGTCAGAAATATACTGAGGCATAAAGAGGTATTTTATATAACTTGATTTAAATATCAGGGATACGAAAGCAACTTTAAAATGAAACATTTTTTTCAGCGCCAATAGGGCCACTCTTTAGCAACCATCGTTATTTCAACCCTAGGACTGGTTTCCTACAGTCTATATCTTTCCATCCTACTATATTAGAATGTAAGGTAAGGCTGCATATTCTGGGGAGAATAATGTGGTGGTTTTCCGTTGCCTTCCACATCGCAGTACTGCGACTGATACCGTTAACTTCACTCTGGCCTGCAGCTGTAGCAGCTGATGCCGCGACGACCCACTCGGTCTGCGCACCCAGTGTGTGCCTAATGGTGAAACTGCTGGCTTTCATCATGGGTTCAGGGATCTATTTTTCTCGTTGCCTCGTTCAGAACTGCTATTGTTGCGTTTATTTGTTGATTGAAGGTTGTCTCGTTCAGAAAAAAGATTAACAAATTTTTTCAAAGCTGAAAAATTTTCGTCAGTCACGGAGATCGAAACAGCAATCTTCGGCTCCACAGGAAGACACGCTACCTCTGGTCTACACCCATCCCGTCCCGTCTTTAACAATATTAACTCTTTTTTCATCCCATTTCATATTCGAAAAGTGGGTCCATGAAAGTGGAATCCTTCGTCACTTAGGGTAAAACAGTGGGAATATAGAAATGCATACTGAATTTAAGATATTAAAATTTTTAAGCTCTCAGGCGTAAGATAATTGCTGAACGTTAAACAAGGTACCATTTTCCGCTAATTAAGAACATATTCACTTAATTATTGTACGGAATCGTTATTCTCTGGCAGTTATAATTTCAAATAAGGTTCATTCCCCCATATCTTATCACCTCAATTAGTCTTTTCATTACGCCAATCTTTTAAAATATGCATCTCATTAATTCCATTCCTAATACGATTTATCGTGTTCATTGTGTAAATCTACAGTGCTCCATTAATCACTTTTTATGAGATAATTTTTTCTTAGAGAATTCCAAATAAGTGTTTTTTATCCTACTCGCAGAATTTTCAAAAATCTCATTCTTTCCCGACTTTGGGTGATAACGGTTCATTGATTGTTTATCCTGTCCGTTCTTGTCTTTGCCATTCTATTCGACAGCAAGTTTTTCGCAACACCACAATATCATGTCCTACAACACCCTTTTTGCTTCTATTATAGCCCGTGAATGAATCTGTAGAGTAATTAATAGACAACATCGATACTTCAAAGATTTTTTTCTATTGGTAACCTTTTTATGCAACAGTGATTTTTATGCTTTTGATATATTTTTATTAATTCATCCACAATTGGATGCCCTGCTTATTCGGTAATGAAATGCTTCCACCTGTCCCAGTTTTTGCTGACCTGATCTCACATTGGCCGTGATTTCTTTAACCAACTTTTATCTTAGTGTTATTATCTACAATATCTGAGCTGTATATCTTCGTTATCTTTTCTTTGTAGGTCAACATCCGCTACCCAATCTTTCTTCTCTGACATTTTTGCTATCCTAAACAAAACGTATCCTATCCTACGGATAATATCTCTGGGTACGCAAACATCCGATTTTGCAAATTCCATTTATTGTATTTTAATATTAGTATTGAAGTTCAAAGTTGACACGACCTTTTTTCCGCACCTAGAATTGCATTCGCATTTAAATTCTTCCAATTTCTCGTACATCTCTTCGTACAAACTCGTCTTAAAATCGCTTTATGAGGTTTTGTTTTTATTTCCTCTAAAATATTCAGGGTTATATTCAAGTCAGCATTGTCGTATAATTTCCTTTTTCATCTATCGTTCTGTAAATTATCAATGTAAGAATTTCATTGCGTTTTAAAATTACCAACACTTCTTCCAATTCTGTATTATTTTTTGGAGCGAGTTACGATGAGATAATGATTAGCAAACGTTCGCTAGTCTACCATTTCATATTGAGGCACTTGTCCGTAAGCTGCAATGAGGATTAAATTTATTTTTTATTGAATTCATTTTACTAAATCATTAATATCATGAGGATTTTACACTAAAGTAAATGTATGGTGAATGATAAGTTGACAGGAGACAAAACTTATAATTTTCTGTTTAGTTGCAATGCAGGGTATCTCACCTTGTTCAATGCATTTCTAATGAATATAATTACCACTAAAATAGCACACTTTCGAATGACTTATGAACAGTCAGGTTTATGTGAGATAAAACTGACAACTTACTGAATGGATGACAGATTCGTCTTCCAAATCCCGTTTGAAAGTACGCTTGAAATTAGATAACTTTTATGACCCAGGCGTTTTCAGTTTTTCTAATTCGATTCGTAGTCTTTTATAGTTCAGCACATTCGAAGATATTCATCCACACATCACGTCTTTTTCGTAACTGAATTTCTTGACCATGAATCCACTCCATAAATTTTTAATATCAAGAAGCATGTAACAATTGATGTACAAATATTGATTATAAACGATGGATCCTTATGAACAATCTTTCTGATTGTAGTTGAAGAGATAAAGTGACGCTAAGTCAACGCAAATTCATCCCAACGATATAGAGGAACCCAGAAAGCCTAGTGTTTCAGGATGTGTTTTCCCCGATTTATCATTCCTTTTCAAGCGAGCCATTAATAAGGGAATTTTGTCAGGAATAAGTTGTTCGATACCTATTTCGCCCGTTGATTTTCAATGGCCAATTCCGCTAGGGTACCTTGAGAATATCGACATTTCGCTGCGTCGTCAAGGGCAACCTACTTTGTTATATTTCTATTATATTTACGAAACTCATGAAATTGGTAACGTATGGAGTTTAGAGCATTTATGTACCAAAAGTCAATTAAATTTATTTAGTATTTAAACGAAATTTCGAAAAGACGTACATTATTTCACTCATCTAGAGCTGCCAGACTTGGTGCAAGGTAATTAATAAGGTTCATAAATGATTTCGCCACCTGAACATTACTCAAATCAAAATTAGCTAACGTGGATCAAGGCTCTGTTATTTGATATTGATTTAAGTTTCTTCACTTGCCTATCAATTGTGTATAAATATGAAAATAAGTAAAATGAACCCTTCATATAATCATATTACTAATGGGTAGTTTGTAATTTGGTGTTATTTTTTGAGTCGTTTAAGATTACCGAGATTACTTCTGGATTATGTTGTTAAAGAGCAGAAACACTAAATGGTTCCATCTTTGCCTATGCTGAGTTCGCTATTGAAATGCACTAATAATTGGTCGGCAGTTTTTATTATATGTAACCAGTTCGAGATGTTTCCCTAAATGTATTGGAGTCTGTTTTACGGTTGAGGCTTTGAATCATTTAGCACCTTAGTGTTTCTACATAGAATATGAGTAATAATATACTCCTAAGTGGTCAAAGTACGACAAAAAGATATTCTATACGCTGCGTGTCAAAAAATCTCCTGCTATTGCGCATCCAACTTTAAACTCCTGATGATGGCAAGCTTTCTTTATTCAAAATGTCAGTTTCCCAATCTAATATTTTCCTTAATAACTGGATTTTCCTTGGTGGTCAATATAAATTCAATAACTAATTTATGTATAAAGTTGGCGTTTGTTTTCTTTTTTTAAAGTACAAGCCGAAAATATAAGTGGATGAGGATATTTGGTATCTATAAAAACTGCAGCTTCTTAGGTTTATGTAATATTATTAAACTTAATAAATGTTTCATTATTAAATTATGGCCATTAAGCTCTTCAAGTTCCTTATTATTTTGATAGTGAAAACAATTTAGGGTGAAATAAATATTATCTAGTGACTGAAAGAATGAAAATTCATGATGAGCCTCATCACGATCGCATTGAATCGAAAGTCCTTGAATAAACTTGGTCCGATCATTGGAACTGGTTTCTGTTTTTGAATACAGAGACCTTTTAAAAGGAGAGTTTGGTTTGAGAAAAAGGCTATTTTCTTTTAACCCTTTGTTTTTATAACTAGCAAACGAATGAAAAAGTAATCGGCTAATTTTCACGGGAACCAATTTCCACTCTGCCTTGCGCTATTTTTACCCGTTCTTGACCTCCATATCTTTCCTCCTGCTCGCCAATCGAATGACTTGTCGAAGATAATAAGTGGTCAAGGCGAAGGAATGAGGAGAAAAAAAAACCCAAACGGGAAGGGGAAAGCCTCATTCTTCAAATAAACGGAGAAACCTGAAAGAACTTCTCGTTTGGATTCAGATATGCTGGATACGAATCTTCCTCAGACATCATGAGCAACACTTTCAATTACTCGTGTATAAATTCTCAACCTGTTATTTCGTAGCATGCCATCATTTATGTGCGTAAAAACAGGAAATTAAATAGGAAAAACACGATGTCACGAAAACTTTTACGGTAAGCAGATGGATGACAGTGGACTGGTGGATTGTAGTTCATCAGCGTGAATCAACGGGTAAAGAACCCAAAAACTTCGGAGTCACGAATAAAATTGTGTTACCACGAACTGCTTTCCTTAAAATTTTGATTGATGGACCGAGGTTCCTTACAAAAGAAGCGCTAGCCAGAGGGAATTTTGTGAAATTTAGAACTATTGAAAAGAATATATTTTTGCTTAATGCATGCTCTTATAAAAATGGGACTTGGGAAATCAATAGAGAAACACTTGTGTTATCTTTTTCATACGTGGCCGGAGGGTGGTAAAAAAGAGTTTTCAGGAATCTACTTCATTTTGGTATCCTAGCAAGTTTAATTACAGTCACTTTATATTACGTAAGGAACCTTTTCTCCCCACATACATCACATTATTATTAAGTAATCTACCGGTTAAGGTAGGTTTTTGGATGGACGCAATTATCCAATAAACATTTTGTAACTACAAACAAAACCCAATCCAGCAACCTACTCTACGTCAGGTCTCTCTTCTTCTCTGTGTACTTCTTTCCTCCCTTCATCCCGTCCAACATCCCTAGGCTGTTCCTGCCCTTTTCTCGCTTGCCCAACATTCTCCCCTCTATTACCTTCTTCAACATTCCACTACCGCTCAATACGCCTTTCATCCTTTTTTCCTGCCTCCAAAGGATTTCTCCCAACAAAACCCTCTCCTCACCCACCATCCCTAGTAATTCCTTATTTATACATTTATTTTATTAAATGATAAATATGATGAGTGAATATTATCCTAATAATGTATCATTAATTCACAATAACTTGAGTTATAGTTTAATGGTCTTGATATGATGGTCAAGAATTGAAACATGATTTTTAAAAATTATGGGGGGTTGTATGTCTAAATATTTTCTTCTCATTCTCTCCCTGAATCCGTCAGAGCGCTTCAATTAGGTACTCTAGAGTTTTAGAAGCACGATTCTTACGCATTATGTTTCATTGCCGTCAAATTGCGTTATTTTTCGATTCGCTAGAGCGGCATTTCTTTTTGCATGGCGCTCTAGGAAAAAAAAGATACGTGGTGAATTTAGCATCGTCCTTTGAGCGCAGGACCTGGAGCATTTCCAGATTCTAATGGCTCAGATAGTTGGCGTAGCTATCACCTGGGGGAGCCGGCGTGATGTCCCTGCCCATTGCTCTTTTTTCTTCCTTCCCCCATCCCCCTTCTTTCTTTCTCCCTCTTCCAGAAAGCCCCTTCCTTATCTTTCTAACTTCTCTTCCTTCTCTTCCCCTTCCCTTTCATTTCCATCACTTTGAATTTCCATCTCCACTATCCATGGAAATGTTTGGGCTTGCGCCCTTTTCCTCATTCTCTCTTTTCCCGGTCCATTTCTCCCCTTCTTTCCTCTTTCCCAAGCCTCTCGGCTCGAATCCTGCCGAGGCAAAAATTTGTTGGCAAGGTTGTTCAAATTCCCGCAGGCGATAAGGACGTGCATGCCTATTTTACGGTCGCTTAAAGTTTTCATGCCTGTCTTACGTTGGTCGGAACAAGTGCCCTTCCATAGCTCAAGGAGTTTGGAGAGGGCTGGTTACGTGTACGCCGGAAAAAGTAGATTGCCAGCAGGTTTTTAAGAGTATGAGGGAAGTATCCTGGATCTGGAATTATCTGGACTAGTTGACGCATGTTAATAATTTATTTTAGAAAAGTAGATAACTTAAAATGCGACTCTCCGCGAATAGAAACGTTCGAAAAATCTATATTAAATTTTGCATTTACCGTGGATTTACTACCGCTCTATGGAAGGCTTATGGCTATTAAAATAAACAATGGATTTTAAAAATAATAAAAATATATATACATATACAAACAAAACACATACACATGCAAACTTATCAGTATATGGTTAGCGCGAGCATTTACGTTGTAATTAATAATATAGTTCTCTGGTAAAACACAGTTCCAAATTCCCCATCATTAGAACACTGTTTTAGTTGTCAATGTATTTTAATCAGATACATGTCCTGCTAGTAAGAGGTTTAAAGGGGATAAGGAAAAGAACATTTGATTTCATTTGCGTTTAGAACGATACGTACATCAATTCCCAGCAACTGTCGGATTAGCATGACGGACATAACAATGTTCGGTCGCATCTACTCGCGAATTCGAACCCGTCCTCTGGCATGAGCGTTGGTCGAGCGCCGATGGTTTATCCCATGGGAAATCCTAACAAGGCCAGGCTTATTGGGATCGCATCGGTACCCGTATCATTGGTGATGTCCGTAAAATAAAAAAAAGTTACTTGTCTATCCTTCTGGGTATGGCATCTGGGATCGAATTTTAGAGTTTAGTCGTGGTATTAAAGAACAACTCCTCCCCTTCATTCTATTATCCAGTGTTCCTGTATATTTGTTTTAGAATAAAACTTTTAGAAAAGCTTGAGAATACATTTAAAAGGTTTAATGTAAGTGAATATTATAATGCAGAAGAAGGTAATAATTATTCTCTGACATTAGGTGTTTCTGATATTTTGAGAGCTTAGTCCAATGGATATGCTAAACACCTTCATCATTGACCTATTGAAAAATCGAGGGTGAACCGTGATTTGTGACCAAGACCCGGAGTTGGGAGAAAAAAAGATGGAATAATAAAATAAGAGTGGAATAATAGAGAGGTCGCGTGATGGAGGCATAAGTGCTAATTCCAGATCGGATTATAATATCTCCCGTCCTACATAGGCAGCCAGGTTTAGCGTGACTTTTTTGTAATTTATACTTTTACAAGACCTAAACTGCGTATTAATATTAAAGTACTATCAATTTGGGTGGTTTATTTAAATGTTAATTCTGTCGAGTAATGCAGAAGGAAATAAAGTGATGAAGTACTCTCGTTACCCCCAAAACACGTTCACGCACAATCGATCACATACCTGTCTGTGAGGGAGATTTAGTGCCAACTATACAATACTCTATCCAAAACTGTAATACTAGTTGCCAAAACGCTGTGATATGTTAACTGAGATTGTTTTCCAATGAATGATCATAAAGTACTCGTCCGATATTGTTGTAAAGTTTTCTCAAGCCTGCTATACAATATAACTGAGGAAATAAGTGAAGTAAACTGTGAGTTTATAAACTTATATGCTTCCATAGAATAAACAAATTAGTATATAGCGAAATATGAAAATTTTTCTTCCCTTAAATAGGTAGGATTGCTGAGTTTTAAATTGCTTAGCTATTTTATTTGGAATTTGAAACTCGTATATAACTTTTATATTTATTTCACAATCGCATTTACCATACGAAAACAATAGGAAATGTTGAAATCTTATCACTGAAAACTTTTGAGTTGACTTCGATAATATGTAGGAAGTAAGGTAAGCGCTGAATCCGAGAACACATGCAACAAGGTAAAAACTAAATGCTCCTCGCTGTAATTACAGAAGCTTATGTCGCGAAGTGATATCTACGAAGAAACCATATGTTAAGCGCGGACGTGTGCGAGAGCATCAGGCACGTGGAAGTGAATACGCAAATACTACTTGTTATGCATTCACTTTGGCGTGGGATCGGTGCCAGAACTCAAAGCGCGGGACATAATCTTGACAGCGTTATGTAATTTCGAAGCGGGCGATGGACTGCCTGAAAATGAAAGGAAACAACGGAGTTTGAAGGTCGAACGAGAGAAGAAAGAGGCCACTATATTCGATCCCGATAGGCAAGTGACCTCCTTCACACCTCATTAACTGTTTCTGGGGACGTCGATCCTTAATATTAAAAAGATTTTGCGTGGCTGAAAGCTAAGAAATATTTTTGGATCTTGTGATTAGATATGTATTTTATAAACATTCCTTTTCTGATACAATACCCGACAACAACCGTTTTTACATCTCAAGTAGCATATGTTCCGGTACCTTAAAATGAAAAGTGAGGAAAATTGTCTTTGAAATTAATTTTATCATAAAATATATAGATTGCTTTTTTCTGAAAAAATACCTTGTTCACACTCAGGTAGAACTGTGTTTTTCAGATATTAAATTGAAATATACAGATAGCGATGATAAGATAGAGATATTATGATAATAATTTCACATGGTCGCCAAAAGGTATCCATTTGTAACATTGACGTAATCACTTACCTGTGTACATCATTTGCGAAATTTCATCCAAAATATAAATTATTGTAGACTGGATTAATAATTAGGGGAATTTTCAAGTAAAGTTACTTACGATTTAGTAAAATTTGGCGGATTCATCATGCATTTCATGAAATATGTCATTTTTCTTATTAATTTGGTGAGTTCTGCTTAATAAATTTAATATATTATTATCATGAGTATATTTAAGAGTTATTAACTCGAACTGCTCGATCACGCCACCAATGGCGTATTTCAGCAGAATCTTACAACACTGATGATGAAATTCTCAATTTATTTTTACTATATATCTTTCACAAAGATTTTTCACATCTTTAACGTATGATTTATGATATAAATATCAAATGAATTTAAATACATGAACATTACATTCGACCATGTAAATGTGCATAATATTAGCATGCTTTGATCCTTTTGATTCTGGTGAAGTCCAATAGCACTTTTCATTTTCTATAAAGGACTTCTGAAACTCTAACATATACTTTTCATATGCACCAAATTTTCCTTGGAAATTTATAAGTGACTAAAACCATTGAAATTATTGACTGAAAATTCATTGCCGTCCAATTGAACCCAACGTTTCCCCACACTGGAAAGTTGCTGCCAGTTACGTCTGCAACATGGCTGAAGTAGATTTACGTAGAAATATTTTTCAAGCAATATTAAAATTAATATTAAAAAGGCTTGAAAACCAAGTCTATTCCATATATTTAAAATTTATTTTCATAGAATGTATTCATCTTAACTATATAACGGTTAGTAATAATAGATTTCATATTACCCGATGAAGGAAATCACACTGTTTTACGTTTAATTTCAATCCTGGAGATTATCTCGAAATCTTGGGCTATTAAGAATGTGTCTTAGGATATCCACTTTGCTGAAAAGCTATATCTCCGGAAGCCTGGACGTCGATGGAAGACAGAAAACGGATTGGATCGCTTCGATTCAACTTAGAAAACATCCTCGACGGTTTTCGTCGAGCACCATTCGAAACCGCTATTCGTCGCTTCTCCATTATTTTCCTTGCGTCACGAAGAGGTGGGGATGAAAAGACGTACAGTGAAAAAGATAAAAATATTTCTTCAAAGGATGCACTCCGACGTTCGTAGTCCCTGATGTGATATCTCCCAAAACAAGATTTTGCCGGGGAGCCTCCCAAAAGAAAATACTCAAGAGCTAATGTGGAAAAGGGAATAGGAAAAGGGTTAGGAAAGGGCGTGAGAAAAAAATGCAAGCTGGAAGAAGGGGTTTAAAGGGTTCGGTAAAAGGTTAAGTTTCGTCGGATAAGCCGCTCCCCCATCCTCTTTTCACCTTTCTCCCCTCCCCCTTCGACTTCATCCTCATGGTTTCTCGATGAGAAAAAGAGGGAAATTTATATATATATATATATATATATATATATAAATTTCCCTCTATATACATACAATATTTCCCCAATATACATACATATATTTATATACGTGAGTGGTTTGAAAAGTTTCCGACTCAGAAAATTTCTGAAAAAATGTCTTGTATCTTTGTTAGGTCGGAAACTTTTCAGACTATATTTACAGACTTTAGACAGAAACTTTTTCAGAATATATATATATACAGATATACATTTATATGCATAAATTAGTGTATACATTTTTTTGAATGACCACACCTTTTCCCATTAGCGAAGGCGTATAGCGCGAAAAGACGCACGCCGAACAAGTAATTTCTCGCTCCCGTAAACTTTTAACGCCCGCTTTGTAATTTTTCTTCGGGGTGGGAAAGCGGAAGACGGCGGTTTGCACACCTTTTCCGTGGCTTTCCAATCTCCTCCCCTTGCCCCCTTTCTCCTTCGTCCACACCCGCCGCCTTCGGTACATCCCCATTCCCTTTCCCTCGATGCATTATCTCCTCCCCAACTCCCTCATGTCCTCCCCACCACGGGACAGGATATATGGCTTGCCGGGTGGGAGGAGAGGCGGTTGAGAAATACTTCTGCCACCATCCAAAAACCCTCCCTCCCTTCAACATTCCCTCACCCCTCCGAATCCTTTCTCTCTCCATCGATTTCGAGGGTAAAACCCTACCCTCCGTTCATCATCCATCCCACCCTCTGGAATCGCCCCCCTCGTGGAAGACGGAAGGAAGTGAGGAAGGTGAGAGGGAGATAGAGGTGGCTGGGTCGGTGGGGAAAAGTGGTGGGCGGAGGGAATGAGCGAACTAAATTAGGGGCACTGGAAAAGGTTGCAGGGCGGGGTTGAAGGTGGGTGACGGGAAGAGGGGGACAGGATCTCGATTTGGGGTTGCGGTGAGTTGTCGAGTGCGCCTTGATATAAAGAGACCACCTCTCCATGTCCCATTCCACCCCGAAGTGGCATTTGGGGTTCCACGTAGTATCAGATGATATACGCGACCAGAATGAACCTCCATTGGAGCCTAATGAAGTGAACAGTTTATATGACCTATACTCAGTTTTTAACTATATTAATAAATTAAAAATGTTTATAATTAATTGTGATCTCTCTAAAATCTTGATCGTTTGACGCTCGATGGGAAAATGAGTCATGAATCCTTTTAATGTTTTCGGGATTTCCTGCTTCATAGGCACTGAACATTTTTTAAGGGTCGACGCTTCCTTGCTCATACTGGGAGCAACGTCAGAATCTGAAGATTGAGTTCTTTTTTTGTTCCCGTTCTTTGTGTATCTGTGACAGTCACCAGTTTCATTATATTGAACATTTTTTTATTATCAAACAGCCCGTAAGTTCAGTCGGTGCGTTATTCAACCTTATTATACATAAATACCAGAAAATAATAAAGCACTAATGAAGAAAATACGGTATATCGCAAAAGGCGATCGGGAATCAGGTGTGATTGCTAAAACGTGTGAATGCTACCATTAATTGGCTTTGAGGATGACTTAGTAGCTGTTTCCGAGTGTTTTATATGGATGACTAAACGTATACATGTATATTCCTGTCGCGGAAGGCTTGCCTAATATATTTCGCAAGCATTTCGCGTGAAAAAGTTTTTGCTTAATATCATGGGCAAGTATTTAGGTAAGGAAATGAGTTAAAACATAGGTTTTGCGCGTGGAGGGAAGGAGGTGATTAGAAGGAAAAAGTTGTCAGGAGGAAGTGGCAGAGTTTATTGTTTAAGATGTGGCGAGGACGGCCATTGAGTGGGAGGTGTCTTAAAGAAGTAGGTAGATGGGATCGGAAAATAGAAAAAAGCGCAGGACAGGATGAAAGTGGCGGGTTTTGATCGTCACCTGTTTCTTCCTCCCTCCGACCCAGCCGTCCGCCCCCCCCTCTCACCTCCCCCTTGTGTCGTTCGATGGCCCCGGTCGAACCGCGTGAACTCGCCTCCTCCGCCCCTCCGCTTCCTACCGATCCCAACCGGGGCCGTCCCGGGCAGCTCCCCGAGCCACTCATAAGCTGCCGCCGGTCCAAAACGTGCACGTACCCTCTTAAATATATGAATTCGTGTGTTTGTGTGCTTTCACGCATATGGGAGCACCTTCGTGCCCTCGCTCTCTAAAGAAGGAAAACATATTATTGTCTTAACCGACTCCGACCGTTGGATCCTCTCTCTTCTCTTCCAATTTCGCGGTGTCCGCCGCCGTGGGGGAAGAGTTGGAGGGGGGAAAGGGGACCCGATTTTGTGTACACACAAAAATATGGGGGCGGAGACGGGATGTTCAGTTGGGGGGGTGACTTTACCGCGCCGACCTCACGGCGCCCCCATTCCCCTCTCCCCGCTGCGAAGCTTCTCCTTCCTTCTCTCCTTCCTCTCCCATTCCCTTCCTATCCATCTCCTTTCTGTCTCCCACTTCTCTTCCTCTCTTTCCTCCGTCTCTCCGCAAACAACGTCTTTCACCTTCCTCCTCTCTCTCTCTATCCCCCTGACCGTCGCCGGCTTCGCGGAGGGAATGCCTTCCGCAGCCACCGCCGCCTACATCGATCCGCTAACACCCCCCTCCAACACGCTACCCCTTCCCTCCCCGACGCACGTGCTCTGGCCCACAACCAATGGCGTGGTCCCTTCCCCTATACCTCCCGATTTTCCTCCCATTCCTCTTTCCCTTTCGCACTCTTCCTCCCTCCCAACCACCTTGTAACCGGAGGGGAAGGACAAGTTATAAGGGAGGAGTCGAGGGGGGCAAAAGGGGGACCGAAGGAGGACCTCTACCGTTGTTGGCTCCGCGGCTATAGCGTCGGCGGGGACTCCCCAACTTTTATCTTTCGCACGCTTTCTCCCCTTAACCCCTCCAAACGCCCCCCTTCCCTCCCCCAAAAATGTTGAAGCCACCGGTAGCTCCGCCGTTCTCCGTAACTCCCCGTCTGCTACTGCTGCCGTCCTGCTTCATATAATTACTATGCCATACGCAAGCACACTCAGACACACACACACGAACGCGCGCGTGGAAGATTCGCCAAAGCGACGGATGCGACTCTCTTGAGGCCGTCGGAAGGTGCATTGCCGTGCTTCTGTTGCCGTTGGTCCTGTTGACCACGTGATCGACCGCCCTATCGTACCTCTCCCCCTCTCCTGTCAACCCCTTCCCCTCTCCTCTCGCGACCTTCCCCCTCTTCTTCCGAATCCCCTCCAAACTCGACCCGTCTACCGCCCGTGGACTTCCCTCACCATTCCCCGCTCCCTCTACACCCCCCCGCCCTACCCTCCCAAACACACATCCTTCTCTATCGAAGCGTGCGCAGAGTGCCCCCTTCTCTACAGTGACTCCCCTCCCGACGTCTCTCTCACTGCCGCGGTACCAAGGGGGAAAGGGGGTTTGGAGGGAGGGAGGAGGTAGAGGGAGGGAGAGAGAGAGAGAGAGAGAGATGTAGCCAGGCGGGTGGAGGGGGTTCGGCCGGAGGAGGAGGGGGAGGAGGTATCGGGCGGGAGGGAGTCTCCGCTCTGTGACGCCCATTCCGTCTGGGGCGGTCGTTTGGTGGGCAACCCCCTCTGAATAGCGCGCCGCTTTCCCGCCCGTCGAGTGCCTCCGGACCGCCCGCCCTCTTTTTTTCCGACGCCGAAGACGCCGTCGCCGCCGAACGTCCTCCTTTCCTTCCCGCCTGCCTTCCTCCGAGCGCCCGGTGAGGGAGCGCCGCGGGGGGTCGAGAGAGTGGGAGGGAGAGAGGTGTGTGCAAGAGTGCAGGGTTCCTACGCCCTCTCTTCTCCGCTGCGCTACCGTCGCCGCCGTGAGTCTGCAGAGGAGGGCCGTGGGTTCGCGAGGGTGAAGGGTGTCGCCGGTCGTCCATCTCTCCGCCCCTCGCGTCCGGTTTGACCGGGATAGGTGTGGAAAGGGGTGGTGTCAAAGGTGGTGGTGGTGGTGGTGGGATGGGAGGGCCTGCCGGGAGACGTCGCGGCCGCAGGGGCGGGGGACTCCAGAGGGACCGGGGCGGAGGAGGCGGCGGTGGTGGAGGCGGTGGTGGTGCAGGAGGAGGAGGACCGGGGGACGGTGGTGGAGACGGCTCTGTCCGTTCCGGGGGTGGCAGCCCCAACTCGCCCCTCCTGAGTGGCTCCCCGAGGGAAGGGGCATCGCCCTCGCTGTTTTCCCTGGACGCCGTGCACGCGGCCGCGGCGACCACCACCGCATACGGGGGCGACGGGCACCGGTCTCCGCCGCCGCTCCCGCCCCCATTACCACCGCCCCCACACCACCCGCACCAGAGGGTTCGACCGATGAACCTGCACCATCACCACGGCATGATGGGGGGCGTGAGGGGTATGTCCCGCTCGGGTAGCGGCGGGTTCGGCCTCGGGGGCGGAGGATTCGGTGGAGGTTTGGGAGGCTACGGGTTCGGCGGCGGCTACGGAGGAGGTGGAGGAGGTTTTTACGGGGGTGGAGGCGGTGGCGGTGGATTCGGCAGCTTCGGAGGCTTCGGGGGAGGCTACGGTGGGATGGGAGGAGGCTTCGGCGGCTACGGCGGCGGTGGTGGTTTCGGTGGTATGGGCGATAGTTTGGGTGCCGGATGGGGAGACTGGATCGGCTGGATAGACGAAGGCGGGGAGGGGGGAGGGGACCCGTGGGAGGACGCGGAGTACGGGGTGTACGCGGGGGACGTGGGTCGGAGGCTGAAAGGGGGTCGCGGACGGGGGGGAGGGGGAGACGGCTTGGACGACGGGGGCGGAAGGCGTCGCGGGGGCGGCGGGGGTCCGCCTCCCCGTCGTCGCCTCCGGAACAAGAAGAAGAAGGAGCAGAAGACGACGACGGAAGCGTTTAGGAGCAGGTGAGGAAGACTTCTGGCGCAACGCACGGCACCCAAACTGGCTTTACCGGCAGCACACACACTCTCTCTATATCTATATATATCATAGATACATAAACTATCTCTCTCTATCTCTCTAAATGAATATTATATATATATATAAAAAGATAAACAAAATCTCTCTGTCTCTCTGCATATCGAGCACCACGCACGCGGAGTCGATCGTGGCCTGCATGGCGGCCGAGGAATGTGCGCCTCTCATGCGTCGTATGTATTCAAAAATACATATGGCTAACTAAAAAAAAGGAGGAGAAGTTCAAAAAAGTGGTGTGGCGACCCTTTTTGGGTTCTAAATGGAGTTCTCGGTGGGAGACTTTACCGGCAAGACAGTGGTACCAACCTCCCCGCATTTTGCTACCGTGTGGCAGCTATCATGTCAGGAGGCCAAAGTACCTGCATATGCATATCTGTTGCAAAAATAAAACATATAGAGAGTGGAGTGGAGGTGAACAAAAGAGAATCTTGCATTATAAAAAAAACCTCAGTCACTTCGATCACTGCTTGTTGCGAGCAATCGCAAGGCACGCAGACTGTGGTGCTTGACGCATTTTCGCGAGAGAAAGGACTGCAGCTGCTTGTAATATCCTCTGAAGTATATTATTTATATATATATATATATAACCACATTTGCTTCTTGATTCCGAATGACATGCGAAATGCAAAAAAAAAGTAAAGAAAATGTTAACACCCACCCAGCACGCATTACCAAGCTTTTATATATATATATTAAAATATTTAACTTGCATGCTGAAAGAAAGAAACGGAAGATTATATCTTCTGTGTGCTTTGAATGACGGAATCGAGCAAATAAAGCTAACAACGGCTCGGGGTGTTGTTGTTGATTGAAACGAAGAATGGCCGAGTTGCTGTTAGTCTGCATTGCATTTGATGTGCCAATTGGACTAGGATTTTGCTGAGCAAGGAAGCAAAATAGACCCTATTTCCACGCAACACCCAGTACACTGTAATTCACACAAGTACACCAGTGGCTCCCACTTTGGATGGAAGAATCAATTTACCTTTATCGATCCTGAGAGAAAGCAAGCACATGGCTGGCATGCAAATCTGGCTTTTTTGACTCGAAAAAGTGTTGTTCACCCTCAACCTCTGCTTCTTCAACAAAAAAGGTGTGTGCTTCCACTGGATGTGTGCTACTTTTAGTGAGTCCATCCCTGGCTGATCTCGTGAAGATGAAAACTTTTTTATTTATCACTGCATTGAGAAAGTAGACTGGGTGGTTTTATTTGTTCGTTTTGCAGATCCATGTGCGTGATAGTTATATTTTTGTGCTGTGAAGAAGTATACATTTGAGCATTTGATTTGGTTTGTCGCCGTAGTTTGTGAAGAATTAGATTTATTTAGTCATTTCACTGCATTGTATGAACTTATGATGATTGCCTATTTGGACTGTAGTAAACATTATGATTTCTATGCAAAGTGACAGCATAAGATTTGACTGTACAATGTGTGTCAGTTGTGACATACATTTGCATTATCAAACGCTATTATTTTGTGCTGATGTTTTGGTAGTAGACAAGATTAGTGTTGATATTTTATCAAAAGAGTTAATGTTCCAAATTTCATAAAAAAATGTACCTGAAGAATGTTTATTGAAAATTATGTACACTTCAGTCTACATTCCTAATATTAGTATTGTCATGTGCTAACTATATTTTAAGATGTGTATACAAAACAATTGATATGAGTGCATTTACGTGAAATATCTCTTGAGATATTTTTAATGCCAAAGCGAGTGATTAAATAATGAAGTTCATTTTACTCATTTGCAGGATATAATATTAAGACATAACTAATATACGGGGCTATAAAAATAATTTTAGGGAAAGGGAGAAATTTGTTTATATAGTTATATACTTATGTTGTAATCAAGTCAGTTGCACGTAATGGGGGAAGGGAATGCGGCACTGACGTCACAAGCGCACTGATGCAACAACTGGCCCGTTAGCAAGATATTCTATTCTTTATTTAGTTATTGGTCTATGTATTTAAATTGGAAGGTCAAATTAAAGCTTAACAATTTGTATTGATTGGCAACTATGAGAATGATTACTTTTGCACCTTCATATTTGCAAATTTTACTAGTTATATGTTTGAAAACTTCACTAAATATTTGGTAATATTTTTTCCAGTTACTCAGTTCGACCATTTATCTTGTCTTTATGAATTCGGAGTTGACAATACCATAATTTATTTCACGCATTGAAATTACCTCTTCTTTTAACAATGATTTCAAATTTGACTGTTATCATTTGGATAAGATATGATACTATAATTTATCAGAGTATAGGGAAACTCAGTAACATCTTTAAGCATCAAGTACATTAATTAAACTGTTATTGTTCCTCATACATGGGTTTTAAAACTCTGGATATTTTATGGAATAGTATAAGTAATCAGTTACAGTCTTCTGAAGAATGCCTTCCCAATTGAAAAACAATAAGTTGATTAGGAAAAATTCCGACTAATTTGCCGCCTCGTACTGATATATTTTTATAGACACAGATTTTTGCAATACAGGTTTTAATAAATATATTTTTATAATCACCTAGATATTTAGCATGTTTTTAATGTAATTTTTTAATGTGAGCACAAAAAAATATGCTAAAATTCAAATAATAGGTGTTTTTTTGAAGAACTGAATAAAGGACAGGTTCACTAAAACTGTTTTTTTTTAAGATTATATTCTACCACGATAGACCTCACCAAGTCTTATGTCTCAATTTATGATCGACAGATTGGATGCAGAAGTAGTGCAGCCGGTATTATATTCGGTAGCTTAATATTTTGATGTTTTATGAGGGCACGGGGAACGGATCTGAACACTTATTCTCGATTTAAAGGTTAGGAGATAAGGGAACCAACGATGGAAATGCCAGCCGCATTGCTGGCGTCATTAACGACAGAGCAGTTCGATATTTCTTTTACAGGTGAGGCTTGATCGGGAAAATAATTTATTTTATAAAATTGAAGGTCGCAATCACGGATTTGGAAAGTTACCTAGTACCTATTTAGTGTGACCCAATAATGTGTGACATTAACTCTTATTGATTTTTAAATGATGATTTCAACTGAAGGGATGTCAATATTTACTGTGATATCAATTAGTCCTAATCTAATAAGTTTACAAAACAGTAACTATATATTTTTTTACAATGTAAACATTATGTATTTTATAAAATTTTAATAAATAGTTGTTTTTATTTCTAAGATATTATTTATTTTAATCGGTACTTTGTTTCTAACATTAACCTGTTCGTTTAAAACGTCAGAGGCATGATGACTGAAAGGAACACTAATTACATCTAGTGAACCTTTCGTATCTACCGTCATGATTCCGCCGAAGAAGGACGTAAGAATTATGTTAAATTGTTTTTTTTTAGCATTTATGACATTTAACACTATTAAAAATTACCGAAACGATCTTCTTCCTCTACATCCAGAATTCAGCATAGCCAAACGAAATGATTTAGCCACGGTAGATCCATAAATTCAAATTAACGAAAGAAACATAGAAGATTATTAGGGTAGCGTCCATTAGGAGTAATCCAACTAACTTAACATCATTTTTCGCCTTTTTTTTTACCCTCCCCTTTCATTATGCTTGGCATGTATAATTTAGTGTCATAAAATTCGTAGTCATAATGACCCCTACCGTTGATTTCATTTTCCCCTTTCACTCCCTCCTCCTCTCCTTTCTCGACCAGCCATTTCTCTCCCCCCCCCTCTCTCTCTCTCTCTCCTGACTCCAAACTTTACCCGATTCCACCACGAGCTCCCTTCCAGATTTAGTCTATGAAGCTCACTCTCGTCGGAGGGGAAGCCACCAAAAGAAAGAAACTGGCGGTCCTGATTTGAAGGATTTCGGTTCTTTTTTGTTTTTTTTTTTAAACGTTGCACACTGGATAAGCGCCGAGTAGAACCAATAATTCCGTGGTCTCTCGCGAGGGAGAGAAATTACCATTTCACATCTGCCGACGTTATTTATGCGGCGTTGGAAAGTAGTAGTAGTGTTGGGGAAGGGGATCCAGCGAAAGGAAGGAGGAGGAGGAGGCGGGTCTACGGTCCGCCGTGGAATGGGAGGGAGGTTAGGCGAGTGGACAGGTTATGGGAGAGGGAGGATTGAATGGGCGAGTGTGGGGGGGGGAGGGGCCTTCCAAGGACGCCCAACCAGATCCGCGGGGGCTGGGAGTTTGGGTCGCACGGCTTTCGGGGAGGTAAGCCTTCCAAGGCCCAAGCAATTGCCCTCCGACCCATTCCACCTTCACCTCTCCCCCTGAAAACCCCTCCTCCGCATCCACATCGAACGCTACCCTCAAAGGGACACCAACTGCCGGGAAGCACGCGAGCGAGAAGGGTGGGGGAGTATCGTGTATGGTGCGAGAGAGTTGGAGGGGTGGCGGTTCGAAGCGGAGGGAAAAATGGGGGGGGTGGGAGACGTTGAAGCGGTGGGAGCGGTAATCGGTTTGAGTCCGAGGCGGGGAAAAGGCTCGAGGGGTCCGGGGTTCGACGCGATGGAGTGTGGGAGGGAGAAGAGGTTTTTTTTGGTTGGGAAGGGTTGAATGTGACGGCTCATGGGCGAGTGGGAGCGGAGTTGGGAAGAGCAAGGTGAAGACGATCCCTTTCTTTGAAATGGGAATGGGAGTACGATCCGGGGGTGGGGATGGCGCGGCAAATTTTTTTCGGCGAATCTCTCACAGTGGGATAAGGCGAATCGGTCTCGCCCATTCTCCCTGAATGACAAGGGGGCAAAATAAAAGAAAAAATAGGAATGATTCTTCTGGTCGTTCGGCGTGGGGAAGTAGGAGACAAGGGGGAAAAACCGCTGAGTGAGGAGGTGACCGTTCGGTAGGAGTAAATGGTCCAAGAGATAGCCCGGGATGGCTAGCGTATTGTCAGGGGGAAGTCCCCCAGGGGAGGAAGGTGTGTCTAGGAAGGGATATGTATCAATTTACCAGCAGGACAGTCATAAAATCGGACGGTGATTATTCCCGAAGGAGGAATAGGAGCCCCCTCCCGACTTATTTTACTCTTACCATGGAGAGAATCCTCATTTCATTCATATTGCCGCTGACAACAGGGTACCTAAGATTGATTTCAGTAGACACTCCCATAACTTAACTCTGCAGGTGAA
>CM073771.1:37357355-37462232 GCA_037158775.1 Hetaerina titia
AAGGGACTCGAACGCCGATGCATAGCGCATGAGAGCGAGAAGGAGAGAAAGTGCGGGTAGGGAAAAATAATGGATAAAAGAAATGGGTGAAAAGGGAGAGAGAGAAAGAGGTAGAAAGAAAGGGGTGTTGTCCTCAGGTGGGTAGGGCGCGCGGCAGGTAGGCAAGAGAGGACGAATAAAACCGGGACGGGCGCGCAAAGCTGTCCCCGGCGGAAGTAGTGTAAGGCAGCCGAGAGGAAGAGGGCACTACCTCCTTTTCCTCCCGGGTTCATCCCGTCCCTTCTTCTCCACCCAAACTCCTCCAATTCCCCCCTCGACTCTCAACCCGGCCCGCGCCCTCTCCAGGCCTCCACCACCCCCTACTCCTCCGCCTTCCGTCGGGCGCATTCCTGGGGAGGAGAGACGGGCGTTTTCGGAGGTGGGAGCGAATGGTGAGGACAAGGAGTGGAGAGGTGGTTGAAAATTGGGAGGGAGGGGAAGTTTGGGAGGAGGAGAAGGCCGAACGCGGCCGGCGATGGTGCAGGGACATGCCAGCGCGGCGCCCTCGGGAGCCAAGGCGGCCGGCCGGCCCGTCACGCGAGCACGCGAGTGAGGAGGGTGTGGAGGAGGGGTGCGGTGGGGAGTACGCGGGTGGGGATTGTAGGGAGAGAGGGGGTTCGCGCTCCCACTCCTTCTCCTTATTCGCCGACCCACCACCTCCACTGCCTCCTCCGGGGTCGGCCTCCTCCTCATGAGGAGGGAGGGCGACGGTGGGATGAGGCGAGAGGAGGGAGGGACTTGACCGTCGACGCCGCATCGCATCGATCCGGGTACCTCCGGTCCGAAGGACGCCTTCCCGACGGTCTTCCCCGCTCTCCTCTCCCTTCCTCACTCTCATATAGCATCTGCTTCCACACAGCTCCCCTTTTGCTAAGGTTTCGGCCAGGGTGCTGGCGGATGGCATGATAAATCAAGAGAGGGTAGGTTAGGGATTTTTAAGCCAGAAGTATCGGGATAATCACGATGCACTCGTTTTTTGAAAAGGAGTCAAAAATTGTAAAATTATTTAAGTAGCAGACTGCATTATCGAGGCATGTGAGATATTTTACTAATTGAAAGTGCGGAAAAACGTAATATACGTGAAGTAAATCATATCAATTATACCTGGTATTTTGGAGAGGAGTTTATTATTGATTATTATTATAATAGTTTTACACTATCTGGAATATAGTTAGTGTGTATATATATATACACATATATATGCATATATATACATATATATACACACACACATTGACACATATATTATTCGATTGTAATAACTTCAAGACTGATTGTTTGAAGTGAATGCAAAGGATGGCCAATGCATCGAAAAGAATGGCTTGCCATCCTTTCGTTCACGAGTTTTGACTTTAGTAAGCTCCATAGGAACTGTCGTGGAATGAAATTCAATGATTACAGTACACGTATAATTTTAAGATTTAAGAGAAATATTTCCAACCGGAGAAATACGCGGATGACCACATTAATAAGGTATGACACATATAATTATGATTTTTTGCCATTCATCATAATGGTAATCACTTGGCCAAATAACGCACAATGAATGACTCCGTACGTTAATTTTCCAGGTTTTAAAAGTTAGAATTTGACTCGTCTTGAACTCCTTGTCTGGTGGAAGAATCTAGAAACTTCTCTGAAGACAAGGAGAGACAGACCGCGCGGAACTTCCCGTGGTTTGGTAATATTTTTAACGGCCTAGTCCTGTTTTCTCCCCATGGACTTGAGCAATTGCCTCCTCGTGGATCGACCCCTCCCCATAGCACGGAAAATCACATCGAGAATGAGAAATTCCTTTCCTCGTGTCCCACATTCTTTCCAAAATAACACCGGCGCCATGAAACGAGCGTTGAACCAGGATTCTTTAATAAGAGGGGAATACTTCCTATTTTCCAGCAGGGTAAAGCGATGATGCCACTTACAAAATTAAGATAGTTGTTAAGAGTTTTTGGAAAAAGTTGTGCCGAAATTTATTCTGTGACGGAATTCTTTCCTCGCCAAGGTCACTCTTTAATCAAGATTTTTAATAACATACGCCCCCTAAATTCGATTGAGTAAATTATCATGCCTGACACCATTCGCTTTCGTGACGTTCACTCTAATAACTGCTAGGAATCCATTAGGATCAACTGATTTACAAATAATATTCAATTTATGCTTAAGAAAATTATTGATTTTACATTGATTTAATAGGTATTGTTGATTTTTCTTTTCGAAATATTTAGGAGTATACAATTGCCTATGGTTAGATTATAAGTTTGGTTAGGTTATAGTCTATCAAGAACTTAAACTATACACTTGACAAAGAGTACGCAGTACATAAAAGCTGAGTTAATAATGAAGGTTAGTAAAATCATATCCTCTTTAATTTGGGTACCTACTCAATGGTAATGCCTCACAAACATTTCCAAATTACGAATCTCCATTGATACGCATGTTAATTTTTATTTAGTTTATTTAGTTCCATAGTTTAGAGATTACAAGGTCAGTGGATGGCACAATCGATATGAATCAGATTTTATGATTGTATCATCAGTATATATTGATGCTAATTGTGTCGTTTGGTATCAGGAAAGGAAATAATTATCTTTCATGCACATAGATACAGCATTGTTTATGTTTAATGGGCATGGGTATTCACATTAGCGTAAAAGTGAGTTAATTGTATGCAAGAATTATCTATACTACTTTTACACTGTATACCTTCATTTGATATAACTTTTGAAGCCATTTGTATTTTATAATTTCGGCTAAAGGAAAATACCACATCAATAAGCTTTCATTGAGTGACTGTTGTAGGCGATACCGCCTTGAAGTGTTTCATCAGATTGATAGCCTTTGTTATCCGCAATCAACTAATTTTAAAAATTTATTTTCTCTATGCAGTTTTTCACACACAAGATGAATATTAATACACTTACGTAATTAAATACTCCAGTAAAAATAATTTGAGTGTGTCTAGTTAAATCATTTGATTTTTATGGATGAGAATTAATTAACGTAATTGTATTAAATAACACCGAAGACTAAAAATGCAGGTAATTCTCCTTTAGCGTTTTCCAAGGATTTAATGAATGACTTAATTTTATCTCATCACCGCGGGCCTCGTTATCACTGCTCTTCTAAAATCTCTCTCTTTTGCAATTATATCTGCGTTAAAATTTAATGGTATCCGGGAAAAACTTCATTTTTACCAGCAAAACAAAGACGTAGCACGGATACTGATGGACCCACCTTAGCCTTATTTGTTTCCGGAGAATAGCTGCGACCACCCTTTCCCAGCACTTTCACGAGGCGTCTCTCGTCCCTCTCCGGAAGCAAGAAGAGGTAGAGAAATAAAACAAAAGTCCCAGTTACATCCTCTCGTAAATATGCTCTTTAGCTTCGTCACGTTTCGATGACTTGTACGGCCGGTGTTGTGGAGGGTATGCGTCCGAGGGTGGGATAGCGAAAAACATGTGAGATGAGTGGCCACCCTCCCCTCTATACCCTCCCTTTTACGCAAGTCCACAGTCTTTAGCGCCCCTCGCTCCTGTTCCCTTCGCTTTACTCCTCCGCCACCTCGACCCCCAACTCCTTCGACCTCCCCGCTCATCGTCCTCTCATTTCCTCTCAATCCCTCCCTCCACCTCCACCCTCCTGGTCCCCCACTCACCCCCTCCCGTTCCTTTCGTCCCCTACTTGTCCCCCTCGGCCGCGTGAACCGGCGAGAGTGAGTGGCCGAGAGGTCAAAGCGGCGTGCTCTCGCCTCCATTTTACATCATTATCATCGTCATATTTTATATGTTCCTCGAATGGAGGCTAAGGGCGCGCGCTATTTATCGGGATGGGTGGGAAGGGAGAAGGAAACGTAGGAAAAGAAGAAACCTTGAGAGATAGAGGAGGGGTCGGGGACGGAGGGAGGTTGGTATCGGGGGAGGAAATACCGGTGGTCATGAAAGTTTGGGAAGGAATAGCTTTCGTATCGACAGATTGGTGATTGTCTCCGAGGCTGAATTGACGTGGAATCGAGGTCTACGTCGCCAGCCACGGCCGAGGGACGGAAATAATATCAATAATAAGTACTCTTCAGACGCTCGGTGGTTTATTTTTGGCGAAAGTCTTTCGTGTTTCTCTTTTCTTTCAAATCATTTGTCACAACGGGAAATTTCTTAAACTCAATGAAAATTGCCTGTTAGAGAATTATTCCTGGGATGATTATTATAATGGTAGTGTGCGAGTTAATCATGTAAATACCAGGTTAATTTTATCTATGCTTAAAATGAAAGTGGAAATATCTAATTCGGCAATTATATGGAAGATATTGAACGACAGGCTTTCTCTTGTGGTTAACTCTTAGCTGGAAATTCCACTTTCATGGCATACGAAGGGAAAAATATTATCATCCCAAAACATATTTCATTTGTCAATTCTTGTACCACAGACGGTATGCCTACATTTTTTCGAATTTAATCGGTGCACAGATTTTTATGTCTATCATTTTTAATTGAATTTTCCATGTTTTTAAAGTGAATTTAATACAATTATTGTGCATTGTTATGGTGTTTTAATTTGTTATTTTATATTAACGGGGGAAAAAAGTATGTGCCTTACCCATTGTAAACGTCCATATATTTGAGACACGGAGATTTCTTGTGTCCAATATTGTCGGTTTCCTGAAGTCAATTTGGTTAGCATAAAGTTTCTCGTCTGGATTTAATGATCAAAGTTGCGATCAGTTCTGAGAGATCTCCCACTCTCTTTCTCTCTCTCTCTGGAGAGCTATTCAAGCGATTTCACTTCTACTCCCCGCTGTAAATCTTTCCCCCTTTAACCATCCAATTTTTTTTATCTTTTCAGGTAAGTACCTTGTTGACTCCTATGGGACTCGTCGACCCGCGGCGGCGTCGTGCTTCAGCCGTTCGCCTGCCCACTCTCGGGCTGCTCCTCACCCCCTCCCCCGGCGCCCAACCCCCATCACCCCCAACCCCACCAGCAGCAACCTCCGTCGCCTGGATGGACGGCTGGCTGGTTGGATGGATGCATGCCCGACGATCCTCTCGGTAAAGAGGATGGGGACCCGTGGTGCCGGGGAGTGAGTGAGTGGATCCCATTGTTTTTCAGGATTTTGCAAGGTAGGAAAGGCGCTGTGGCCCGCATCATTCTAAAGAGGGCAAGAGGAGAGACGGGTGAGAATGTGGTTATTATCCCCTGCACACATTCTCTCCGCCTCCCTCGAGTGTCGATCCCCGTGTCCCTCTGTCCGGGGACACAGGGAGCAGGAGAGTGTTTATCTTTTTAAGGCGACGTGAAAGCGTGGGGTGGTTAATGACAGACTTGAATAAAATGGTGAGAGTGTCGAACCACTCAGTTTGATTGAGTTGCCACTTTTTTTTGTTTATGATTGTGTGTGTGTGTGTGCCTGCGGAGGGTCCGTGGGTTTATGTCGGCAGCACACAAAGTAGTTCATCCACTAAGGGGGGGGGTCTCGTTTCCCGCGTTATCCGATGCCCCCTTCGCGATGGTGATTTAGTGCTCCCTGACCCAGTCGGTGGGTGCATGCTAGCCACGCCCACCCACTTTAAGACTTCTTTTTTATTAATTTTTTTAATAATTCCGGGCCAACTTCGGACCAACTTTGCCCCATCATCGTCGACGTCGTCATCATCAACCAACATCATCAGTACGCACTCACACACACACGCACAGGCACAAACACCAACAATCCGCATTGATTTCTCGCTTGCCCGAAAAACAGGGGGAAAAAGTTGCGGAGGACGTATGTATTTTTTTTCCTTTGCAAGCAAGAAACGAGGTCAAAGTGGGTCACTTCGACTGGAGATGTTTTCCCCGGAAAAAAATGCGGACAGGTTTCCCGTATGCTTTTGTGTAACTCCAGAGGATTATGTTGGAAGCGTTTCTCTCGTTTTTTGTCCACCTCGAGTGTGTGCATTATAACCGGATGCACCACGTGTGTTACGAGAAGTGACGGTCAAATATTGACATAATGGCCACGAATAGACCAGCAAAATTGAACGAAAACGCTGTTTATACCGTTTTATCATTGAGCATGTGATTGCGAGGGAATCTTATCATAGTTTGAGTGGTTTACGATGGCATATGATTGATTTATTATCGACGAAACTGAAACATAAATCAATAAGGCTTCATTATCTGCAACTTCTATTAAAAAATAAATACTTCAATGTTTGTAGAATATGTAATCATAACCATGCTCATTAAAATTGATTCATCATTGATGAATATGATACATGTGTTACATCAATAACAAAATATAAAAATTTTGATGGTGTAGATTTATACTATTTTCTTGTAAATTTGTGGAAAATCTTTACGAAGAAGAAAAGAATTATAGCTCTTTCAAAATTAATTCAGGAGTATACGAGCCCAAAGATATATCATTTTTTCATGTGTAAGTACATCAGGAGAAATATTACCTTTTATTAATACTCAAAGTTATACGTATTGAATCAACATTAAATAGTTTTTTAATTAAACAATAGGTTTTATTGTTATAGTATGGAAAAAGGTGTGCCACCATATTAAAGGCGGTTTGATTATACCAATAATATTTATTTTTTCTGATAATAAAAAAATCAAAGAAAGCCACGCAGGATAAAACGATATGCAATTAGTCTTTGGCTATCACCTTGTCATCAATGTCACTGGATAAGTTCCAGTCCTACTTTTGCATTGTAGACTTGGGAAATATTGTTTTAATCCCAATCTGAAATTTGAATTGATACCCTCAGACATAACTTAATTCTCATAATATTTTATTGGGCAGTGACTTAACATTGCCAACACTCTTAGTTTTAATATCTTTTCAATACATGTAGGAATGTATTTGCTCGGGTTTCTTCCAAATGTATCCCTCTTAATTTGTAATCCATATTATTAATATTTTTTTATTTTAACAATGCGCGAAATTTGTTATAGTATCCTTAAAAATAAGAAATTCATCTCAATGTGGATAGTGTGAATTGTGTCGTTAACCAGATCTAAAAGTTCAATTTCTGGCTAATTTACAGCAATGCTAACGTAGATTCCGCGAGTGTTTATTACTGATTCTTTAGTGAAACCAAAAAATAAATTCCGTCGGCTAAATATCGAGTTTTACATTACTGTTATTTCTACAATGAGGTTGTCTTGAAATAAGGAGGGCATATTCATTTTGTATCCTTTTCTAAATAAATGAAAAGAGTTATTGATGAGAAGTTTACGAGGTGCTTTTCACTTTATTTATCAATGAGTAATTGACCGATATACAGGTCAGGACTATGATTTATTGGAACGGAAATCAGGAACTAGAAAAATAAAACGTTTTTTTTTGCTCTTATTAATACCCTAATTTATTAATACGATTGTAGGTGATGTGGATAACTTTACTAACAATGTGCATACAGCATCAATTGTAATAAACATATTTGCATCGTTCAATTAACGTCACCGGAAAATAGGGTCTCATTTTATTGTTTTTTTAAAATTACAATCCAGGGAAACGCCTCTTAATGATAACTATGAAGTAGACCTCGGAGAAGAGAGATGTTTGACTTCACTCTCGCCTAATAAGCGCAGCTATGTTCACCGGAAGCGTTACGTCTGCTTCTGGCAATAAAAATATCGCATTCCAGAGAGCGGAGTCCGGAGGGGGAAGTGGAGCATCGTGTTGTGTTCTCTTAAAGGGAAGCGGAATGTCGAAACAAGCAGCGAGAGAGTCGGCACATCGGAATGTGCTGCGGGAGAGAATGGAGGGGAGGGGAGGGAAAAGCGGGGAATAAAAACCTGCGGAAAATGAATGAGGCGTGAAATTGGGAGCTTCTTTTATTTTTGGTCGGAGAGTACCCGCTAGTGTTGGGGAAGGAATCCTTCATATCCGGGAGTTTGAAAATTTGCCTCTTTTCCGCATTTAGCCGAGGCCAATGACTTGTAAAAATAGTAGGCGGAAACCTAATTGCGTGAAATTTCACCGAATATAATGGGAATACTGTGATGAAGACACGAAAGCTGACAAGGACTGTACCAGCTTGTCGTCAGAGCTCAGTTATGAAATAACAAAAATCACTCTACTTAATCAGATGGTACATATTGTGACGTCAAATAAATTTAGCTGGAAGGATCGTTGATTAGTGCTCGATTGGCAATTTACTAATGGCAATTATTTTCTGTGATTCATTGGAGCAGGTTTTTTATTTCTGGAAAACTACTTCCACCGATTAAAAATAGTGGGGATACTACTAAGTGATCTTTTATCTCGTTTAGTCGGTCCTTAAAAAATTCGGTAGACGTAATTAAATGAAAATTTCAATGAAACATGATAATTTTTCCAATAGCCTAGGGTATGGGAAATTTGATTTGTATCTACGAGATTGATTTTAAAATCATTGATTTGAAACGGATGCTTTAGAATATTGCATTTCAGTTACATTTTATTCGTATAAATAGTCACTGCACCAAATGGAATAACTGATGTAGTCCTTTAATTAAGCCGTGTTAGAAGAGTTACCATTGGTGGATTAAAGGGATTCCGACCAGTTAAGCGCACAGTAAATACATCACCGGGCGTCATTCGGGTTCATAACAGTAGAAAAATCCCGGCTCACACCCCACCCTTTTCATAGAGGTATTCAATTTTAATGGATATAGGCCTCATAAGCCTTTAACAGAGGCACGGACTTCTCAAACGCTCAAAAAATTAAAATTTCAGCAGTTATTGTGTGAAGGAACCCATTCCCCATGATAACCGCTTACCTTTCCATTTTAACGTGGGCCCAATATTCATCACGTTGGTGGTCGTTCGTTACCAGTAATCTTTGTATCTGAACGACGTGAATTGCGTTGGTTGGCTCGCAAGCCGCATTCCCGGGCTGCCGTAATGCATCCCCATGCCGTAATGCGTTCCTGCATGAGCCCATTTAATCAATACAAATTTTGTTTTTAAAAGTTAATATTTAAAGCTCGCAAATAGACGTAAAGAGGCATTATTAAGAATGTAGGAGTTTATTTATCTAATGAAGACAGAAAAACGATAAATCATGATTTTTACGGTAAATTTATTCCCTTGTTAAATATTGAATCACTTTGGTTGAATTATTTTGAACTGCTATTTGAATTCATTGATATGAATAACTTAGTATTAAATCTAGGAAAATGTAAAAATAATACCAGTTTTTAAAATCCATGGTGTATTTAATTTCGTGAGACTTCTGACTGCATTTATATGAAGTTAATGTTGGCCCCAATTTGCAGATCAAGGCGACACCCAGTCACACGTTATAATCAAAATGGACTATGGATCAAATCCATGAGTGTTCCTTATTTCTTCGTTTGATTAAAAAATAATGCTTTTTAAACATAAGTACTAATTACTTTACCATATACCGCTGTATGTTCCTTGACTAAATATTACTCCACATTTCATTTGTTTATTATTAATTAATACGTATATCTACCCTCTAAGGTAGATTTTGTTTGGACACACAAATTAACCACAGCAACATTCCCTAGTTTCACCTCAAACTGTAAAACGTGGCACCTCAGGCTACAATAAACCTATCTTCTATTCCACAGTCTTTCTGCCTCCTTTTATTCGCGTCTAACACATCTTTTCCATTGATGAATGAGTAAATTCATAGATTTATTTTGCCAACTTGAAGTCCATATTTTCTGCAAAATATCGCCTTGGTGAATGGTCTCAATTTTATTTTTGAGAATATAATAAGCTGAGTATCAAATTTTCGCATGTATCACGCAAAGGATTCCTCCAGACGATCCCTCGTCTTTCCCTAAGGTTTTCTCGCGGGAGCGATATGGAGCCGAGAGAGGTGTGTTTGGATTGTCGGGATAGGTCTTTCTCCCCGGTATGCGGGAACCGGAAAGGGGGGTGGAGGAAGAGGATGAAGGGCCGACGCCCATCACACGTCCATGCTCCATTATGCAGGACACTCACGTCCTTTGACCCCTTTTAAGAGGTGTGGGCGGTCAGTGAGAGGGAGAGAAAGATAGAGAGAGAGATGAGTGTGCAAGGGATGCTACGAGGGGAGATCGGAAACTTGCACGTGGGGTGAGGAGAGGTGTGAATTGGGGGACGTTTGAATGTGTGTGTGTGCTTGAAAGCCATGCGCAGGCACACAGAGCAAGCGACTCATCGATGGAAATGCGGGGAAATCTGATTTTTTGCATCCACAACTCTCTCCCTCCTCTTGGCTTCCATCCCCCTCCAATGATCTCCCACCCTCTCCTATTCCACCGTTTAAGTTTTTCCCAGCTTCCTCCTCCTCCTCTGGCACTCCCGGTATCTGCCCTATCACGTTCCTCCTCCCTCTATCTCTTCTAATCCTCCTCCACGAAAGCCCGGGCACTAGTTGATGAGTCTCGCTCCCTCTACTTAAAACCTTTAAACGTATCTGCTAGCCACCACCCCGAACAATTTTTTCGTTAAGTTCATCGTGCCGCACTCGAAAGGAAAGCGCGAATGACCCACTTTTTTTCCGCCGGGCTCAGTGGCATGGAGGGAGGGATTGGCGTGGTGTGCGACGACTTTGACGCCCGAGTGTGCAGGGGCCGTTTTCTGGAACGATAAGAGTTCGTCATCAGCGCAATTCTGAAACGTTCTCCTCCTGATTGCTTCTTTTTGTCGTTAGCCACCGTTCGTTTAGGTCCAGTAGAGTGCTAATTTCACCATAACTAGACGCTTAGTTCAATAGAATGACGTTTTCCCGATCTTGGCCTCCGTTCAATGGTGTAAGAAAAGGGATTTGATTTTTTTCCCTTTGAAATAACTTTGAGAGGAAAGGTTTAACGTTCCAGTAAGGAGGGGTGACGTTTCGTGGATTAAATTAGCGAAGAGTTAAATTCTTTAGAAATGAAAACTTTTCAGAAGAAATCTACGCGGGAGGCATAAATCCTAGCCAGTAACAATTAGCATTTCCTTATCCTGAGATTTCATGATCTGCCTTTATTGTAACAAACTTAAACTACACAGAGTACCCTGGCTTTTTTTTTGTGAATACAAATAATTTTTATTTTTATCTTCGTTTCCATCATATAAGAATGAGAGCGCTCCCAGTTTTTCAAGGGGCTGCTTGAAAGAAGAGCCCACAGTAATAAGGTATATACCTCAACTTCAGCGTACTTTTTTCCAATATTTCCCATTTCCGTCTTCCCATCGCTTTAAAGACTCCGTTTTCCGATGGTCTTCTACCAATACATGCTAGAATAAAATATTTATTATTACAAGGGCAATTCATTTTTGTCCTCTTGTTATTTTATTGCATGGGCTTGATCTTACTTTGTCATGCGATCGATCGAAAATTTGAAAATCCAACATAAAATACATCTACACATCTACATAAGTACCCTGCGAGCCACCAAAAAGGTGTGTGGCAGGGGAAAATAGTGTGGTATAATTTAAAAATCCGAACATGAACCAAATATTTTCTCTACTACATCTGAGAGCCGGATCTGTTCTTCGATCTATCAATGTCTAAGTCCAAAAATTTAGTAGAAATTCGGAGACTGAATGGAAAATTCACGGTAATAACTTGCTCACATATTTCAGGATATTTATCTTAGCTACTAGCTTGCATCTCCAATATTTGAGAAACTCGGTATTACAATTTAAGACTCGGAAAAGAATCCTTGAGTTCACGTTTCCCAAAGACCAAGTGATGTCCATCTCTTGAATTATATTTTGTTATATATAATATTTTCATTAATATCTCCTCAATTTTGGTAATTTTTGAAAATAATCAATTTACTAGTCTAAATAACAAGGAAATACGCATTCTCCAAGTTATTTTTTCCCTATTTTTGCTCTGCTTCCTTTTCCAATCTTTTCCATATCATAACCTAATCCGTTTTCAATTGAAAATGCGTATGCTAATGAAGACCCAAAACATGCTACCTTAGGTACACTGATGCGTGTGCTTTTGTATATTCCTGCATATTTACGCTGATTAGTGTTTGACAAGGCTCAATTTAGTTTGCTGAGGAAGAAGGATCGAAAAAGAAATGTGGAAAAATATAACGTGAGCTATTAATTCATAAATTTTCAATCCAAAAATTCTGTGATTGGAATCCTCGTTTGATTCTCCCGGTTATTCTTAATTCTTTTTATTTTGTTTACAACTTTTGTAATTTTTAGCTTAGTGCTTAAAACAAAAAAATTGTCATAATAATGGCTTTTTAAAATTCCCACAACACGCTATTGGGGAGGGCATGTAGTCCCTCTCCCTGTATCGCTCATTACTGTTCCAGGAAATTCTGGTGCCCAAATGATCACTTAGCTTGGCGATGAAGCTGAGGGTGGCCAATATACAAGTACGTCATCCATAATAAAACCTGAGCTTTTTGTCAGTAGTCTACGCTTAAACCACAGGACTACCCTTTTGAGATTATTCTAGAGATTGTAACGTCAGCTTTTTTTTGCCGTGAGTTCATAAATGTATATTATTCTCGAAGGTTTGATTTCAATGTTACCTTTCTCCTTCTACCCATTGAAAATTCAAAGTATTTCATTCCTTTTCATTTTTATCCATTATCCTTTATTCTTTTCCGCAAGGTGTTTCACTGCGTTGTCCATGTTTATTAACACTGATTCTGTACTTGATTTATATCAATACGTAATCATCTTCTTCATCAAGTTTCTAAGAAAACTCTCTTACACACATATTCCCTCCAATTGTCATCTTTTCGATACTCACAACACTTCTTTTCTATACCCACATTGACTCAAAAAACCACCATATTTTGAGTAAAGTTTATGAAACTTTTAGAATGTTTCTTATGGGATATGGATAAGGATGGATTCAAGTAATTCTAATGCATTGAGCAAGACCAGTAATTATTATACCGATATTCAACATCCTCATATCCAAATAATCCTCAATTTTCCCCCAGTAAACTGGTGCACAAAACCAGGTGATAGATGATTTTTGTAATATCATAACTATATATTTATCAACATGAATATAATTTTTTATTAGCTTCCTATAGGAGAAATGGATAGACTTGGGTATTATTTTGTGGAATCAATTCACACCGACAAGAAAAGACTTGATTGCTTCACATTTTACCAGGGGTTTTATGTGCTATTGTTCCTGGTAGCACCAAAATGTTCTGGCGTTGAATTTTATTTTGATATCATAGAGTAAACTTTTGAATTTCAAGTCCAGTATTTTTTAGCGTTGTTTTTTGATACACTAATTACCCACACATGATTGAAATTCTACTAAAACAATATTATTAGTTTTATCCATGTGATAATTGTTGCAATTACAGCATAATTCATTAATACTTAAAATTATAGACCGGAAATAGAAAAAAATGGTAATGGTTTTCCTACAACATTTTATGAATCGTATTAATTTTCTGAGCTACAATTCCAATGAGCTCCCAAAAGTTTCAACATCATCAAAAGAGCTGAAGTTAAATCATTTCAAACAGATTCGTAATTATCAAATTTTGGTTAATGATCTCTACGAGAGGACGCTAAGATTAAATAAAGTTATTCAATTATATTGAGCCATGTTCCTTTTATGCCAATGTTTAATTTATTAAAGCCATTTTCATTGAAATTTTCAATCTATGTGTATGCAATCTGTTAGCTTTGATTCAAGTATACCTGTTAAACGTTATATTTATGCTCATGAATGTCTTATCCATTACATATAATTGGCATAAATTGATGACTAATTATGGATCTTTGGACGTCAAAATATTTTTTATATCCAGCGTTCTTTCATAACAAATCTCACTAGCGTCAAGTCTGCTCTTGTTATAAGAACCTATAAGTATTAATGAAGGCATCAAACTTTTAACCCAAACCATTTTTGAGCATTACAATAAAGATATATCATTTCCGTTTTCCTCAACCATAATGTATGCATCCTCAACATATATTCTTTTCATTGTTTACAATGAGTTGTAATCCCAATCATGTATCATGATGACTGATACAAAACTAAGGTGATGTGAAAATATAGATTTTCTACTTGAATTCTCCTTAGAGTATTTTTCGTTGAGACGTGTATTAATATTGGAAAATGAAGTGATTTGTTTAATAATATTTTTGAGACTAAGTGGGATTATTATCATTTCGTTTTTGCAGTTCGTATTACTCATTGATGACTTTCATTTCAACGACAGTATTTAGTATTTCTAAATCGGTTCCCCCGAGGGCTTTTACTGTATTCATTACAATCTAACTATTCATCGAAACTATTTAGCTCCATTGTGCTGTCGATTTTGGAAACCATTAAATGAATATATTCTTAAATATCTTAATTAATCATATAAATTCAGACATTTGCAAGATGTCGGAAAAACTTGTATCTTTAAACCATCGTCTCAAATGAATCTTCCAAGCCTTGAAATTTGAGAGCAAAATGTAGGTTAATTGTACCTTTAAATACAACTCTTGATTGAATTGAAATGTTTTGAAGCAGTAATTTTTCTTCAAGTATAAATTGCAAATTAAGACCAGAATATTTGAGTCTTACTTGCATCTAAGTTCTCGGGGCATATGATAAAGAATACAACCTGAAAAGTGATTTTTATGCCAGAAAATATTTAATATCCTTTAACGTAGCGCGTTAAGCTTTAATTATGTATCAGTTGCTAATATTGTTCAAAATGTTTCCTTTTTTCAAATATTATTATTACAAAATATTGATACACTTAAACTTTGTGTGTAATTCATGCATATTAACCCACGATGAAGATTTTAAAATATTTTCCTAACGCACGGATGGTATACAACCATTTTTCATTTAGAAAAAGAGAAATATTGCTAATGAAAAATAATTTTTGATAATGATTTAGCTTCTTTAGCAGTTTTATTATCAGAACGAATTAAGCTAGTGCAGGATAGTTTTATGATGGAGATATATGGTAAATTTTACTCTGCCGATATTTTTTGCGAAAAAATACCTTAACGTTAATTCTTTACCACCTAATATTTATTCATAGCAAGCAGTCTTATACATATAGCGCTCATATTTTAACATATTGATTCGAGAAAGGATTTTCATAGAATTTCACATTTTATTTCCATGATGGAGAAAGTCGGGCAGAATAAACAATTTCTGGTAATAGCTATCTAATTTGGTGGAAATATTTATTCCTCTTGTAAAAGAGTTACGAATAAAAAATCACATCCTTCCCTATTTGTCAGTGGCATATGTTAAATATATTTTAGTGGGTATTCGTAAACTTAAGAATTGCTACTTCAAAGTACAGTAATTAGTATGTGAATGCATTATAAAATTATCCTCAACGAATCATATTATCCATCTTCTAGTCTAAGGCCGTACTCTTCCATGACGAGATATTCTATTTTTTTCAATCCACATTTTTGTGTCAATTCAGAATCAAAAACAATTTTTTTTTCAAATAACATTCAATGAAGTCTTTTTGAAACGGGATTAGTGCAAAAAAGTTTTTGGAAAACGGTAGATCAAAGCAGCTTAAGGTCGCGGTTGATGAAGTGAAAGGTTAAAATCTTTGCCTTTTTTTTGAAAATTAAAAAAATCGGTAAATGTACGCACTGTGTGAAAAACGGACCCGAGTCCTTTTGATTATCGTAGCATAGATTTGGTCCAAACCCGTTGCGCTCCACCTGGTCAGTGACTATCCCACCCAATGATGACGCACCCAGATTGACTGTGTGCAGAAAATAAGAAAAAACATGTTAACTGACTATGCGTTTGGGTAGTGGCCGTGCCAATCAGATGGCGTCAACTTGAATTATATATCCTTTCACTTTATTCTCCTCCTTTACATTTCCCGCCTTCTCCTTCCTCCACCACTCTCTTGCTTCACCCCTTTCCGAGCAAAACTCGCCAATCCCGACTTCCTGTAAATAGTCCCACTCCCTCCACGGTCTCCCCAACGTGAGACAACGGCACACCACTGCAATATGCGTGCAACACCCGGGGCAACGACTCCCGTTCCTTCCTTCCCAACCCACACCCCACCCACCCACCATGATACTCACCCTACCATGTAAACATTTGCGACAAACTGTTTTAACTTATTTTTAATACGTTGACCTTTTACCGTCTCCGCTTAAATTCTCTACTTCTGCATCATTCACTTCGTATCGTACGTGATTCTCAGTTATTCTCGTCCGCGCTCAAATCCCCAAATATTCGAATCGGTCTTCCTCCGACTCTTGTCTGTTTTTCTCATATCGTGCGCTATAATTTATAATGATTTATGTTTTATCTTTAAGACTCAATGTTTGTGAATTGTTTCACAGAACTTATTTACTTAATGGAAGCTTGCACAAGTGTGTGTGTGGTCATCAGTGTACCCTTGAGGTGTTCGTCTCGGTAATAAATATTTTTTTATTCTCCTTCCAATACAACCGACACCTCTCCGCTGCATGCATCCGCAGAGAGAGGAAGAGAGAGAGAGAGAGGGAGGGAAGGATAACCCCACTCATGCGTTTTCTCTCCCCAGTAGCCCTTCTGCTTCTCTCCTCTCCCTCCCCTTCCAATCTCTCCTCATCCTCGCCCCTCTCCTCCCTCCCTCGTCCCGCATCGTGGCGCACCCAGGACTCCCGGCGCCACATCGATCCAATGCGACGCGGCGAACCGCGGGGAAGCCCTCCCGCCCCATTCCCCGAGCGCCCCCTCCTTCCCTCTCTCTCCCACTCCACTTCCCCTCTCACCCTCTTTCTCTCTCCTCTCCCCTAAAATATTCCCTTTCTCTCTTTTCCTCTCCTCATCCCCGAGCAATCGTTTTTAGCCGTCTCTCCCAATTCCATTCTTCGTCTTTTCTCCTCCCTCCCACTGCTCTCACAACCTCCCTCTCTGTCCCGCCTCCTTGTCGACCTCGTTCCCTCTTCTTCCTTCCGTCGATTCACACCTCTTCTCCTTCTCCTCTTACTGCGTAGGTGGATACGTGTTTTGTTTACGTTTTATGAAACGTGCGTATACCTTTTCACCCGTTGCCTACGTTTGCGCAGTTGTTTTTATTTTCTTAATTAAAATTTGCGTAAGGTTTTGCGCAAAAGGACTTCCAGGATACTAGACTCCTAACGTGGTTTCTTACCGCTAGTATTTACCTCAAATATTACCACTACTATTGATCTATTTATTTCCGATATATCTACCTCGTATTTCACAAGTTTTTTTCGAAGAAAATTTGTGAGAGAAATTTTTCCAATCACTCCTATGTACGGTTGATGTTTTCTAGTTTTCTCTTTTTCTCTGCGTCCCACCCTGTACCCAATCTGCCTTTCATCAATTTCAATTGAAGGCTATACTGTAAGCTAAAATTTTTGGCTACGAATCATGTTTTCGACAACCCTCTTTTTTCGATATTTAGCAGTTGCTTTCTTACAGTTAAATAATGTCAAAAATAACCAGCATTTTTACTTACATGTATTTATTAGTGAAATATATTTACAATATCACTCCAAGTTTAATGCATGTAAGTATTTTGGCCATCAATATAAAGTCAAATGTGTTTTGAGACGAATATATAATCTATAAAGAAGATGCAAAAATATAAATGCATACGTATTTAATTAATTCTATATGACTCTTTAGTATCGCCGCCTTTTGTCGCTATATTTTTCGTCAGAAACTCAAGAATTTATTGTTACCTTTTATTTTACCTAATACTTTTTCTCTGAAACGTTTTCTAATACGACTATAGAAGGATGGAGTATGCCATAGAAAAATATAGAAAAGTTTTTAGTAATATATCATGATTTAATTACAATCGTTCTTTTTTTGGATACAATTTTACATTGTCCGATAAAAACAACATTTTTCATAAAGGAATGTTTTCATAGGCTACATATTGGGTGTACATGTCACATGCACACTCAGTGTCTGCTTAATAAAGCTACATATTTTGACGTAATTACAATTTTGTCATTAATTTTACTGTGCGTCATCTTATTATTTTAAATATACTTTTATTATATTCCCTATCGCTCTCTACCTGTAAAATTGGAAACAAAAAACTATTGTTGCAAAAAATCTTCTAAATAGTCAAACTATTTTAAAATTTTCTTCATCTAATATCTTCTTCCTTCAATTTTTGTTTGTTTTTTTCTAATCGTATCAAAATTTTACTCATTGTGCGTTCACTGGAATTAATGGAGTAATAAATCAAGTTTACATATTTTTTATTTGGAATTTAGGTAACAAGCTCGTAAATATTGGCGAAAGTTTTGTTGACTTTAAACAAATATTCCAATAGTTTCCTCCGCGGAGTAGTGTTCGATAACTTCTAATTTGCACTAACAATTGCAATAATGTTAGCTTTTCTTAGCCCACCATCACGGCAGAGAATTCGATGATGGTGAGGTCACCTACTAAAAGTCAGGTAATAACGTGGACCCTGAGGATTCTTCCGATGATCTCAACGATATTAATATTCGTTGTTATAATCTCACATAAGGTCTCTTTCAAATTTAAACAACGCAACACTAGTGAAAGCGGTGCAAACTGACATTAGCCGTCGATGCACTCCAAATATAATTCTACAACAACAACACTACACTAAGCGTTTTCACGTTCTAAGACCTAATTTTTGTCTGACTAACTACCCCAACGGGAAAGCGGAAATTTCTATTACATCTCAAAACAATCTCTTTGTACATGCGCACATTTTCATTACGTTGGCGGTATGAATAAATGGATCCGATGAATGATTCTGTGGGGGTTGTTTTTGTCCATGTTTGTTGTCTTGGGTTTATTACGTACTACACGACTTTCAGCCTTTTGTGAACCGTTACACCTACAAGCGAACTTTTTTTCATATTCATAACACATAGCTCACGTAATGTCCAATTAATTCCAATGGATGTTGAACCACGCAAGTGGAGAAAAAAATAAATATTTATCCGCTGCAAAGGAATGGTAAAAAAAAAGAAACACTTAATTCCACAATCCACAATTTATCACGTCACCTAATGATTCTGCGCGGTAGCGTAGCCATGGTCGTGTGTTAATAAATTGTGTATTGTGGATTGGAGTGCTTTTTACAATTTCTTGCAATATAGAGAAATTCCACAATTAATGCCAGAGACGATGTCCTAATTACACGCCGTTCTATTGCCGCATGGCGCTTTTTAAGTATTTAAAACGAAGCTCACTCTAGCGGCAACTGCACAAACCCTGAACAAAGTACGGGGTAGATATTTCTGTTGTATTTATAGAGTATTAGCGTATTTAAAGCTTGAAAGCATCTTATATCGCATATATAGCATATATCTACTACGAACACCGAGAAAAAATTGATATACCTTAGTACGGATGCGTCAACATAACTTTTTTTTATATGTGCGCCAATCAGGCTGTAGCGATCGTAGCAAGGTAAGAGTGTGCTTGAAGGCACCTCGTAAGAATGCACGCATGGAAAAGAAGTTCCATGACCCTTACAGATCTTGACTCAGAGGAATAGAAGTAAACACAGAGGGCTAACCGAAAACAGGTACACATACACACACCCACAAACACGACCCAAGATGGAAAAAAGTTTGAAGAAATATATACGTCCTGGGGTCGGGGAACGAATCGGGAAATCATTTGATAGAGGTGTTATTCCGCATTGATAGATCCCAAGAAGAAATTTTCCGCATTTGGAATCCATTTAGAAAGGAAAAATTTCAAAAATAAATAAAATACGATCTAAAGTTTTTTTTGTTTAAATAAACCACAAAAGAGCATAAATCGTATCATGATTTTTGGAAAACACAAGATTTAAGTTACTAGATGCCTCCGACATTTAAAATTGCCCATTGAAAAATCATAATAAGAGATTCAAATCATATCCGGCATGAAAAGATATATCCGATTCCGAGCTTTGTGCCGATATTTTGGGAATTATTCTGTCACACATCAGATTGGTAAGCAAGTCCACAAGGAGTAGTCTCAAAGAAAAGAAATTTGAGATGTATCGGGTAATTGTTTTAGTTTTGAGACAAAAAGTCCTGTGTTAAGCAGACAAAACGTCTATGATATGCTGCAAACATAAATTGATGCTATGTAAACACGTGTTGAAGTTTAAAGCGCATATTTTGATCACATTCTATACTTTTGTCACGAGACCTTACTATTTCTTATCTCTTGCCTCTCGTGGCATTTTAGCTGCAGCCGTAATTACCAATATTTTAGTTTGTATTTCGAGTAAATAAGGTAATTACATATCATTATGTGTCTTGCCTAAGTTTCCGGTGACTTTTTTTGGCACGAATAACTCCTTCAGAAATTTGTGACATGTATACGTGATATTTATATTAATTTATAATTTTTTGTATTTTTTCCCTTTTTAAATTATTCATTGAAGAAACTAATGTGAATATTTATACATTTTTACGATAATGAGTAAATTTATTTTGAGTATTTTAACGAAAATATTTTAAGGGCACAAAGTCAAAACATTAATTTCTATACAAAGCAGTTCGTTATAATTTATAAATACCTAATCTGCTACAATAACGTTTAATAAGTTTAATTCAACGCAATAAACTGTACATAACTGCACGTTAATTCGAATAATTTAAGTCCTGTAAATTATTGAAGAGCAAAGTTTAACTTATAAGATAGTTTTATTCGAGGTATATAGCTTGAAAAAACAACGGATCCGCCTTTTTGTTCCTAAAGGTTGAAGGATGCTTTTAAATTCTCTGCGACGCCCTGATTTAAAGTTGCAACTAACCTTAATTTCCCGTGTTCGAGGCACTAGATCTTACGGTCAGTCAGATTAGAATTTATCGCATGTACCCGATTGGCGTAAATAAACTGATGTGAGGAGTTCGCCTAAGATTTTGTCAAAAACGGGATGAAAATATTCATTTTGCTTTAACGAAATTTACTAACCCCCGCCATATTACCAACTCAACTCAAGTTTCATGAAATATTGGATGACATGTAATCGCAAAAATAAAATAAATTGAATAAAACTAAAATGATTCTTCAATGGAGTACAACCTCTGAATATCATAACGGATCACTCAGCGAGTTAGTATTGAATTAATTGTTTATCTAAAATCGATTACCTTAAACTACCATGATATATAATATGGAAACAAATTAATGAAAACATGCAATTAATTGCCCATGTAACTCATATGACCGCGGAAGGCAATTAATTATTATTCTGAATGCCGTGATAAACATTTTAAGCCAATAAAAGAGAGTAATCGAGCATCAGTTTCTACCAACTGCAATTAATAGTGTATCAAAAGTTTTAATACATAAGCTGGGAAGGGCTAATTGAGGACAAAAAATAGGAAAGCACGATTAAATTGGTCACGGTAAGCATGCTTACCTCTGAAATATAGCACTCATTTTAAATAACTAATTGGCCTCGCGGCAGGACATTGTAGCCAAGATTTGGAGATGGCCCCGCGACACATTTTTCTCGACGTCATTCCTTCGTAAAATATTGTTTACAGTCTCGTAATGACCTCTTATATCTCTAGACCCTATCATGCGCTTTCTTTGTCTTCACTAAGTGAGTCCCGTGTCCACTAATTTCCCGATAATATATTCCAGTCTTCCAGTTTTAGCTTCTTTGGTCTCCCTCTTGAATTCCTAGTTTGACGGATATGGCGATCATATTGAAGACCGTCACCATCGGCCTGATCAGTAAGAGTCCAGCAGAGGGTCTCACAAGTTCCAGAGGTTATTTAGTTCCAGCGGTGCTCCCCCGATGGAGTAGCCGTGCACTTCTTCTCCCACTGTATCTCCCCTTCTTGGCTCCCAGAGTCAATCATGCGACTATCATTCATGCAGGACTCCCCGAAAGAGGAAAGAAAGCTTGAATGACACCCTAAGCTAATTATTCATGTAGCGTAGGTCGTTGGTCGATACATATAAGATCGGATTTCCTTGATGTATTCAGTTCTAGAGGAGTCTAGGTAAATGTTACTGTCTTCCAAAAAATCGATCTCAACTCATTGTGAATTAAATGAGGTCGAAACTTAAGGAGATGTTTGAGCAGTGCTTAGGTAATTTAAAGTCTTCCCTATGGAAATATAAAAACGCACAGCATAACAATTGTGGAGATAAACAAGTAAAAGAATGTCTTTTTATTAGGACTTTTCTTCCTGGTTCTTCTAATATCTTTTCAACCCATCACTCCTCAGCGAACCAAGTGGAAGAGATAAAATACCGCACCTTGAATACCGTAAAATAAAAGTTCTCTGAAATTGATACTGTACAACTCCAAATAAGTTCACTCATAGCGAGTCATATTTCTCGCCCACAGAGTAGGCTCACCTGGCACACAATTTGGACAAAGGTGTTTCAAAATGTAAGGCAGCATTATTGCTGGAGCAGTCCCGAAGGAGTCGGTCAGCATCCTTCGTTACGTTACCAGGTATCTTGCAGAGGGCATCTAAAAATCCCTCGCAACTTGGTAGCAAACGTCGCTTCGAGGAAAGCCAAACTTGAGCGAATTCAGTGCACGCTCCTCGGACTCGAGGGAAGCTTGGAAATCCACGTGGTTGGCATTCCCTCTAAGGGCCCGGATGCTCCTCTCCTCCTCCCTCTCCATTTTCCTCGACTTCGGCCATTTCATCTTCCTCCGTTTCCATCCTCGGATTTCTTTTCTTCCTCTCCTCCGACGCCTCTCCCTCTCCACTCAGTTTGATAACTCCTATCTTCTCCTTGTCACGTCTCAAAAAGCCCTTTCCCTCTTCCTAGGCCGCCTTTCACTTGAGACATCTTTCCCTTTCAACCTCTATCCACTTATGCCTCCATTTTCTTCGTTTCCAGTTCCATTTACCTATGTTTTTCATTTTACTACTACTTTAGCTATTGCCTTGATCTTTGTATTAGTTCCCCGATCCAATTTGTATTTTTGCTTTTGCAATTTGCAATTTTTCCAGTTCTGGTAGCGACTTTAATTGACAGTATTCGTAAAATTTAATTTAAATCTTCGGTGATTGGTGGACCATTACATTATATCACCGCGTTTTTTTAATCATAAGGTTCTTCTAAATACTGAAATACCTTCCTCTTTGTTGCTCTTTTCCTTAAGATGGTTTGTTTTCTCATTTGTTTAATATCCAAAAGGTAAAGTGTCAAGATAGATAAAAGATCCTTTTCCATATAAAATATCTTTCGTTTATATTTCAAGTACCCACTTCTTCAAGTCAAACATTGGTAATTGTGGCAACTAGCTTCGGTTATTCCCTTTCATTACAAGGCCGTTATTTGTAATATATCGTGAAAACTACCAGCTTTAAAAATGGAAGTGTTCACAAAAATGGGGTAGGGAGATTTTTGCAAATCAATAGTCCTCCTCAAATTTTCCTAAATGTACTCATAAAGTAGAGAACTTTTATAAATGGAGGAGTTATTGGGAAGTAATGGCGTGTCAGGGGTAGTCATAGGAGATAAAATAATCTGTAAAAGAATAAGAGGGGAAAATTAATAAGCGTAGTCATGAAACTTTAGACGATAGGTAGGAAGAAATATATGAATGATGTAAAATTGTATGGGAAAAGGTTTTTACTTAGTTAAGAGCGATTTTCAAAGAAAGCGACTATCCGAAATATTTTTAGGTACTGTCCTAATACGTACTCTTAATCGAGTGACTACATATTAAATATATCTCCTACAGACTCTCTTCTAGACTACATAATAATATCTTGCTGTACTATTTATGACCCGCCTGCCTAAATACTATCATGAATTTGATTACGGATAGATAAATAAATTTTAACTTGTGAACAGGGTAAACTAAAATGATATGCTCACATATATTCCAAGAAACTGCGGGAGATACCGCAGCTGTAACTTTTGTACGAGTCACCTCCTAATATGCATTTCAATGCAACAATTTCAGAGTATAAAAAACATTTCATTCAAAATTTCAGATTTTAAGCGGATGCCTCGATGGCTTAATTAGTTAAAGCACTCGATTAGACATCTAGGGATCCGGTTTCGAATTCAGGTCAAGGCGTATGATTTTGATACTTTGAAATTGTTGCATTGACCTCACGTGTTGGGGACTTAGTCAAAATTCATAAATGAATTTTTTTCCACAGTATTCGTAATTCTTTTTCGTATTTGCAGACATCTCACGTGTTGGGGTCAAAACTCATAAATAATTTTTTTACACAGTATTCGTAATTCATTTCCGTATTTGCAGACATCTATTAGCGAAATCTATTATTCATTGTGGATTTCCTGGAAGATAAGCACTGGATTTTTGCTTCTGTTGTTTATCCCCTTAGATTAGTAGGCCACTAAATTGGTTATTAAATAGTTTTGAGCGGCGTAGCTGAAAGTTTTCGATCGTTACATGAATTTTACTTTTGCTAATATCCTCTTTGTAGACACACATGTATTCTCGTTCCCTTTCTTTCCGTCGCTTAATGAGGCGCTTGCATTGGCTCTAAGGCCTCATTAACATTCACTCTATGTTTCGCTGGTATCACATCAAATCCCTCTTTAATCCCACCACCCTCTTTCTTCTCCTATGTGTAGTCGTCATTCTATCGTCTTTCACATGTTATTCTTTTCCTCCCCTTTCCTTCTGTCCCCTGTTGCCCCAAAACTCGGGGTATTTTTTTTAAGCCTTTCACACGAAACTCGTTCTCTCAATAATTGCTTATGAAGGCCACTCTGTTCTCCCCAGAAGTTTTGGGTCATTGTGGATGCTGAAAGTCACCTACTCTTCTCTCAAAATGCATAAATGTACATTTAGCTCTAAAAGGAATCACCAAAGTAGCCATTAGTTACTTTGGCGATTTATTCATTTATATGAAGTGATTGGGAACCTCAAATCGGGTGTGAAGTTCATTCTAATCACCGAACGTCTGGTTTGTTTCAGGTTTTAATTAATTTCCAAAGATTTCTTTTCTCAATTTTATAGAAGTGCGTGCATGATTTAACTATATTTAAGAGTTATTTTTTAGGATGAACCGAACGTAATGTAGGCTTATTGTGAGGGAAAAATCGTCCCGCAGGTAACAGTGTTACCCTTGAAATCATTTCAAATGGTGATTCTGTCCGATAAAACCTCAAAATACCTTTAATTTATTCATTAAAGAACACTAGGATATATAGAATTTCAAATTTTATGACGATCATATGCGCTCAAAGTGTAATGTGGCTATTTTTTCCATTGAATCAAAACTTGGATCTCCGGAACGGTTACCCAAGAAATCTTTGCATATGAAACCACTGCAGGGACGTATTAATTCTCTTGCGTGAACGATAAATCCTTATCGCAAAGGTGGGTTTGCTCTACCTTCTCTCTGCAGTAATACGCGTAGTCTAAAGCAAACAGAATTTTCTCTTCATTCAACAGAATTTTTACACTCTTGTTTTCATCCTTTGCCACCGATCTCTTCCCCCTCTTCCATACCCATTCACTTGAAATAATATCCTGTTCCACCCGCTCTTTCCAATTTTCTATTATTTCACGGGCATTAACTCTCGCAATATGTTCCCTCACTCATCCTCTCCATCGCTCACGCCGCATCACGCTCTTTTGTTTAATTGCTGCTTCTGGGTGAAAATCGTATCCCGTCCCCTCCCCTTTCTTATATCTTTATTGTCCTCGTCATCATCTCCCAGATCACCCATTGTCCCCGCATTCTCTCGCCATTTGCCGCTGCAGTCGGTGAAATCCAGCACACCGTGATGACGACGCCGATTCTGCCACAGCTTCGAGGTCTCTCTCCCTTTGTCCTGTTCCATTTGCAGCGATTAATCTCAGGCCTCCCCATTCGTATCGCACATCCCTTATGTTCACCACCATTATCGTTATTGTTATTATCCTTTTTTCCCCACCCTCGCTTTTCTCTTGTGTTTTCTTTCCGTTGTTTGAAAAAGGAACTTATGCGAAGTCGAGAATGTTATGCACCACCAATCGCTTAGCATCCCGAAGGGGAAAAGAGGGAATGAGGCGACTGTGATGACTTCATTTCTCCTCTCTCACCTCATTTATTCCTCCTCGTTTTGCCTTCCCCCTCCCATACCCTGTAACTCTCGTTTATGAAGTGTATCCCCCCCACCACATTGCACCAGTATCTCGTTCTTTATTCGCGACATATTTCCATTTTCTGTCCCTCGCAAATTTTGTTTCTTTACATTTGCCCATTCGACCACCCTCGTCCCCTCTCTTACGCCGGAATTCACTGAAATTTTGCCCTCCTTTTTTTCTGCGTGGTTTTGTTGGTTTGCGGTTTGCACAGCCGCATTGCCGTGGACCATTCAGTTCGCAATGCCACGCCCACTTCTCGCCAAAAAGGGGAGAATGTGAAGGAAAGGGGGGGGGAACGGCGGGAGTGGGTTGAACGGGGGACGCGGGTGCGACGGAAGATGAAATGTCCCTTCTCGGGCTAAAAGGGATACCCTCCACAAATGGACTCACAGTATACTTCCGAACCGCCTGTAATGTCCCAAAGGGTAATCATGAATGAAGAAAAACGTTCATTTTTTAAGGGAACAACCTGCCGGCTGCGGGGTATTTCCTAGGGTATTTTTTGTCGGTTTTTATTTCACGCGTTTTCCTAGGCTTTATGGACACAACTGACCTCTTGCAGATTCTATGGCTTTCTTTTTACCGCCTAACTTATTCAATGAACGCTTCAACTCCAAAGATATTTCACTTCTTCGATCTCCAGCAACGCACACACGCAGATAATTTTAGAAAGGAACACATTTTGAGGGGTAACTAATTTAGTAATTAAGTTTAAATTTTTACGTGCAAGTTGTTCGTACAAATATCTTGTACAGAGAAAACATTTACCACGTTTTTACATATCTTAAGCCAGGATAAATGTAAACTTGAAATCAATTGCAATAAACAGATAAATGTTTTTGTTTCACCTATATTTTATATTGAGGAGCAAACGAGGCAATTCTCAGCTTGAGAGTTCTGGCCGAAAACATGAGACACGAAAATAAGTCATCATATATTCGTGGGCTTGGAGAAGGCCTTTGACAACGTTGAATAGAACAAGATGTTCAAGATACTAGAAGCGCTTGGACTGGATTACAACGACAGCAGAATTATCCATAACCTCTACAAGAATTAGGTCACAACAATGCAAACGAAAAATGGAAGAGGAATAGAAGCCAAAATAAACAAAGGAGTAAGACAAGGATGCAACTTCTCACCAGCAATATTCAACGTATGCCTGGAAGAGGCAATAAAAAAACACAAGAATTGGGTACCAAAAGAGTCAAGGTAAATGGAGAAAAAATCAACACGCTCCAGTTTGCAGATGACATTGCAGTAGTGGCGGAAACGCGAGAGGACCTGCAAACAACTCTAAGTGCTATGGATCAAGTGCTGGGGGAATACTAGTATAATATGAACATCAACAAGAAGAAAACTAAATTCCTTGGGTACGGATGACAGAAGCTGAATGTAGATATCACAATTTGAGAGGTGACACTAGAGCAAGTGAAATCTTTCATCTACCTGGGCAGCAGCATAACATGGGATGGAAGACGTTTGACGAAGCGAAGCGAAGATCAAGCGAAGAACGGCCCAAGCTAAGAACGCATTCATGAAGAAGAGGCAATTACTATGTTCAAAGAACCTAAGGCTGGAACATTGGAGAAGTGGACCAGCGAAGAATTTGAAGGCCTTTGAAACATGGTGCTGTAGAAGAATGCTGAATATTAAATGGACAGACAAAGTAACGAATGAGAAAGTATATAGAAGAGTATTGGATCATATGGAGAACTCTACGGCATAGAAGAGATAGATGGATTGGACACACATTGAGGTACAATGGATTAATTAGGAATATAAGGAAAAATAGAAGGGGAGATTCCACGAAGAAGACCAAGAGACAAGTACATAGGACAAATTAAGAAGGACGTAGAACAGAGAAGGTATCAAGGATTGAGGGAATAGACATTAAATAGAGTAGAATGGAGGACTGAAGTAAACCGATCCTAGGATTTAAATACGGATGATGCTGTTTCATAAGTTGCAAGCGGGAAAAGATCACTCAGGACCAAATAGTTACATATTCGAATTCATTTACTTTAATAGCATCAATATGAAAAGAAACATAAGGGGATATTAACAATCGTAAATATTAGCCTCACAAAAAATACGTTAATGAAACAGAAATTACTTATTCATGATATTAAAGCTATGAGTATATTTTTATCAGATGTTATTCAATGTTAACTTTTAAAATAGAACACACAAAGGAATGGAGAAAAAATGCGCTGCTTACATCTGAATAATAAATATAAATAAATATATATATATATATATATCATGATTTTATGTTTTGATTTTAGTGATGAGTCCAAGATAGAAAATATTTTGAACAAAAGCGAAAGATATAGTATATAAAATACTGGAAGCACTGTCCTTAAGAGTGCTATTTGAAAAGTGTGTTCACATGGAAATTACGGGAACCTAATCGGTGGTTTATTTATTTTCGCTCGTAATATTTACTTAACATTTTCTTAATTTTGGTGTTAAATCCAAGATAAGGAAATAATTGTGAACTTTTTAAACCAAAAGAGTACTTTCCAATGCTCAGTTTTTCCAAGCCCAGTCCAATTGTTCAACCACTGTGTATAATCAACAAAAATGCATACATTAGCTGACGTGGTCTTTGCAAGAAATCAATAGGTATTTATGTCAATAAAAACAACAACAACAGCAACGAATATTTGTTGGTTAATATTAATTTTTATGGCGTTTATCTATAATAACTGAAGCGTTGAACTACAGAAATAATAGCTTTTTTACTACCCTCCCCATTAATCCCACCGAATTTTTGCGTATAAATAAGCATTTTGTTAAATATCAAGGTGAGGCACGCGTATACCTATATAATATTCTGCAAGCCGCTGGGGAACATATGGGGGTATTTGTATGGCACGGTGAATATAGTATGAGTGTGCAAACCTATCGTTTCCGTAGAATATCTCTAGTTACATCTGGATGGTCTAATACATCTTTGTATCTTAATTTTTATGTGATGTCTATAGACTCCTTTTTTCCCAAAAAGTCTTATTTTTGCGTATCCTCATTGTGATCTGAGGGTCTCACAAGCTCATTCTTGAAATTGAAAATTAATATGCGGAAAAGCCAAGTTGTTTAATTTTCAATTTCAATATGGAGATTGTCCACCAACTCACGCCAGAATCTGTTTTAAGCTCATTCTTATAAAATATCACATATTTCCAAATGTAAGTGAAATTTTATAAAAAAATATTAAATATACTTTATCATTTCTATCAATTTGATCATCATCCAATTTTCTCCAATCCAATATGATCTCAGATAATTGCTACGCATTATACGGAATTGCAGAATTTAGATTCATAAAAAAATGCTGCAGGAAATTTCCCTACACACTGTCAATTAATTGTTAGGCGCACCAAAAAACTAAATCGTGGTTTTCTTTGGTTTGCAAGAGTCTAGTCATTTCTTAAAAAATCCGTTCAGTTACATTCCTCTAATGATAGTGAATCTCCATTCATTTAAAATACGGTTACTTTTATGGGATCAAGGTCTTAATCCTTTGACTTGCTACTTTCTACACACTTTTCAATAATTTTATTTAGCACTCCATTGAGCATGGGGAAAATCCAATTCCAGTGTTTCTTTTCTTTTCCAGAAGAGCTGAAAACTGTCTTATTCCTACCGATCGTCATAGAGCTTCTTCATTTGTGATCCAATATAGTCGTGAGCATTTGTCGTTGGCACCTGTCTTAGGGGAGAATTTCAAATGTTTCTATCTTACTCTCCTTTTTATTCTCTTCGGTAAGAGCGAGGTTTTCAATTATACGACAGCCCATTCGTGCGTGCTTAGAAATAAAGCATTTTTCTTGAAATTTCTCTTGAGCTCGGATTCTCTGGTATTCACCATTGCTTTGGTTCACACTTAAACTCTTCGGAATTTCTGATGAGTTATCCTAGGAAGTGAGGAAAGATATAGCAGTATAAGATGCAAGATATCATGATAATCTTCGCATGTTTACTTTTCATTGCTTGTTATCACGGGAATGTGCAAAAAATAGACTATTGGGTCATTCTAATAAGATGGCATCGATATAAAAATAACAACCTAATACTCTACGTCATGAAATTATTTTCATCTCCTAGTCCCGTCGTTCTTCTTAAATTGAAATCGTGATCACTTGCTCGGGGAGTTTCTTTACAAAAAGTTTTGTTTCACCCGTGAGAATCTTTCTTGTGGTTCCGAAATTACTCATTTAGAGCAATAAGATCATTACCGCACTTAAACCTTACCCACCCCTACAAACATCACCACAATGAGGTGCGAAATTTCGTCGTTGGCCGGAGGCATTACAAACAGTCAACACTACTCACGTGGAAGGTGCACGCTCTGTTGGTTGTTCAGATGAACATGGCAGAACCAATTATTAGTCACTAGTGAACGAGCATTTCATCCGGGTTAATTTGAGGGTGTGTAACCTGTACTCCCTGGCAGAAAATCGGGACGATTATTTAACCTACCTCTCAGGTGTCATTTGTAGATTGAGATTTAATAATTAGAATTACCTTATTAGTGCTTAGTTTCTCCCAGGTTTACAGGTTGTCAGCAAAAATATCTGCCGAACTGATGAGCAGGGAATCGTTTTTTCGCAGTTTTATAACTTAATAGTTTATTATAGATATTGGGAATAATTATTTTTTAAATATTATAAATATGAAGTGAATATTAATTACCTCCGTTGAAGACGTAGTGTTAGATCACAGTCCACAGTTAAGACGAGAAATCGGTCAATCGTCCAACATCGTCACTTAAAATTTTTATCATTTGTAACATTTGAAAATTTAAATTGATCTACATTTTGTAGGAACGGTGATGGGCTATTTTCAATGAAAAAATTGAAAATATTCCCTAATTGATCCTTTTTTTAATGCATTAGCCAAACAATGACAAAACAATCAAGCATTGATGTGATATAACATTGTGATTAACAGGTGCAGTTTTTCATGAAATATCCCCGTAAAAGAGAGTATCTTGTGCACGCACGCCATTTAGAATGCGGTGAAGTGCCCCGAATGTGATTATGACCCTTTCCCCCATATCAAGAGTTTTAATCAATACTTGCGGTAAACCAAAAGACACGGAAAATGAAATTTTTCATGCTTGCTTCTCTGCACTGCCGAATTATTAATCCCGAAATAAAATCTTATTTTTTCTCCAAAGTCCAGTTTGATTATTATGCCGTCGGGCAATGTCATACTCCGTGTTCGATAAGTCGCCTCTATCTGATTCCAGTGAAAATCAAAGGATAATAGTCAATTTTTTATGGATAGTATAATATACATGGGACTTGGACTTTGCATAAAAATATTGCACGCGACGAAAAAATTTGGAAACAAGAGTGAAACAAATAAGCGTGGAGAACTGTTTGGAAGGCAATAGGTCCATATTTTGGTCATAGGAACTTGTGGGAGTGCCTCTTACTCGTATTTAGATGATTTAGATTTGAAGATCAAGTACACAAGTTTCGAGGCACAAATACTAACGCTAAGTACATAAAAACTAATTTCGATATTGTTGGAAAAAGTACTTTAATTAGTGGCTTACTCTCGGAATGTGTTAGTATCCAAGGCCGGTCTTCAGGTGAATAGGAACACACTGACACGTGTCCACGTTCTTTTGCTGTCTCGAGGTCATTTCTTCGAAGAATATTTTCTACCCTACCAGGGTTGCGGTGACTACCACCACGTCTGTTTCGCTTTGCTATAAATTGCGTCCGTGAAATTTATCAAAATCTTTTATCATGCACGATAATTATTGTTCAATTGGGAGTGTCGGGAGAAATTTTGATAATACTCACCCGGTAATTCTTGTTGGGTCTTTTTGGTAGAAAAGAATGGGATATATATTTTATTTCCCGTCAAGGACAATACATAGAATCTTTGTACATTTTTTCATTCTCATTAGCGTGGGCAGGTTCGCAATTGATACTACGCCCCCAGCTATGTCCAACCAGTTTGTGTGGGGTAACCATCACATCAAGAGTCACCTTATGAGAAAATACATTATTTTATTTTTACCATTGATGGCCTTGGGCAGCAGCTAAAATTTGGAGGTCACAAAGTAGCATCAAAATTAATGCGTCAAAATTGAAGGAGCCGCCCGTGACTTTGTCTTTCTCCCTTGACTATTCGGCCCCTCGCAGGAATTCCTGGCAATGAGGTTTAATAACTGACTACAATTAACGGGTTAGAAGTACGCATTCAGAAGTACACTCCGATGTAAGGCTCGGCAACTTTTGTACTACAGAATAATATACCAAACGCCAGAGTCAGAGATATGGTCTCTATATGAGATAAATCATTTTAAAGAAAGATTCTATTCAGCTGCTTGACACTTTTATCATTTGAAAACTGTATGATATATTATTCACTTTGGAATTACCGTATAGAAAGTATAAGACAACAGATATAATTTTCATGAAAAAATAAGGATAATTTCTCATGTAATGCAACCGATATTTAAGGGAATATTATGAATACTATCTGAATGCCCTAGAAATGGCTCAAACGGAAAAGACAATAATTCGGTTTAGACATGGATGGCATTCGTAATTACGAATATTTCATTGTCTCAAAAGAAACCCGCAAAACAAGAAGCTATCGAGAAAATCCTGAAGAACGGCTTTCGAAGGTGAACCTTCAACTTGAAAAATAATATCTATGATCCCAATGTCAATGAAACAAAAGGAAAATTATTTGCTGTGGTTTTCTTTAGCAAATGAAATAATGGCTGTCACGTCATTTTCAGGTACAAGCTAATGCCATAAGATATTGAACAGAAATTGAGGATAATATTTGAATCTCATATAGCATTGGTTACGGGCAGCTCAAGAATATCTTAAGGCAAATAAATAGTCTCTTTTATCAATCGGTCTTTTTTCTTACGCAGATTGATCAGAAGAGTTAAACCAATTGTTTTATGATACCGGTAGATGAAACGATACCACATCATGATCAAGTTAATGAACTTCCCCAAAATGCCTGATATTTTGGCAACCTCTACCATACAAACCTCGGACTTATAAGAAAATGTTAATTTTGGAATTAGAATTACAAATCCCATCATCTGGCGTCAAAGTAACGAGGTCCTACTCAGATCGATTTTATCCATCGATGTCGTCAAACAGAACTAATTTTAAGAATTTGAAAGAATTAAGTCCTGCCGCAGTAGTCTTTCAACATAAAAATCAGGAAGATCCCAAAATTGGCAAGTTTTTCATGTTTTTACCACCTGCGTTTTTGATAGATATATAGCATGTGTATATGTAGTGGCAACATACTTTTACAAATATTAGTATTACCATTAAAGTATCAAGCAACCTACAACCTTGTTCTTTCCAAAAACCCTACTTTTGTCCGCGTTACATGAAAGTAGCTGGATATTTATAAGGTAATCACACATTATCCCAACTCAATATTGTCGAGAATCTGTATCTGTACATTCATAGCTAATATGAATGTGTTTCGGGAGCAGAGTGCTGAAAACTGAGTACTGATATTGTCATGACCTCTACTTGAAATACTTAGTAAATAAAAATACCCTTTTCTTATATCAATAGATTAGATTAACTGTACAGAACAAAACTCGTAGGCTAAAATTAGAAGTTTTGATGATCCAGAATAAGACATTACGAGTTGTTATCATAGGATTTTGCTCAACATAATGTACGTATATCCTGAAATACCTTCTACCGGCATTGCGTTATGTATGTAAAATTGCATACATTCAAGGCGTGGTATACGAGCCGAGCATTTGTGAGCCAAGGTTGACCTGCGATTCTAGGGTATCAACCAACATTTGTCTTCTAATGTGAATCACTACTTTTCCGTGCAACATCCTTTGAATGGGAACTGCGATAGGTGTGTTTTCATATGTGTTCACATTTCAAATGTTACGTGTATTATTGCTCTAATGGATTACTTAGATTATAAGAATTTTCAGTGTTTATGTTTCAGTTCTCCGTATTTTCCCCGAGTTTCTTGCTTAGGATACCTTATCTTGGTCTGAAAAAAAACCAGAATATCCTGCAAACGAAAGGAATATTTTGTAAAATGTTGGCTACGATTGATATTTAATCAGTAGACGCATGTTGTATAGAATATTGAGAACCGAGGTTTATCGATTAAAATCCGAGAACTCTTCGAAGCCGTTCTCATGGGACCGTAATATTGCGCCACTTGAAGAAAGAATCTTCTCAGCTGGTAGTGCCCAAGTTTCTCCGCCAGATGGTGAAGTTGTCCCTTGCAAACGGATAGGCGGGATAATACGAGAACTCTACACATGGCTCCTTTGCCGGTGATTAATTAATTGTTTGGGTCGCAATATGGCAATTATTTGCAGTTTTAAGCTATGATTTTTATTTTTAATTTCATTAGCTACGTACAAAATATCATTTATGGAGTTGAATGCATTTAGATTACGAAGATGATGCTACAATACTACTTCTTGTTAAACTTTCTACTTTTTAAATGTTATAATTTTAAAGCATCAGCTAACCTCCTGAAAGAATATATTTTTCTCATTTTGATTATGTACTATGGAGCTGGACGAAAGAAAAATAATTGCATAAGATGAACAGATTTGAAATCCACAAATGACTTTCATGCATAAATCATGCTAAGTTAGAGAATGTTATTCTAATGGAAAATCAAACATGAAAGGTTTGATTTTCCATTAGAATACTGAATAATTAATTAATCCCACGCTCTGCCCATAGTTTAAATTACCTCTGAAACAATAAGAAGTATGCATACTTTTGATAAAATCACGCAAAAATGTTTGCCAATGCTCACGTTATTTATTTTATATATTCAAGAATACAGATGCATAAAGGTCCTAAAATAGCTTTGCAATGCCATCGGTGGAGTCTGACTGAAAACTTTCAATATCGACTGCAGAGGTCTCCAACTTTTCGGGATTCATGGAACACTAAACTTACAATTATGCATCCCGTATGCCACTGACACAGATGTAAGCTTAATTGTTATTGAAATGGTATCTTCAACTTAGTTATAATGAATTTATGAATGATTACTTCATTCTAATAAAATAATTAGTTTAGTTCATGATTCTGTTTGCTTGAAATTTATCCCCGGACCGCCAACAAATTCCTTGTGGATTACCACCACAATGGTCTCCTCAGCTGATTTGTTGAAAATAGTATGTTGAAGGCTAAATATAGTTTTTCTATCTATAGAATTCCTTACTCTAAATCTACTCTGCACACTACCTTGAAAAAATATGTATCTCAGTATCAATATATTTTTCATCCTCAAGTGTTTTTCTTTTATCCGAATTAAAGCCATCTTTCACAGGATGGCCCTGGAATTAAATCCCACAAATTTTAAATTTCACAAGCTCATAGCTTCCATTCGTCACTGTTTTAAATGCGTCGGAAAAAAAATCTTTCCACTTTTGGCAAACCTGGTTAGCGTTATATGCAAGTCAGTTCTTGCTGAAGGATACTACTTATCGTCAAAGTAAAATAAATTTTCTTGCACCTTTGCTAGTTCTCTTTATTATTTTCCGTTTTGGAAGCTGTAGTTATTTGAAGAGAACATCACACCGATGTGCAGATTATTGCATAACCATTATTTCGAAGAAGATTACTTTTTCAGTAATTTAGAGATTGAACCATGCCTTTCTGTTAGTGAATATGACAAAAATATTTTAGAATACCAAATGTGAAATTTACATATGATTAAAAAATATTTGTCAATTAACGAGTTCCCGTTCTTTTGAACTAAAATGACCCTTCTCATCCGCGATTCAAAAACTACCATTTCCGTGGATATGCTTGCTTTTAATTTCAAATATTGTATGCGGAATACGATAATTTAGGCGTAATAAAGGTATGTCTTGATTCTGATTTGAGGGCATCGCATTTCTTCCAGCACGCAAACATGCAGTCGTTAACAAGATCAGGTGAGCTTGACAAAATGTTTTCCGGAAGGGTTGCTCCACTTTCCGAGGCTGTCACTTGTATGCCATCACACCAAGCCAATAAGGGAATAAAAAACCCTCAGTTGTGCATTGGATCCCAGGCATATCTCCTTAGTTTCCTCGGTTGTTTTACTTTGAATCTGGAGAACTTTGCATTGGAAATTAAAACGTTCCCACGCAAAGGAGATTAAAATTGATTCTTTTTTTTTCGAGTGCTCTTCTTCTTTTTCATCACCAAAGGGCTCATGTGAAATGAAATCTTAACGATTTTCGAAAAGGTCATGGACAATAACACATGGGTAGGTTGCCATATGTTCCAAATAAAAACTTTGTTTTCCACGGCCGGAGAGCGTTTATTCAGTTCATTGCCGCGAATTCTCTAACAGTCACTCACTTCACTGCACCTTATCGTCGTGGGCAGAGAGCGTAATGGAAATGGTTGCTTTTTTACCCGGTTGGAGGTTGGGTTGAGCGAAGGGGTGAAAAAGGTTTGGAAAAGAGAGAATGGAGCGGTTTAAACTACAGGAAGGTGAAGACTCAGTGGTGAGGGAAGGGCATTTAGCACGGGGATTGAGAGGGGGACGAGAGGACCAGGGTGAGGGAGAGATGGTTGAAAGATTACACAAAGTTCCGAAGGCTTTCCTCCGTCTCCCCTGAGGTGAGATGCGAGCGGAGATTGCCGGGTCGGATTGCCCGTCTGCTCACAACTCCCTTTTGTCTGTGTGTGTGTGTCTCTCTCTTTCTATCAAGCACCCCGACCCCTCCCCGTCTGCTTTCATGCCGCCGTCTCTCCTCCTCCTCCTGCCGCAACGCTTCCCCAAAATTCCGTGGCGGGTACAGTCCACCGCGGTGAAAAAAGGGAAGGGGAGTGGCGGAGTTCAAATTGAATAGGTGCGGACGAAGTTTAGACCCCAAACTGGGTCACGCGGGCCCAATTGTTTTACAGAAATATGATCACTCACCGTGGAAGAGGACAGACTCTATGACTAGAAATCGGACCAAGTGTGACTGTTGGTTACTTGCATTGCGATGATATCGTTCGCCTGACGAAATCGAGATTTACTCGTGAATGTGAACTATAATGAAAATTTACTCCTAGGCATTAGGCGAAAAAACTGACGTGGGTTTGGTCGAGGACGAATATCATATTGGAGTTGGTGTCTGGGCGTGCGTGCGTTCTTTTCCCATGGTGATGCTAGATGGCTGATAGCAGAAACTTAGATAAAAATGGCCACTTTATTTCTTTCCTTTTTGTTGTCTCCCTGTGGCTAGTTTAAGGATTTAACGGAAAGTTCAATCGTAGGTCTGTTGATGCTCTTTTTTTTTATCCGCCGACATGCATAAGCCGAAGGAGAATGTTGATAAAATTCGCGTCCTACCCACCGCCTTTACCCGACCCACTCCTTGGAAAATAACGACCTGTGTCACGCCACTTCGGCATGGTCGATAGACGTCATTGATCTGCTGTTTTTCAATCTTTCCTGCTCTCTAAAAATCTCTTAAAAGTAAGTATGCTTTGCTAGTTTCAACACGGTTCTAATTTTATGAAGTTAGAGTATGTGTGACCCGTTTCCTACTGGTATCGTAAATGAAGCGATTGTTAAAGTTGTGTAGTTTGAAAGACAATTGAAAGTTGCGACTTGTTTGGTGAACAGTAGAACACATAATCATGTCTAAAGTAATTTAAGGACAATAGGCATCAGCCATTTTTCGGTAATCATATATTTAGTTATTTTTTTACTATCAACGAAGTACAGTAGACATGATTGAAATGTTCTTTAACGTTTCTATGCACATATCTTCACTGTCTTTTTTTTAATGTCTCAAGAATTTGAATATTAATATGGACTGCGATCTCAATCTATTGGAACGCTGGTCTTGAATTGGAATTTCACCGGGGAAATATTTTATTATTCTGATCGGCTATTTTAACAAACAAAATCAATAAATATCTTTTTATTATTTAGACTGTTGCCAACGGTATCATGAAAGAAGACTCGAAAGTAGCGACTAATATTTTCAATAATAATAAAAACCATCATATTATTTTGCAGGGTTTAACTAAAACTGAGCGTGAAGCTTTCTTGGACGAATGTTTAATCCGTAAATTAAACTCTTGCAAATTTTAGTTTATGTTAGGCGGAGGGATCAAAGATTTCAAATGCATATTTATTCTAAAATCACAAATTTCTTATTTCTATTGATGACGGAAATGATTTCTTGTATTATTGCAGTTCATTGTATAGGCTTTTGTTTATGCTATTTTGGATGAAAGAGAAAGTATTAATAATAGCATTGTGACTCCAAGACGTAAGGTCTAGTTATCTAAAACTTATAAGGCTGATATACGAAGGTTGCTTTTTATATTTTGATCCTTGACAACACTAAATGCTTAAGGCGCCATCTGACATTTCCATCTGAAAGTTTGACCCTTTTAACGCTAATATTTTTCAGAACATTTATTTGTTTGATCATAATTTGTGTTGTTTACAGTGAATTTTATGAAGATTTTGTCTCAGCGAAAAAATGGAGTTTACTCGTGAACACTTTCGTGAGATGATATTTTATAACTTTCGACGTGGATTATCAAGACGAGTGCATTTATCGACTTATTTCTACTTTTGGCAATGAAAGCCCATTCTTTGCCACTGTGAAACGCTGGTATAACGAATTCCATCATGGCTGCCGTTTGCTCAGTGAAGAAAGTCGTGAAGGTCGTCCAAAATCAGCCCTTGTGGCAGAAAACATTGATGCTGTGTAAGAACTAGTGAAGGTAGATCGGCATGTGATTTATCGTGAAATTGAGACATCCTTAAGGATTAGTATGATGAGATATTGCATGAACATTTAACTGTGAAAAAAATTTTTTCGTGTTGGATCCCACATAATTTGACAAAAGCTCAAAAAGATGCTCATGTCAATTGGTGCAAAGAAATGCTGAATAAATACAATCGCGATGCGTCAAAAGCTGTGTATAACATCTGCACAAGTGACGAATCCCGCATCTATGCGTATGAGCCCGAAACAAAACAGTAATTCACTATATAGGTCTTCCATGACGAGCCAAATCGAAACATCGAAAAACAATAAAACCATTTTCAAAAATAAATTACTGTCTTTTCATTATTAGGCTGAACATATAAATAGCAACCCTCGTGTGTATATATATATATATATATACTTTTTTTATGTGGACCTCAAATTATTATTATTATTTTTTAATTTCCATTTCATTTTAAATTTGAATATAGCGTTGAATTGAATAGTGCAACGTTCATTCACTGGTGCAACTTCTTCGTTACTACTCTTCTTCTCAATCACTCATCAATTGTAAAATAGTAATCATTATTGTTGCATAAATATTTTTTGAAAAGCATAATATTTTTTCTATTATTCACGTGAAGAGTTTCTTCAGTGAAATAATCATTGCCAAAAATAATTTGAGCATATTTTTTTGGCACCATTTGAGTGCCCTTAGAGTTAGATAATGGTGTGGCTGAAGTAAGAGAAAACGAGGAGAGCATCAAAAAAACATATATAGTATAAGAAGTGTAGCACAAAAGATTACGTAGGGTACTCAAACCTTCAAATTCTTTTCCTAGCCTTTTCTCATTCAAATAAATCTAAAAATAAAAACTGATCACCTTCAATGCACATAGGATAGTCATATTTCAAACCACTCCTCGTTGAAATACTAGTTCACACGAGAGCTTCGAGCCGTCTCGTGAATGGTATAAAAGTTCTGTTTTATTATAATCATCATCTCACGTTCTAGCTCCTATAAAAGTTTTGCTGCATTGGCGAAAGTTTTCTAAAAATGGCCTCCTCACCACCAAAATGGAAATATTTCGTAGCACATTTGAGAGGCATAATGGTCTATCACTATGCAACTGGGTCAAGAAGGTCGCCATGTGAATTCCTTTTTATTCCTACAAGGAAAAAGGGCCCGTCGGGTCGTCGAAGGAACTTAAGGGAACGTACACACACCCACACATGTACGTGGGACTAGAGAGGGACTTAGCCATCCCGATCTCACACCCGCAACAAGAATCCCCCCCCGCCCCCTTACATCTCCCCCAAACACCGCACCTGAGGTTCCCGTTCCAAAGTTCTCCCGCGCGTACCCCTTCCCCACTACCTCTCTTAAGAAGCCGGCCCTTAACAAGGGTCTTCCACCCTAAGTCGGGTCAAGCAGCACTTCGAAGAGAGTCGCTTCCATACCCACTTCTCCGCCAATCTGCAAGGAGTGCCGAACTCCTTCCTCCCCGCGCGCCTTAATTCGACCTGCCACAAGGAACAGCCGAGCCCACGGCTCTCCCCCACCTTCATCCCCCTCTCACATTCAGATCATCCCAACCGCGGACAGCTGGTTAACGAGATCCGAACCCCACCCTTCCTCCCTCAACCTCGCAGTTCTTTCCTAAGTCCCCTCACATCTCTTCCTAAGTCCCCTCATACGCTCTCAACCCTTTGCTCTTTGACCGTTAATCTCATCATCTTTTGCATTTCTCTCCTTTTCTACGTCTCTCCCCTTCGAGAGTCGGCTCCATCCACCGTACATTCTTCTAAAATAAAATCTCCCCCCCCCCCCATGTCCATGCTTATTCAAAGGTTTGCGAAGCCTTTTGTAAATATTATTCAACAAAACTGAAATGAAGTTGAATAGGGAGTCCAACATCATATAACTTCAAGTTGTACTTTTGCCAACCGCTGCAGTTCCTCCACTGAGATTCTTATATGCAAAGGAAGACTAATTCTGTAGGAATGTTCATTGTAGTAATGCAGGAATGTCAAATGAATAATCTATTTGACATCCCGAAAGCTACCGCAAGAGCGCATGCCCTGGGGTGTTTGGACACCAGCTTTTGTTTATAAAAAAATCACATGTACGTAAATATAAATATATAGTTAGTACTCATAAATGATCGTGCACTTATGTACATACGTACATTTCCATCTACATCATGCAATAACGTGTGGTCTGTCAATAAATGTTGTCCTCGGTGTGATTAGTAAATTCCGGTGCTCTGTACTTTGAATAGAATTAGTCTTACGTACACTCTTCGTGACCATAAGGGCTGGTATCGTAATTCCACCAGTAATCCCGTCACTCTTACCTGTTTCCATTAATAATGCCTGGAAAATCCAGCTGACTTTCTCGAACATTTTCAAAATCGTAATTAGCGTTTTCTTTTGTAACTGATGATAACAATTTTCGTCGAGTTTCATCATTAGATAGCGCTGTACTACCATAACTGTAATGGTAACATACCCGCTTGCTAACCTTCAGATCTCGATTAATTAAAATTGGCAATTTTAATTAATCATGATATTCCACCATCTCACGCCTGAAACGTCTCTTTTTATTCATATCTCGAGTTTGAATCCCGTCTTGGGGAAGAGTTTATATTCTCCTGTTACGAACCCTAGGAAATCTCATGATGAGTCAACTTTAAGGTATCCCATTGGTGCATGGGTCACCAAAATATTTGCCAAGGCAAGCGACAGAAACGTTCCATGGTGCTCCTTGTTCATTATATTCACGAAATTCTCCAATCTCGAGAAAAACTAGCCGTTAAGAATGCCAAGCCACTACCCAAACAGAGGCTTACTTACGCTGAGGAAAGCGAGCACTAATCACTAACTCGCAGTCATAAAAAGTCCTCTATTTACGTACAGCCGTGTTCCCTTCCGAGAGCCACCCTCCTACTCCTCTTCCCCGCCCACACTCCACCGGTGGCGCGAGCCTATCTCCCCAGAGCGTTCTTTCCTCCTTTTCTTCTCATCTCTCGAGGAAGGGATCGGAGGGGGCGGGAGGGAAGGCGGGGGGCGGAAGGGGAGATGGGGATGGGCGAGAGAGGAGACGGTGGAGAGGAAGTGACGGGGAGAGACTGGAGGCGATTACAACCGACGGAAGCCGAAATCACCCGAATTGCCCCGGCTGAGCTATGCATTGCCCCGCTCGGAGGGTGCGGGGTCGGGGCGGGGGTGATGGCGGAGGTTGAGAAGGATGGGGCCGGACGCGAAAGAGTTGGAGATGGAAACGGCGGAGGGAGAGATGGGATAGATGAAGGGGCGGAAGAGCAGGCAAGGTGGAGGGGTTGGGCAGGGGCGAAATGTGATGTGGAAGGGGGGGAGGATCGGGGGTGGCGGAGGAAGTGAGGGGGTTTGGAACGAAAGCGAGAAAAGAGGTCCCGAAGTGGAGCGCGAGTAACTTCTCTCCCTCCCCCCACCGTCTCGCTCTCTCTCTCTCTCTTTCCTTCTCCGTCCGTCTCTCCCTGGAAAATGAGTGGGGGCATGATATTTTTTTGCCTCCTTCGGAACGGAGGGAGGAGATGGGAATGGGGTACGGATCAGGACGTGGACGGGTAAGGAGGGGGAGTGGCGACTGGGGTGGGAAATATTGGAGGGATAGACGTGCATGAGCTAGTATCACAACGGCCTAAAATGAGTCGGGCAGCGGACGAATCCGGAGGAGGAAGAGCGCACCCGGAAAGTGCACGTGAAACAAAGAAGTCCACCGGCGGAAGAACCCGCCGCCTCTCCCCCTCCTATCTCTCTCTCGTAAACTCCCCAGATCTCCGGTAACCCGCCCGTCTTCCAAAAACACCCGACCCGAGCGAAATCCCCTCCTCCCTCTTTCCAGCTTACCGCCTCCTTCTCACCCATAGCCGATAGAGGCCCCCCACCCAACACTCTCCCCTCATTCCTCTATTTATTATCTCCCAACCCCTTGTTTCCATATGCCCTCCCGTTCCCCCAACGCTCCTTGATCGCATCCCGTACAGTCTTAGGAAATGTGTATTGTGGACGAGAGGACGTTCGCCATACATGGATTTCCATTATGAGGGGATAGTGCTCTCCTTCCTTTTTTTAGGGCGGAGGTCACCTGCTCGCGCGTCACACGGCGTGATCCCCGTTCCCTCGCCGTGCGGACGGAGAGTGGGGCGGCGTGGAGTGATGGGAGGGGTGGTGTTGTTGGTGGTGGTGGTGGCAGCAGGGCTAAGAGGAGGATCGGAACTGTAATTCAGGCGGAAGGAGTGATTTAGAGAGGAATCCAGAGTCCGGACAACCTCACGTCCCTCCCCGGAACCCCGCGCGGGTCTTTAAAATAATAATGGACGGTTCAAGTTCCACCTGCACAAAAGATGTGAACTGTGACTCTACGCACAACAGCTGAGATGACGTTTTCATTCCTCTCTTTATATTTTACGTTCATATATATATATCTACACATACACCCATTCGGTTTCTCGAAGTCGAACCCCGGATTTGGGTAGCGTGTGCGACTACATCCTAATAGCCAGCCTTCTTCTCATCCATCTTAATGTGTTCGCGTCATGGGAAAATCTATACAAAAGTAGATGAAAATCTCCTGAAGTATGCACTTTAACATTGCGGTGGGCGTGCACATGAACAAGTCAGTTTACGGAAGTGCCTGTATGTGTTTGGGCACTCTTGGTTTAGGGAGCTAGGATCAAGAGAGCAGGGTATGAAATCCTTTCCCTCTCACGGACCACGCTTTAGAATTCCCTCTGAGCTATTCATTCCTGTCGCCCCCACCAGTCCCCTTAACCCCCTCCCCTCTTGAGGAACTCAGGGGTTGGCCGCACACTGTTAAAACCCCCATCCCCGGCGAGTTTTTTGATTTTCCCGGGAATCCTAATAGAAGCTATTCTCCCGTTTCCATCTCTCTGTCTCTCCATCTCTTCCTCTCTCACTCCCTTTCTCTCTCTCTCCCACACCCCACAACCCCCTTCCGCTCCTGGCCGTGTAGCGGGTGGGTGGGGCAGGGGCGAGAGGGGGGAGGAGAAGACCGAGAGGGAGAAGGAAGTGAGTGGGGAGCAAGGGAGTCTTTGGTGTGGGAGTAGGAGGGGAGCGTTCACGGGGACTAGAGGGGAGGGAGTGGGATTGGCTTGTAGTGGAGGAGGCCGCCCATCGAGAGGGAGGAGAGAGTGGTACGGGGAATGTGAGGGGAACGGAGAGGGAGGAGAGTTGTGAGGACTCAAGAGAGAGAGAGAGAGAGAGAGGGAGGGACAGAGAGAGAGAGAGGTGTAAGGGAGGGGATGAGTGATAAGGTCGGAGGGTGTAGTCTCTCTGGAAGGGATAGCGGCAGCTCTCGCCTCGACGCCGCCGCACGGACTGTTGTGTTATGCCCGTGACTGCGAGGGACTGTGTGGAGTTTTTGTTGTGGTCGTCTCGCTAGCTATTCCTCCCGCCTCCATCGTCACTCGTCGCTCGCGTCGCGAGTGCACCGGTCGTTTGTTTTGGGGCAGGGTCGACGCGAGGGAGATCATCGGCGGAGCTTCGCAATCGCCAAACACCTCCCCGCCATCCGCACACGAAACTCCCCACTCCCTCCCGTCCCTCCCCGTCTCCCTCGACTCTGGAAGAGATTCGCGGTCGACGCAGGCCGGCCCGGCGGCCACCCCCGCCGCCTCTCCCCCGACCCCAAAACCCCCTCGTCACACGCCACGCTAATCACCCCCTATCGACGATCTTTCCCGCTTCCTCGTCTTTGCCTTCTCATTCCTCGGCGTTTCCCCCCTCCGTCTGCCGCTTTCGTACGTACTCCCTCGCTCTTTCTCTTCTTTTCGTCTCCGGAGGGATTTGCCGTACGGCGAATCTTATCTCGCCGGACGCATTACACGAAATCTTTCTCTCTTCGATCCCGTCGATCCCTTCTCTCGCGTCGACCGTTATTTTTTCACGGATGCTCTCTCATTTGGAGAGCAAGAATATTTCGGAGGGAGTTCTGTGTTTGGATGTGTGAAGGGACCACGTGAAAAGATTTCCCGCTGTGTTTTCACCTGAAGCGAAAGGATACCGAGGTGAAGAACCGGGAAGAAGATTTTTATACTTCTGGAAGTACAAGGAAGTTTCCTTTAGCACAACATTTCAGTCCTCCGCTCTCACCCCCCACGTGGTTTGCCCTGTCTCTCCCCGCCCCCAATCGCCGGTGTGGTTCAACGACATCGAGACATTCGATGTTCCCCTTTTCCCTCCCCAGTTCGGTCCTCCCGGTCCTCTCTGCCCTCCCCCCACCGTGATTCCAACCACCCCTCCCTGCTCCCGAAAAGAGGAGGAGGTCGACCACCGAGTGTGTTCCGGGACGCAAAGTGTCGGATGTGTGCGGAAGAGGGAACGAGGTGCGTGCGTATGTTCCGTTGTTAAAGTGGCGTCTCCGCGCGGGAAGGTGGAAGTGACAGTGGAGGCAGTGGCTCGTGGGGCGGTGAGTGGCGGGGGCTGCGAAGGCCGGAGCGGGGACCGGAGGGACGAGGGGCGGAGAGAATGAGGGGCCGGAGGAGGCGCCGGAGGCGGAGGCGGACGAGAGTAGCACACCCACCGGTCCATCATGTTCGCCATGACAGAGTATGTCGGCGAGATCACCAGGTAATAAAAAAACATTTAACGATTTATGTGAACTTTAGATGAACCCCATCAACGCCCGGTGCGCCGCGGCGAGGGGCCTCAGTTCCCCCGGGGGAACGGGGGAGAGTGAGAGAGGGCGTGCGAATACGTTTGCATGGGTCAAAATCCCCTTGGTAGTCCCAACGGGATTTTGCGCCCCTCCTCACCCTCTAAACCCCCTCTTCCCTCTATACATGTATCGTGGGGTGCACTGATGTATCGACATGTGCCGATCACCTGCCCCCCCTTCCGCGAAGAATGCCCTCTCAGTCCAGCGGTTCACTTTCAGCATCTACAGTTCGCCGTTTGCCTCAGTTTTTGTCCCTTTCATCATTAAATGCTCTCGTCATCACGTTGTATGGACGTATTGCTTCGGCCCATACCTGCTCTTAAAAGGATGAGGATCTTTTTATCAGTCGACACTCCGTAGTGCAACCACTCCTGTGAATTGTTTTTGGTGTCCCGTCGTGAAATGTTGGTGTATTGTCATGTCGGCCAGAAGTTAGCATTTTAAATTAAAGCTCCAATTCCATTTATTTACTAACGTATTTGTTCATGAAAGAAGGGACCAGCAACATACATCTAATTAGGAGGTGTGCACAAAATACTGCATCATGTGCATTAGTGTATCGATTTCAAACCTGTGGGAAATGATAACATGTCTTTATTATCCTCATTTTATTGTTTAACAAAAGTCTCGTTATTATAATACAACACAGCCGCGATTCATTTCGAAGGACTAGTTTCAAGTCACCTGACTACATGGATCTGCGCTGTATGCTTCGCGGTTAACATTTCGCCCTCCCGTACAAATTAAAGGTCTCACGTACGTCATCGGGAAAATATGAAAGGATTCTATGGACCGCGTCGTGACGTACACATTACGCCTCGACATTAGCTGATCCGCAGCAGCCTGTTTCATATTTCGAACGCATTCCGAATGCGCGTTCTACTTTATGCTCAATTTCGTGAAAGCTGGGCGAGGATTGCAGGGGTTCCAATCCCATCGCTCCAATCCCACCTCTTTAAACTGTCCCACTTTTAATGCAATCCATAGGAAGGGGTCGTACTCAACCGCCGCTCCAACCAAGGCGGACATAAAACTGTCGTCGTCCCCTTAACACGAGACCTAGGTTGCACGGAGTGTTTTTCGATATTTTTTTGCTCGCCCTCTCGGTAGTCCCTCGAATCGATTCTCTCATCGGCTTGGACATTCATAAGGCATTAATTACGTCCAGCTAGGAGCTATGCTATGTGTTTACGTAACACAGCTGTGATCACGTTTTCATTTTTCTCGTCATACATTTCACCTCCGTGTTACTTATACCATTTCTCATTAATATAATCATTCTGACGGAGAATAACAAGCCCCCGAGAGTGGAGACTTGTATTGCGCATAGTAGGATTACCTATGTTGCTGAGTGAATTAGTTTGAGACGTAAGCATGCGTTAATTATTGTGAGATAAATGAAAAATTTATTTAAAAAATTCCATTTGTGTCATTTTACAGTTTTTTCGGCGTTGTTGTCATAATTTATACATACGGTTCAAGTTTCTGATTTTCCACACGATTCTGGTTACACAACGTTAGCTTACGCAGGCAAGGAAGAAAAACGTTTCGGATGGGGTATTTTATCAGTGCGAAAATTGTAAAAAGTCTAACTATTTCAATATTATATTATCAATTAGTTATTTAATTTGACGTTAATCAAACGGAAATTGTTTTTTCATACATTTATAAATGAAGGAAGCTTTAATTTTTTATGCCTATAATTCTGCATTGTATAAGTTTTTCCTGAAATAATTAGGAAAATAAGTACATTGAAGTATCCAATGAATTTATATTTGCCCACAACTTTTTATTGTATCTATGGGAGCTTTCTTTTCTGTCATTCCATTGCATAAATTAATTAAAAATCATCGATAGCATTTTGCTAGACAATGCTATTTTTTTGGATGGAAGGGACTATTGAATGCTTGCTAAAAATCTTTTGGCAACCTTTGAGGATAAGACAAATGAAAGCGGGTGAAGGAGGAGGATTTGTTCGTCAACTAATAAAACCATCGCACCACCATCTAGGTTCCGACCAAAAGTACATTTCCCTGACTTTTTTTTCAACAGCAGGGACAGCCTTAACTTACGCCGAATGCGTTGGCGCAAGACGTAACTCTTGAACTGTTTTTCCCTTGGCCTCTCCCACGACTCGCAGGAGCATGAGAGAAAAAGGGGTTGTTGTTCTTAGCGGTTAATCCCCAGCGGGGCTTTTGGTTTCCTTCCTTCCGTTCTTGCCGTTGGTTCTTGGGATTTTTTTCTATTTTTCGTGACGATGGCTCCATGCTATCCCGGGAGTTCCTTATTTTTGTCTCCATTTCTCGCAGCTCTCCCTCTCACACGATCTCTATGCCTCTATCTCACTCCAGTTGGCACTTCTCTTTCGCTCGACGGCTACGAATGGAGGAGGAGGGATTAGATGAGGAGGGGAGTGAGGTAGAGCTGCGCGGGTGTGATGGAGAGGGGCGGGGGCGGTGGAACGTCAGTGGAAGGGAAGGAGGAGATGGGAAATTCGACCAACGCATACTTCCTTCCCGTTTGAAACGAGTGATTAAGCAAGTGTGGCGTCTCGCTCTAGGGTCTCATGTGACTCGATGAAATTCGGAAGTGACGGCAGGCCAAATAATAATAGTATACTTCCGCCGCGGAAAACTTTCGCCTCCTAATCTAGAAGAATAAAAAGGTTCTATCGCCCTGGAATCCTTTTATTTCTGGAACCAATAGACACGTGTTCGTTTGCCTCATCTCCCTTTGTGGCAACAGCTGAATCTAAATAAACAGTTGGTATTCCCTTGACTCATTGATTGCGCATATAAACAGACTTTAATCCGAAAGTAGACATGATTGTCAAAGGTTGAGCTCACCTAGCATCAATTATTGCGGTATGTAAAACTTGCACATTTTAGGCTAAACTATCAGGACTTCCTTTTCTTTATTGCAGGCTACTTTTTCCCATAAACTGTTGATATCGAGAAAAAATCGTAATTATTATGTTTATAAATCACATTGTTATGGTTCGGAGCGTCCAGTTGAATCAGCGAGACACGAAACCTTGACATTTCGGTCAACAACCGAATGCCCGTCTGCTCTCTGCCCGCCAAGCCGCAAATCGTATTTTAAAAAGGACTACGCTAAGCCATGGCCCTAAGCCAGAGTCCATGCGAACGACCTAGTTGATGTTCGTATATTTTTATCCATTTACATTGTATCATTTTGCTCCTTAATATTTGTCGATGAGATCCTTAAATTAAAAGAAACACAATTAGATTCAAAACCTTAATCTTTAGCGCTCTTTAGCCGAATACCAGCTGGTCTTCTCTCTATCTGCCAATACTCAATGCAAATTTTAAAAGAGTAATTTGACTCACGGTTAGTCATGATAAATCCTGCTCATTAGGATTATCTGATAGATTTCTTTCACATTTTTATGAGTATCTTCCAGACATTTTTATCCATACACATCGCGAATTTATATTCGAGATAGGGTATCAAATATTATATAGATATCATATAGAATATAATATATATATATAATTCTTCTCTATTATTTTAGATTATTTTGGGAATAGTGGAAGCTATTCCCAAGGAAAGTATTTAAAAAGGCAAAAAAATAACATCACTCTTTTAATCTGGCAATGACGTCCATGGCTTTGAATAGTTTTTCAACATGTAGCTGACAAACCATTCAAGGGTATCAACTTCATTGCATGAGACGTATAAAATTTGACGGTAAATTCTTCAATAACAAATTAATCAAGAAAGTTAGCGAATTAAAAAATCATGACATTGTTTCACTAAGGTAAGAACAATTTTCTTCCTTCGGTATCCCCTTGAAACACGAGATTTGAACATTACAGCAGCACGCCGTCGTTCGTCAAATCGATCGTCCCATTTATTCACTTCTTTGGCTTCAAAGACTTTTTGAAGCGGAAAGGAGAGTCAAATAACTCCCCCGAATTTTCCCCTGAAAGGTGTCTTTCAAGAATCCTAAAATCACCAGCTGTTTTTACTCGTCCTACATTCTCGCACTTGGTTTCAAGTCTTCATTTCAAGGCGTCTTTCTAAGACAAACGGTGTCTATTTATATCTCATTATAGATTTAAATTTTTTCCCGTTCAACCATTAGCTTATCCTTAAGGGGCTTTTGGTTGAGAAATTCCTCGTTTTATGGTAGAACAATACATAGTATTTACCAGCTCATATATTTTACTGTCTGTGACTTAATTTATAGTCAAATGCTTGATTTTGCTATTATTCAATTTACCATTTTTTACAAAATGTTGTGTTAAGTGCGCGTTTTTATTTTTTAATAAGCCACCGTACCAAAAGTACAAATTAAATATGTTATACGCTCAGGGTTTTTGTCCTTTTATCACGCTCGTGATAATTAATTAATAAACAAAAAAGGTGTAGGAAAATGTTAAGGTTCACGTTGTTTACTGAAGTACTTCCTTTCATTAATACTTGAATATGTACTATTGTTACTGGGTTAAGAAGAAAAAAGAGCATAAAAATATAACTTGAAACTGAAGCCTCCAGTTATTGAATGCTTAATGTGATGGTTTCAGAAATTTGAACTCGTTACTACCTTTCATGAGTTTCTAATGTTCCAATATTTCTTCAACTCATTCATTTTCCAAAAATGTATTACCTTAACCCGCTTCTTTCGGTGTAAATGCAGTAAACGCTTTTCTTATTATATTTTGTCGGCCATATTACGGTATACCGGAATAAAATCACGAAGTCTTCGGTTAAGAGCAATAATTCTCTATTACTGTTAGGTTCTGTATTGTTTTCAATCTTAAATTGGTCTAATTTAGCTTGAAGTACTAGGATATTTAAACATAAATTTAATGAGTTTACTTTCAATTAGAGAAAATGAAATATTTGGGAATATCGGATTTTCGCTAATTATTCCCCGATACCAGAAATTTCTGCTGACTGCACATTAACTGATATTTTCTCATAACTCATTACTGTCTCTGATAATTTTTACATTTGTGATCTGCTCAAAACCGCCTTCCCCACCTATCCTGTGTTGGTCTTTTATGTGTTTTCCTATCCCCTTTCCTTAAATATCTATTTCTATGTGCGAAAATAATATTTGTATATATATAACCGGCACAGGGAAAGAAACTGGCCCCCCTACCCTGATGCGTAAATATTCACATGCCGTCGGGCTTAGTACATGGGTGAGCTCTACCATCACCTAGTAAACCGACCTTCGGGTTGATTACTGTGTTTATGGTTTACATATACTAGTATATCCCCTTTCCTTATATCTATTTCTGTGTGTGAAGTAATATTTGTTCGCCGTGTGGCGGGATTTCGTGTTTGAATGTATATATATATATATATATATATATATATATATATATATATATATATGATTTCTTCGAAGTATCACGGAAGGTTTAAATAAAAAACTTACGGAAAACTTCGACGGAATGAGCTCCGTCTTCCTCGGAAGATTAGTTTGGGTCCTAACTAATCTTCCGAGGAAGTCGGAGCTCAACTCGTCAAAAGTATTATAAAATAACGTGTGAGTATTCCTTTTATGTGTTCTCATATTGTGTGTTGCTGTCTAAGTTATATATATATAAATATATATAGGAATAACTTGTATGTATATATGCATATAAGCAAAAATTATGTATAAAATGGTCAAACCTCGCATAGGCCATTAAAAATTTCAGATCTTTGATTTGATTTGAAGATCTATTTTATATCTATATAAATATTATATATATATATGTATATATATATACATCTAAGTAAGCAATAAGAATCGACTATAAAATGAGTACAAATATTATATCCCTCTTCAAAATCAAGTCAAAGACCTTTAGTTTGTAATGGCCTATACGAAGTTCGACCATTTTATAAAGAACCTTTTGTGACGAAATAAACTTATTGTTAGCCCCAAAAATGCGTCAGAGATATCTACAGCTTTTTTACTATATCTTATAGTTTGGAAGACCCGCGTTGATCAATCCAACCTGTTCCTCGGGAGATTCCTAAAGCGCCCGCGCGCAGCCCCCGTGGGTCTGGCGCCACCATGCAACGCGGACTCCGCGGTTATCCGCGTAGTAGCATTTGATTACTCGTTGGAGAGGAGACACGTTTTTTTCACCCGTCTGAAATCTTTTTGAGAACTCATTTTTTTTCAGTTCGTTCTGTGTGCAAGATTAATAAAGACACGGAACACAAAGACTTGATGCACTCTCTGCCGATGCTCTAAATATTCAAGTTCTAATCGGCGCGCATGAAGCAGGAATATGAACTCGTGGATTCCACCGTCCAGTATCCTTTGTCTTTGTTGGAATGAGATATTTTTTCAGCGAGTTCCGGACATCATAAAACCATTAACTACGCAGATCGATCGGCTCTCGTGTTTTTAGGAGTTGGAACTAGGTCAGCGCCGAAAGAATAGAAAACTATTTTCACGACTTTTAAATGAACTCGGGAAAATTTGTGAAAACAAAAGTCTTCTTCAAGTTATCAATGGACTCATTGTATTCACCCGTAAGTGATTCTCGAATAGATTCCAGTAGTTAATGCCTCTTTGTGAATACGGACTTTGAACTGTGAATGTGTAGTGGTTTCAAGGGAACAGGATATTATCACCGTATGACGTACACACAAAGGCGCAAGTAGTCGTAGTTTTGCACACTTTTCCACAGTTCGTGAGGTCAAAGCCTACCTTTAATCGCAAAGGTGTTTTTCTTTTGACGGATTCGAAGAACTCGATATCCCGCGATAGTTACACTGACTGTGTTATTCGCTAATGTGCATTAAAATGCAGAAATTTCAGCATTACTTTCCTAAAGTAAACCCCCAAGAACTTTACAGTGTAAGTGGACGCAGTAATTATTTATATAGCTTGGCCGGAAATTGTGGGATCCGTGTTCGTATCTTGGTTAAGGCAAATTATATTCACACAGTAAAATTCCTGCATCTTATAAGTTATCGTTTCACGTTGACTGTTGTTAATTATAATTCCAATTTAATGTAGCAATTATGTAAAACCGTTGTATTTTACTGATAGCTGACATAAGATTAAACCTTAAATGAGAAACCTCTCATTAGTTATACTATTTGGAACCGTTTTGGAACTGTACTGAAGTACATGTAATTACATTTTAGTTATTTATAATTGGTATAAACTTTGATTTCGTAACGAAAGGAATTGAGTAAAAATTACAGGACTTCCAAGAATACAAATCATTTAACAATGTGCATAGTTTCTAAATTTCTAAACCTAAGTATTGCCGATCATTTTACATTTTTAAGCATATAGAAAAATGGTTTTACATGTGGATAAACAATTGAACTAATTTTAAAAAAATTGATCGTCGATGGATCTCAAAATGTCTTGGTGGATACTACAACTACAGGCTTGTTAATAACATCACAATAAAACATGTTTTTCGGCTTCTAAACTTATTTATTCATGAAAGCACAAATATATTATACCAACACATTTACACAGATAATTTATACTTTTTGATTTTCCTATATTTTATTAATTATCAATATTCTAGACAGTAGTTGAAAATGAGGCACAAACTACACTGATATTTCATACTTAGCTAATTGAATAAGGAAAACATTTATACATTTTTTCTGAATGAGTCAAAATAGGCAAATCAATATATTATCAAAATCAATGATTTCTAAAGCAAGTAAAACTTTATGCGAATGTATTCAGATCAGTTATAACTTTGGAACATATAATTTGAAGCCTTTAAGCCTCATACCTTTCCCCCCATTACAGCCCTTCTGGTATTTTAGCTAATTAGTATACGTATCTGTTCGAGTCTATAAATAGCGAGAAAACCATTACATCCGGGATTCTAATGAGGGACGTATTGGGCTTTCGAAGTTCTCTTTCGTCATTAAAAAACTTTCCTTCCTCCATTCTAACCCTTTTCATTATTGAAGTATACAAAACGGCACGTGCTTGACGCCCCTTATTTTTTTCTTTCCCGTTCTCAATTGGAGCAGTCGCGAGAGGAGAGATAGGAATCTCTGTTTACGCACGCGCCTACAGTTTCCAAACAGCAAATCCGTCGCCCAGGCGGATGGGGGTGGGACGAGGAGGGGGAGAGTGAGGGAAGGGGTTGGTGGACGTGCGAGGGGTGGGGAAGGAGAGTGGGGGTGGGAAGAGAGGAGAGGAGATGGTAGGTAGCAAACAAACGACGGTGAGCCTCGCCTCCTGACGAATGATATTCGTTAAGAGTCCCCCCCGTGCTCTTTAAACAGGAGAGGAGCGTTTTGCGTCATCTGAGAGCGACATCCGCGCTGCCCGTCATCCGAGGGAGAGGGCGAGTCGGGAGGGACCCACTTCTCCGTCTCTCACTCAACCAGCCAGGGCACGGTCCCACTTCTCAACCGAGAGGGCAGGAGGGAGTGGGGGGGGAGGCGACATCGTCCTTATACATCAGCAGCTGAGACATGTAGCTAGCCGGGGGCCTCGCGAGAGGGTGGTGGATGGGAGGTGGGTAGTGCGGGGGCGGATGGAGGAAGGGGGGAGGAGAGGTGAAGGGAGCTTGTGCTATGCAGGAAAGGTGGAGTAAAGGTAGAGGAGGGGTAGGGCAAGAGAGAGGTGGGGAAAGGCTGCCTTGTCCCCGCGTTCAGTTGCAGCGCTGAAATCGCTGCTGTCATCTATCGGGTGATTTACGCCCCGGGTTGCGTGGATGCGGCCGTGAGTCGGCTGCGCCGCGGGAGGGAAGCCCCTTCTTCCGCCTGGCCCTCGTGAGGGGATGGCCGCTCGGGGTTGGCGTGGGCGGCGGTCTGACATCCATGTACACACGTACGCAACATGCGAGCACAAGACGGGCCGGGGCGAGGAGGAAGGATTTTGCCATCCCTTCGCCTCGCACACGCACTGCTACAAGCCATTACTCCCCCTACCCTATCCACTTCACCAGGCGCAACACCCTTCCCTTCACCCTCTCTCGTACGTGTGTTCCCTCCGGCGCGCCATATTCACCTGCATCCCGAGCGTCTCCAAAACCCAACTACACCATCAGCCTGCGATTTACACTCGTACTTAAATGCGTTTACGACCGCAACTTTCGCATCAAAACATCAGAAACGCCTATCACGGAGAATCCGTGACGCTCAGAACATGGAAGGGGCTTCCGCCAGGATTTTCGCATCGCTTACTCTGTCTTATTTGCTCTTCCCTTCGGGATCTAACGAAATTAGGATAAATGAATGAAACGAGCAATTGCAGGCACTTCGATTAAGGGTGTTAAGACTAATGGCTCCATTGCTCATACAAAAGAAACTTGAGAAATAATCAAAGGGGACTTTCCTTTGAAATATTTGTTAAAATTGAAATTATTTCTCTCGCCATATATAGAATATAATTCATTGAGTGCCATCATAATGGAGCATACCTCTGTTTGGCTGTGATCACATTTACTGAGGTCATGAGGTTACGATTTCTTGAGCTGACACTTACGTGACGTGGTTTACACTGACCCATGGCGCTTATCTAGTCATGAATTGTATCTGACTTTTTTAAACAAGGTTTTGATATGATACGCAAAGATATTTTATGAAATATATATCATTTACTCTTTTTAAAGATATAACCTACAATACCATCTCACTTGAAGCGCGTAATCTTTCTTGCTAACCTATGTCATTTTGCGTCTCCAACCACATTGTTCCAACTTAATACTTACGACACCCAGAGATTTACGGTCAGCCCCCGTGCGTCCCTGCCTTCCCTCTCATAAGGCCCCCGTGACGTGAAAAGTATCACTTTCCTTCCGGGACACGGACGGTAAATCACAAGAGTCCCGAAGTACACCGGCAGAGGGACGTCAACTGAGGAACGCCCCTTGCGCCGAGAGAGGCAACCAACCCTACTTTGTCGTGATAACACCCTCATCCACCACCGCCTTCGTATCCCCCACCTTACTCCAATCCTCCTGCCCCCTCCCTCACCTTTCCTCCCCCATATTCTCGAGCTCCCTTTACCCCTCGCATGCCACCGCGTCACCGCAAACATGTTAATCGGAGTTAAATGCTCGTAGTGATGACTCATGGGGTGCATTCATGAAAGGATGTCGGGGACGACGGGAGGTGGGAGAGAGTGAGGGTGGGGGCTGGAGAAAGAGTTCCGTGAAATGGTGACGGGGTGGGGTGGGTAGTTGGGAGGGTGAAAGAAGGGGGTGTGAAAGGGGGAGGAGAGAAGCGGGGAAGGTATTAGAGTAGAGAAACGGGAAGGATCGACCACAGCGCCTGCGCTGTCGCATTTGTCGGCACTCGAAGCACACTGACGGTGTGTACGCGTGCCTTTTTATTTGAGTCAAGGATAATGCATGGAATGGTGTGACGCAAGCTGAAGGGGGAAAATTTTTAAGTTCTTTAATTTTCATCTGGATTGTATTGTTTATGTGTTTGAAATTCGTATGCTATAACCATTTTGTAGGTTACGAATTAGCACTTACTGAGGTTTGGATGTGTATTAATTAGTCAAATGGAATCTAAGTAATAGTAGTACTTTGCTGCTTGATGTGACATTGTCAAATAACATATTGATAATATTTTATTTTATTGTCGAAAAGTAAAAACATTTATATTTATATGGCTAACGTCATTAAAAGTAAATGCGGATAGAGTATCGAATGATATATTGTCTGATAAATTTTCACAATGACAAACATTACTACAAAACAAACCATATGTCTACATTCTTAAACCCATAAATATCTTATTTTCATTCTGACTAGATATTTAGGCATGTTCAGATGGACACGCATAATTCTTTCTACTCTTGTGGCAAATGAATTTCATCGCACTTACCTTAAAATGGAAATAGGATTAAATGCCCTCGACTCCAAGTGGTCTCTCCAATTATTTGATTAGGTGAGTTACCGATTGATTGATTCACTCTCTGAGAGAACACACGTAAAGAAAAATAAATACCATGAAAGGTCGAAAGTAATGTTCATGGTTCTGTCTGTAAGGTGATGTTTTATAAGCACACGAGAGATCACTGATTTAGAAGCGGTTGAACATTTGACTTGCGACTGCCTTTTCCGCCCATCGACCGCCTTAAAAATCAATGCAAGAGCTGTAAATGCAGATGTTGAAGGGATCGGGATCGCGTCGTTTCGTAAACAGCTTACAAAACCTAAAGTAAGGGGACCTCCAGCAACGTCAAGAAATTTTGAGTAGACCGCGGGTATGCGCATTTCCGCTAGCTCTTGTAACATTTTTCACTATATGCAACGTCTAAAAATTCTTAATTATTCTGTCTCTGGTAATATCTCCGTTAATGTTGAAATGTCTTCGAAGAATAGGCACTCGGAAAGGCATCGTAAAATTATCTAATTCATTGTAATTTGGTGAATTGATCTTCAGTTCATTGGGGGACTTAATTATCCAAATTACGGAGAATTTAACATGGATGAACTGGACAAGCGTGCTAGATGGTGCCATAAATTGGTGGAGTAGTGTAGGGCCGGAAGCACGTGATAATAACGCGGCTATCTTGATAATAGAGACCATAATACTCTCCATTATATATGTATATACATATTTTTTGTTTTTGGCCACTGGTGCTAACCTCACACACACACACACACACACACACACACACACATATATATATATATATATATATATATATATATATATACATGAGAGAGATAGTGGAGAATCACTTGGCTTGGGCCATAAGCTAGGTCTCCGAAAAATCCCCGTATGGTGACTCGGTCTTTTAACTCAGCGTCCCATTTTACGAGGCGTAAACTCATGTTTTATTTTAATGTCCTCCAAAAATCGAAAGGCAGTGGCAATCACCAAAAAGAAATTCTTCGGCTCTCAACAGAAATCCAATCTGCAGCTTTTGCAAGAGTGACGAACAAATTATTCGCCGAGTAGATTAGGCACCTTTGAATTCCCCTAATCGTCAGCCAGGCTATATGAGATTCCAACCTCTCTCACTCCAGAATGAAAGAATGAGTAATTTTCATTGAAGGGCTGTGGAGATCGAAGCTCAATTTAGATTGTCCTTTGAACACATAAAAATTCAAGGCTCTTTTCATTTGGCAAAGCTAGTTACCGCAGCTACTAGACCCCGGGAGAGAGAGAACAATTGAGGGAGAAGAGAAAGAGAGAGGGGAATGAAAGACGTGAAGGAAAAGGAGAGGGAGAGAGAGAGGAGGTAAATGAAAAAGGAAATGAGAAGATTTACAGTAGTGGAGAAAGAGGAGCGAGAGGAGAGAAGAGAGGTAAAACATAAAGAGAGAAGGAGGTAGAGAGAGGGAGGAGGAGAGAGAGAGGAGGAGAGAAAGCAGGAGTGAGAGGGGGGAAGAGGCATCGAGAGAGGGAATTCAGGGGTACGAACTGTAGAAGCCTGCAGCGTCAAGCATAGGGCAGGAGTCACGCTCCCCCCCCTTCCATCTCTCCACCTTACTTTCTCCTTTCTCCACTCCCTCCTATTTGCCCTGAACCCTTCCACCCACCCACCCACACAACATACCTTGGTGGCTCGAGAGTTGGCGTGCAAAAGCATCGATTGAATCCAGTCACGACTTGTGTATCTCCCACGCCACCTCCTTCCCTCTCCTTCCCCGGGCGCACGAAGGCCCCTTCCTCCTCCATCCCTCCCTCCCCTCCCGTTCTTCCTCCCCCTCCTCAACCCTCTATTTCCTTCTCCTTCTTCGACCCCTTCTCCCACTCTTCGTCTTCCCCAACAGCGCACCGCACCCGTTGCCGCATCCCTCTTCATTCCCTTTCCTTCTTGTCTCCTAAAGAAATCTTTTCCCCCTTCCAGCCGTTGTCTTTCTTCCAATCTTTCATTCTCCTTTCTTCCCTTCCTCACTCCACAACCTCTAAATTTTTATTCTTCTTATCGTCTCCGCGCACACTTGCCTCACCTTGCATTGCTCATTCTACCAGTCTCTTACCTACTGCTACTCTCTTCCCTTTAAGCTTAATCAAAGTATATTTTACGTAGCAACAAAAACGAGTCTAATAAAATTGATTATTTGGTAAGATCATCCTGATGTTATTGTAACAAGTGTGTTTGCTTGACAGAAAGTCCTTCATAAATACTTGAAATACAAGAGAACAAAAACTAGTTTTTGGAGCAAAAGTTCGGATAAAGTCAACATTAATGTCAGATGACGGGATATTTTATTGATATTTCATTTCCTTTTCCCCAATGTGTTTTTTTAGATTATAATCCTTGCAACTGACTCAATATTGATAGACATTAGCAGATTGTTTAGAGTAATTGTTGTGGCATCTCTGCGACAGTTCTTCGAATTCGATATTTTTCGGTTATTGTATCGTGGAAATACACAAGACAAGAATTATTTAAAATATCTGATTACTCCCTATGAATAAATGTTGCTACCCCAACTATCCGAAATACAATTGCTAATGGATATACTATTATCGATCTCCCATGGTGGCGTAACTCTTTAAGTTATTACTTTCACGTCTACAATTAGGTCTTTCCAGTATATTTGAGCACCTTTCCTCAACACCTATGAATTACTTGAATTACAAATATTCAATCTTTCCATTAGAATTATTATATTTCCTCCAATCTGCTAACATTTGCAACCTTCTTCCTCCTCCCTCTGTCTAATTTTGAGATATTTTATAAGCATGGAGCTTTGATGAAGTGTTTAATACATTTTGCATACACTAGTTTTGCTTTTTTCAAATATTTCAATGTGTAAATTAATTCTTCCAGAATCAATATTTATGAAAGTGACGATGCTTAAGAAAGATTTGGGTCAATGAATATCATTACTGATATCAATCAATCGAACCGTTACCATTCATAGCCATACTGCTTATATTCAGTTACTTAGGATATATTCAATTAATAATTATTATAATGATAGTATGTATCAGTTTACTATAGAATATTGAGATATAGAAGACTGATTACTCATGTATTAGACTATGGATAAAAATTGCATTTACTGTTTGTGACTTAATATTGTATCCGTAGACTGACAAGTAACTCTGACGTATAATGTTTACCCTACTCAAATTTTGGCATGAATTTCCTTGGTACTAAAATACTAGACTATTCGTGAATCAGATTCATTTCAGTCATTGAGTATTTCTGAATTTTTGGTGGATCCATATTCACTATCATTGTTCAAGTAAATAAATAAACATAGGAAATAGATTAACATTTTTAAGACTAACACTTTAAAATTAAGCTTTTGCCTTTTTATAGATCAAGTGCGCAAGTTTAGCAGATTTGCAATTATTGTGAACATTTTGCAAATGGAGAAATATCACACATTGACCTTAAGCTAATAAGGCCAATGCTAATAAGGCTAATAAACTAAGCTATCATAAACTCTTATAGCTAACTGATAAAATTAATTATAGACATTATTATTTTCCATAGACAGATCAAGTTAGCTTATCATTTTAAGGGTGTGAATGTTTAACGTAACGTTGAGAACAATTATTTATAGAATTTTATGGCCATGCGTTAACCACTCTTTAAGAAAGTCATAAAAGAGAGGGCAATTACCACTCTTCCACTCCATTCTCAATTAGATCTTCAGTCCGAAAGTAAGAGTCACGAATAACGGCGCTGTAATAGCAATGTCCGGACTAATTCCTCTCAACCTAAGTAAGTCCTTTTATGATCTTCTCATTCCTCTCCCGTCCATTATAACTCCATCCGCGATAATCGAAGACGACCCTTTTTCCCTTCCTTTATCCCCTTTTGCCGAGCACTCGTGGTTATTTTATCGCGACCTTGTTTACACAAACGAATCGCTTAGTGCCGCTCATATATCTCATGCCCCTTTGAACCCCGTCGTCTCCGCTCTTCCTCTTGTGGGGAACGATGGTCGTGTGGAAGAGGAGACTGGAATCCGGGAGAGAGAGTGAGAGGGAGAGTGTGGCGAGAGAAAAAGCATGGGGGATCGTAAAAATGAGAAGCGTTGTTTGCGCGGGCGATGCCAACGCCTTTCCACGGCGAGAGAGTGTAATGGGGTTCATATTTATGCGCCTTGATATTGACGATAACTACAGCGGATGAGGGTCTGAGTGAGGTTTCCGGAGGGAAATTAAAAATCAGAATGGGAATGGAGACAATGGTTTGATTGCCACGCTCGGGAGACGGGTGGGGACGAGATATTGGTTAAGAGAGAGTTGATTGACGTCTTAAGTCGGGCGTAATTGAGATCATCAGGCATCTTCCATTAACATTGTATGAACACATCGAGGTCTAGTAACTCCAACTAGGCCTAGGAGAAGGTAGCTGAATCTGAACCGAAACTAAAATGCTCTCCAGTGATTCATTAAGTTTGTATAGACAGTGTATAAATACTTTAACTTATTTAAAAACTCCATCGTGCCTTGGGTAATACGGTTTATGGAAAGATTAATAAGGAGAGAAAAATATTTCGGGTTCGAAAATCCTTTCAAGGGAAAAAGTGTCTCCGATACTCCGCACACTGTCTTCTCTTTCTTTTATTTCCTCCTCTGAATTGGTCTGAGCGCATTTGCCAGTACCGGTAGTCTTGGTTAACTAAATTAAAATTCATGGTTAAATTAGTATATCCATTTATGTACCTTCCTGTAGTATCCATCCAATGCACCTTCCTGTTGCATATAACAAAATTCCTGTTTCTACCCTTATAAAGATATTAAAGAATGCATGCCAAAATTAATTTTGCGTATAAATAAAAATTTAGCTGTAGAAAGATATGTGAATGATTTGATCTTATGATAATGATTATTTGGATTTATTTCAAGTTTACTATGGTCATGAACTTTGGAGGAAAACTTCAAAAAAAGTATAATTAAATATTATAAATTATATCGGTCAAAAAAACTATCGTGTTTAATTCATTAGGGACGCAAACTGTAGAAAATTATACATACGTATGCGTAACATAGATTCAGATACGAACTCCATAGGCAACGACATGACGTCATTATTTTCTCCACACTGTACAAAATACAAAATACGCGAAATGTGGGTATTATGATGCATGTTTGGAGGATTATTTACTATTCACAGTGAGTCGTATGGATGAAAAGTATAAGAGTTTTTAGCGTTTGATAGATTACTGATTTATCAAATTGAATCCTTTTTATTGTGAAAATACTAAGATTAGTTTTTCATACGCCTATTGATGATAAATTCATTGGAAACATGCCTACAATTCACACTCAAACGACGCGTATTGGTTGGGCGTGTTTCAAAGCTTACATATTATTTGGTGCGGATTTATGTGGTTTACGACAATATTTTATCGAACGTGATCATGCAAAATAGCGGCGTCGTCTAAATGTTAAAGAAAAACTGAGGCGAACGTAAGTGGGATTTATGAGCGCTTGTATCTGAGAAAAATATTTGATGGAGTCAAAATATATCACGAGGGAATTTCATATTTTTTTTCTTCTCCTCCGTCCCGTAAAACTCATCCCTCGTTGTTTGTCATGGAAGTGTGATGCGACCAACGGGGATCGCGGAATTGATTTGAATCTATTTTCGCTGTAAATTTACAAATGACTGGCGTAACTCAAGTATTCTTTACCTAATGCAACGGACGTGGTTGGATCAAGGGATTAAGGTTACTGGCAAAGTGGCTTACTGTCGCAATCCATAACTCTTCTGCTAAATATACAAGTTGGGAAGCGCGAAATAGAGAGAAAATTCCCGATTGGACTGCTCTCAAACGGCGGCCTGTTGTCCCAGTGTGTCACCGTCTGTCCAACTAAATATCGCGACCTTTCGCTTATTAATAGCAGCGACGCCTCTGAGCCGTGAAGGTGGTAATATAAACCAAGGAAAATTCCATGTATCTGGGTGAAAATTCATACTTATTTGTCAAATATATATTTAGATGGAAACATTTGTGTGTGACACGTGTCTCAGTTTTGTAGATGCATGTTTGTGCTCTCGTAACTGGGGCACGTGGGAAATGCAGAATGTAACATTTTCATGCTATGCCCATTTACCAAATGCTAACATCTTTGAGTGAAATAAGCATGGATGGAAAATGACCGCATTGTCCTATTAGGCGTATGACCTAATGTCGTACCGAAGATTAAGAATTTACTTAGAAAATGGTCCTAAATTTTGGACGTTAATAATTCAGTTAATAAATTCTTATTAATTAAATTATTTAATAAATTCAATGTTTATTCAGTTAAATGTTAATTCCATCTAGGTAGAGGAAGTGCAAGAATAATTTTTTGTACTGGATCCTTCACATTTTGTAGAGCCTTCAAGGAAAAGTATAGATTTTAGTTCTTAACATGTAAAGAGTGGGGTGCGATAGTGCATAAGTTAACGAGAAGGAAATGGATATGCTTTAAAAAGTAAATTTTGAACTAAAGTAATCTTTTAACACCAAGTAAAATTATAAATTCCCGTTTATCCTTTTTAAGTAGAGAACTTATTTTGCTCACGTAATTTATTATGCTTAACGGGCTGAGCTGATGAACAAAAGTAAACTTTAAAAATATAGCACAAGAGGAATATTTATATAGGCAATCCAGGAAGGAGATGGCATTGTTAGGATATGCGAGCAATTAAGTTTTTTATGTGTTTTAAAATGTTAGGAACCTCCTATCACGTCAGAGAAACCACATCGTATTAAAAGTTTCATTTTAAGCATTCTATAGGCTCTGTATAAAACCGTTGCATGAAGTGATTGAAGACACCCTAAGGAATCTTCTCATCTCATCTCCCGTGATCTGATCATGGCCATAACAGTTGGTGTCCAATGCTCAAACCCACCGCCGCAGTTCCATGGCCCGGTATTTCCTTCCTCTAATGCAATATTTTTAACTCCTTAATCCAAATACTAGACCTAACTTTTGAATCGCCGAAATCTATTTAACTAATGAATCGTACGAGGGCAAAAACGCTAATCAAGTACAGGAGAATTCTGCTAAATCTGATTACTTTCCTGCATTCTTAATTTTTAACGATTTGTTTAAAGTATCGATTAATGCCATTTGTATCACTCCCAATCCCAATTTGATTAATAATTTTAAAAAGGAGTAAAATGAATGAAATTTTTGTGTCCCTTCCGTCATTTTATTATTTAAAAAATATTAAATGTCTCGTATTGTCAGAAGCATTATTTTTTATGATCAAAGCAAGCATTTTTAAGATGAAATTCACTTCAAAAAACTTTTTGCGAAATTCTACAATATTTTGTGCGGAATATGTGGAATATGCAAAGTGCTTTTTCAAAGAACTGCGGGAAATCCCAAGACAACTACTTTGACGGAAAAATCCACTGATATGCACCTCCTACTGCTATCATAAACGTTTGAATTGGAGTGCTTGGCATTAATTAGTACGTGATTTCATCTGTTAATAAGTTTAGAATGTCTCATCTCATTCTTATGTGATTTCAATTCATTGTTGTACATACAATGGAAATAAATTATGTTTCAAACGAACAAGTATTTAACATCCAAACTGATCAGTGGATATTAGTGTAATTTATGCTATCATATTTCAACTTCACTGATAGATGTTCAGAAATCAATAAAATATGAATGTCACCATTTCCGATAGTTTTATTCGTCCTCGAGGTAAAGTCGAAACATCCATTATTTGCGATTTGCAGAAGATTGGCCTACATGCGCTTGGACTTAAAGTTTAACGGGTGGAAGTGAGTTATGGGCAACTGGTGTAGTGAATATTGTTTTTAAGTCACAGAATACCGCTCCATATATATATATATATATATATATATATATATATATATATCAGTCCATTGAGATGCGAACGACAAAACAGCAGTTTCCTGGTGAAAAATCAAAGCAAACCAATGTCAAAATATTTTTCGAGAGGAACCTTAATAAAAATTAGAACCATTTGCTATTTACATTTGGCGACCATGAATTATAAGCTATTTGGTTTCCATTATATTTTATATTCCATATTGAGCCTACATTTTGGATATAAAACGTATTTTTTTTAAACTTTCTTTATTCTATAATCATTTTAATGGGGAAGTTAAATGATTTGACCACGTCATAAATTTGGGTTAAATCAACAAAATTTGCATTTAGGAGCTTATCTGATTTAAATAATTAATAAACAATAAAGAGTGCCTTACCAATTGCCTTCCGCCAGTAACTAATAACGATAGATGAATGCCTTCAGCAATGAGAGCTAAGTCATATTTATTCTGGAAAATACATATACTATATATAAAAAAACCATGAACAAAGTTATCGACTCTAAGGTTGGTTGGGTAGGTGATGATAGAATTCACCCAGTGCTAAACCGAACGGCGTGTGAAATTCACTCATGAGGGAAGGGGGGGCCAGTTCCTTTCCCTGTGCCGGTTACGGTTTTCAAGTAAGATCTGGTACCCGAAAAATCACATAGTGGAGTGGAGCCGCAGATGCTCAGGGAGGCTTACCCGGGAATCGAACCTGGGCCCTCCGGTCAGTACGAGTAGTCCAACGGTCTATCCCTGGACTACCGCGACCCACACTATATTAAATGTTTTGTGTGGGTATAATTTACATTCATTCACACATAGAAATAGATATAAGGTAAGGGAATAGGAAAACACATAAAGACGAACACCAGTACTGTAGCCTAGTAATCGAGTGTACTAAAATTTAAGTGAATTTATTTCCCCCATTGTTAGGTACTTTCAAAGTATTTTACCAACAATTTGGGCGTATAGTTGTTAAGAGGAGATGTATTTCGCCCGTGAAAGCCCTTTGCAACATCTATCCGTGTCACAGTGGCGAAAAACAGGAGCCGATGAAAGAGGTGATGAGGGGGTATTTACATTAAGGCGACTGCGACTATTATTTCCCACCCTCGAGAGAACGTAACACGTACTGCCCGGCAGAGGCGCAAGGCCAGTCGTCCTGCTTTGAATGATTACTCTGGGGTGTAGAAATAGGGTGTGAGATCGTGAAAAACAAAGACTGGCCCACTGCGCGACCCTCCAAGCTCATAGCTTCCTTCCTCTAATGCGAATCCGTTGTCGGAGAGTGCCTTCCTTCCAAAGGACGGCGGCTTGGGTGGTGTAATGTAGTTCCGAATCTACTCGTCGGCGCGCGTGGATTCTGGAACGAAAGGAATCCTAGGAGACGGAGGGTGGGGAGAAGGAGAGGTTGGAGGTGTGGGAGGGAGGGGTGAGGAACAAATCCCTTAGGACTCGTGTTGTAAACCGTTGGCAGAGTGCTCGCTGCTCCTCGTGAGTGGCTGGTATGCCGTCAGGAGAGGGCAGCAGTCAAAGGCATTCCGCCACCTCAATCTCTTCCTCTGTCTATCTCTCGCTCCTTGTCTGTTATGGAGAGAGAAATGAGCGGGAGAAGGAGATTGAGTCTCGTGAAAGGTTTGAGATGAGGAACATATATACACAAGGTTGTGTTGAAATGTGAGGCAACATTACGAAAAGCAGGGCGGGTCCTTCGGGTGGAGTTAAGTGTTCAGCTCCTTGAGGAAGCTTAAAAGGGATCGGAGTCGATTTTTAAAAGAATAACGTTGGGTTTTCACTGAGTCCACTCGCTGTGGGAATATTAATGCTGCCATGAGAGATTGATTTTATACAACTTTGCGATGGAAGTCGGAGGTCACATGGGATAATATTTTAAACGATTCTCCGCGATTGAAGCAGGTTTAGGCATGGCTGGTAAGGTTGCTTGGCTGAGGGATAATAGGACTATGGTACGAAATAAAAATATCGCGAAAGAGGTTGAATAAATAATTCGATGCTTCCGACCATCCATTAATGAGTACATTAAGATATTTTATGAGAAGTGGAAGTAGGAACAAAGTTTTGAACGGAACTGGGTCAGACATAAAAGCGAAGCGTAGCAAAATATGGGTGTAAAAATAAAACATTTAATTGAAAGCTCCCATTTTTCAGCTACTCCTCTGGATAAAAATGCTCTTATTTACGTCAGGAGCCAAAACTTCGATTCTTTTCTGCACTCCCTCCTCTTATGCTCTTGATATTTTATGGAGACTCTCCGCCAGGAGCCTCTGCCTTCGATTTATTTTAGTTTCTCAACCCAATAACAATAAACCTAGATAAACATAACGTCAGTTAAAATGAAATGCTATTGGTATCTATTACTTACTCTTTTTAATCGTGTCATATTTGAAATATCCGTGATTAATCTCATGCATACACAAGAGTTTTTACTCTTTGGGCAAATAATTACACCTACATTTTTTTTAGAGTTGGTCATTACAAAGGTTATTCGAAGATATAAACTTCCGAAACTGAGATATCCGAAAATATTATTGGAAGATTTACATTACATGCCAAAACAATATCATATCAGACTGAAAAATTTCGCCAATACATAAAACTTGAGTGGTTACACTGCAAGTTGCCCATGTGTAAAGGTCACAGTCACAAATTAGGCAATCTATAATATTTAAAGTCCAGTAAATGCAAGAAAAATTGCAAACAAGGTTTCATTATTTACTTCATGCTATGGAACATTCTTCTCCCAAGAAAAAATGTACTGTGTAAGTGAGCGTACTGCTCATCGTGTAAGAGAAGCAGCACACTCTAAAAAGGACGCCGATGCTCCCGTCCCAAAGAGGCATGCACACGACGATCGAGGCGAAAATTTAAAAAAAGAAACCTCTATCGATTTCCGATTGGATGACTTCCATTAATTTGCCCAGGGCAATTTGAAAGCATGCATGACTTAGCGAAAGAGGAAAAGGTAGTTTTACGGTGATGTTATATCGGCTAAGATGCACAAAGGAAAACCTGAATGGGTTATTGATATTTTTGGGGAAGGCTTTGTATAACAGCATCTTATGTACTTTAATGGTGACATTATTCAGTAGAACGTAAGATGGCATGGAGGATATCACAACTCAATGAAAACGCATAACATAGAATTTGTGTCATCAAAATGAGGTACATTGCCAACTTTACTTTTGGGAATGACGTGAAATACATGGATTACAGTTTGCTCTAGTCTTCTTTTTGGCACACAATTTTTTTTAATGAAATATCCTAAAAAAAATTATTTTAGTATCTCAACTTCGATTAGCAATGAAAGAATATACTATTTTCTCAATGGCACTAAACCCCAATCAAAAGGAAGAACTTTAATACTATTAAAGTAACTTTCTTTAGATTTATAAAACTTTATTTATTAAAAGTAGAACTTTAATATGTTTCCGATACCTTGTCTTTTCCAGCGTATTATACTCGTAGATTTGCGGTTTTTCTCATGTATGGGTTTGGAAAAGAATGTGGAAATTAATTTGGATACATAAAACCACCGATGAAGCCTAAAATGGTGCAAAGGGAAGACAAAGGTGCTGGTTGAAATTCAAGGAATAGATAAAGTTTATGGAGGAGAATAAGGGGTTATACAGGATATTGTAGGCTTTCACAGACGGGTTTGATTGATGGTTAAGCGGGAAGGAAGAGAGGGGAGTGAGCAGCATGAAGGACGATTGAAAGGAAGAAGGAATAATACTGAATGAAGTAGAGTTTAGGTTGGGAGGACGTGCTTAGGTACCCATGGTCGTGTGATACGCTTCTCTCAAGGACTGTGCAAAATCTACCTCTAATCGTTAAGGTACCTACGATGGTAATGACGTTTAGATGGAGAGGATTTTGAACCATCCGGGAGGCGGAACACTTTGAACGACAGTTTCAAATGATTTTGCCCGGCAGATCCGCTAGTTAGGGTCGGAACTACTGCCGAAACGTTGCCCTGTCTCCCCGGTTGGTGTGCGCGTGGCGGCTTTGCGTGTCGCCCTAGAAGGCAGTGCCAGCTGTCCCCATAACCGTGGCCGATATTTCGTTCTGGGTACTGATCGGACGTCAGACACCCCTCGGTGCGCCATTCGGCCGCGACGATTTGACAAATGACCTTTGGTGTTCAGGTGGGACACGCAGCGTCTGGCTTGAGACGGTCACTTCTGGAGGGATAGCGTCTGTATGTGGCAGCAGATTTGGTGCTACTCGGCGGGAATGGATGAAGCATGGAGGAGAACGTTGGGAGGTTGGGAGGGGTTTGATAGGATGGAAATACGTATTTTAAAGGGAGTCGTGGGTTGGCGGGAAAGATGGCAGGAAATGAGATGGGTGGTTCGTGAATAAATGGTTCAATGGTCGTCATTGGTGAGAGGTGACCGAGTTGCCAACGCAGTCATAAGTCATGCATGAAATAAATTTACGGAGTTGAAAACAATAACTTTTCGTGGATTAACTCAAAGGAAATTGTGGTAATTTTTGATTTAAAAAAGGCTCCATTTCGAGCTAATGTAATAATTACAGGAGATCTGATTGAATTTTTAACGAGAAGAAGAATTTAAAAATTAATGAAAATATGGGAGTGAAAATTGATATCTGCGGTTTATCATACAATATATGAAAGTCCCACTTCCAGCCAATACGCACAAATCGGCATAAAGGGAGCAAATAAGAGCGGTAGCCATCCCTCCTGGTTGACTGTTAGGAAAAGGAGTAATTGTGGCAATAATCTCTCTTAAACTTCCCATTAAGTCAATGTTCATTTTTCTTTTTTGATATATGCACATGGACACACAAGAATACAGCGAGGATCTATATGGTAAGGATGATAGACCACAGGCGTTAATATCGAAAGAGGATATTGTTTAGGCTCAGGCCTACTTGATTACAAGAAAGAAATGGTATTAAGGGAATTGCAATCAAATAAAGTTGTAAGGATAGATAATATCCTCGAAGGACTACTTAATGGTCTAGTAAAACGTGGAAGGAAGAGTTTCTTATGAATAATTTTTAGCATTTTTGAGAGGAGAATTTGGCTGGCGGACTTCATCAGATCATTGATAGTTCCAATCCCAAAATAGGGAAAATGTGTGAGGATAATAGAGCAACAAGTTTGATTTATCACGCAGTTAAGGTGGTACATAGGGTCATCAATAAAAGAGTTGAGAGGAAGGTAAATGTTTACTTATGGCGTGATCAGTTTGGGCTGAGGTATGAGTGATACCAGAACATGATGCGGTTACTAAAAGAAGGAAACATAAAGAAGAGGATGTTTTTGTTTGGCTCGTGGGATTTGAGAAGGCGCACGTCGGGGTAAATTGAGTAGAATTATTGAGTGTACTACAAAATATAACAGTAGGTTAGAGATATGCACCTTATATGTAGCTTGTACATTTCTCAGACTGTTCAAGTGCATTCGGTAGATGCCGAGCCGAATGGTAGGGGACTGAGAGAGATGCCCAGTATAAACCATTTTCAAAATTATTTTTGTGAAAGTAATGGTGAGGGAGGCGTGGGAAGAGTCTGAAGGCAAGAGTGAAAGTACGTGAGCAATGCATAAAATGAGTAAGGTTTGCGGATGATCAAACTTTAGTCAGCCAACCAGCTAAGAGGTTACAAACTTTGCAGAGAATATTAGAAAATCTGAGTGATAGCTATAGGATGAGAAACGGTGTGAACAAAACAAATGTTAGGAGGTTTTCGAAAAAGAGAAAAGCTAAATTAAAAGTAGAGAAAAAACCCCTAGCAGGTGGAACAGAGTTGGCACGGTTTTCGACGAAGATGATCAAAGTAGTGGGGATATCAGAAGAAGAATAGAGTTAGGCAAAGAAGATTTCAAAAGGAGGGAAGAATTTATGACATTAACGTTGATTAAGGATGTTCAAAAAATACTAACTACTAAAAAATCAGTAAAACGTTGGTTTGGAGCACGTCTGGAAAACTTGCTCGTTGAAGCAAGATGATGACATAGATGGAAGGCTTTTGAGATGTATATGTGTAGGCCGGAAAAGGTAAAATATATGGAAAGGGAAACAAACGAAGTATTAGAGAGGGCGAGGGAAGAGAGATGGTTAATGAGTGATATCCAAATAAGGCAGGAAAGATGAATGCAGAGCATTTTCATTGGCGATGGAATGCTGAAGACAGAGAGAGAGAGGAGGACATTTGGCAAGCGAGGTTGGGGAGGACAATAATTGGTGTGTTGGACGGAATGGAGTTATATTGTATGCGGTATTGGACGACAGTTTAACGTAGTATGGGGTTCCAAGTTTTCTCTTGTTAGGAAACGTTAAGAATTGTATTAAGTAAATATCTATCCAAAACTTATCTTAAATTGTGGATTAGCAATAACTTCCTCTCTCATTACCCACTAACTTCAGCTGTATAATTATAATGTTTAATGGATATTAGATGAATTTGTTCTGAGTTATTAATTACAATTTAATTTTTTATGAAGAAGTTTATGCATTACATTATCAATTTTTATTCATTAAGGTTGGAATTACATTAAAGTAAAAGTTTTGTGATGAGACTTAGTGAATATTTCCAACGCGTCAAGATCCTTCAAATCCTATTTCCTAGGAAATAATAGAAAATTCCAAATGTTCTCAATTTTGAAGTGGCTTTGATCCCCTAAACATCATTGATTACAAAGTTTACCCTCCTGTAAAAAACGAGCACTAATAGCTAATCGTTTAGCTTTGATAATATTTTATTAATATTTTGATGCTAAAAAATGAATATTTTAATTTGATGAGTAATTTTGAAAATTAAAAATATTATCAATTATTATTCTTTGCCATTTAAAATAATCATATTTGTTAGAATTCAGCCGATGAGTGATTTCTGGTCATCAGTCCCTAGAATCTTACGTGATTGATCAGGTGTTGGATGCAAAAAGGTTAATCTATTGCAACAATGTTCAAAAAATAAGTAACGCATTTGTTTGGATATGCATATAAAATAGTGTTTTTGGGTGTTCAGATTTTATATTTTCTATTGTTTCTCTTTATTTTATAGAGCAAAACTAGTGAGCCATCCTTGAATGGCTATGTCATTTGATGTTGAAGCCAAACAAATCACGCAATTTGGGATTTCCTATCCGGTGGTAAAATATTTTCTGTGACCGAGCGTCTAAAGGAATGCCGTCTAGTCGTTTCACTGTAAAACTTTTAAATGACTGATTCAACAGATAGAAATATTTCGGAAATTTATACTATTATGTCATAAGCTAAGAGGACGAGAGAGCCCTCCTATACGGCAGTTAGAAGGACGTGCCCCGCTTATTATCCCAGGTAAGAAAGTGAAGCTCCCAACTCCTTGTGTCTCTATCCCTGCTAGAGTCCCCTGAACAATCAATACATCGGACACTCGACTTCCTCGTCTTTCCCCTTTATCCTTCATCCTCTTTTTGTCCCCTCTTTTCGACTTCACCTTTTCATATATCCTCACTTTTCCCTAATGTTTCGATTATCCGCGAGCTCTCATACTTCTATCATCGTTTACCTTATGTATTCAGCAACCACCCTTTACTCTTTGTCTCCTCATTTCATGGGAGAAGACGAGACAAATGGTGAAACTTTCCCCTGATTCCCCTCTTAGTAACTCGCTCAGACTTTATCAGGCAAAGGTATGATATACTTATATTCGTCCGATGAAGGCGATATGATCGCCGAAGCGTTGGCTTGTGTATCAATTTTGTATTTTTCGTGTGCAAATATTTGTCTCACCTTGTTTTGTGTGTGTATATGTATGCATATATGTACATATATAAATGTACACATATATATTTATATATAAGGAAAATTCAGAGATAAACACTGTCACTTTCAGCTGAAAATAATTCTATGTTCAATGTTTCTCCCTTTATTAAGGTATTATATACCTTTTTTCCGTCAAGTGAAGGTAGCATGATCGCCGAAACTTCATAATATTTTCCTGAGTGCCCTTTCTTGTGCGCTATTTACAATTATGTTTACACTGTGTAGTGCATGTATGTATATATATTTATACATGTATATGCATATGTGTGTACGATTATACATAAAATATATATATACATACACAAAAATCTCTCTATCTCTTATACATATATTTCTAAATTCAATTTTTCATTATTTTTTTAAATGTTTATGCTACATCGTGGTATCCATTTTACACCTCATGACCCATTTTACTCATGGACCATTTGAACTCACGAACCATTTTCATGGTTGCATCTCATGTGAACAAAATAATGTCTTGGAATAGAACCTCAAATCTACTGGCGATGATTCTTACCGTCTATAAATTACCTCACTTAATGCGTTCACGTTTCAAATGCTTAGTTACGACGTGAACTCGAGGATAAAAAAGGAATTTCAAACCATAAGTAGACCAGCCCCCGTCTCTTCCTCTCCAAGAGGCCCATTATTCCCCCCGTTCTTCTTCCCTCTATCTCCTTCTCTCTCTCTTTTCCCATGCCTTTTCACCGCCCACGCAACCCGCCTTCATTGCAGCGGATTAAATTTAACATGGCCCTCCCTCCCACCAACCCTCCCCCTTCCACTCCCTCGCGAGTGGAATCTCCTTCCCCACTCCACCCGTGGCTCATTGTTGTTCTATTTCCTCCTCTTCCATCTTCTTCGCTTTCTCCTCCTCTCCTTCACGGAGCTTACCTCTGGGGGTTATTCCAGATATCCCGCGCCCACCCCTCTCTCTCTCAACGCGTCTCCTCTTCCATACCCCCTCTGCTCTCCTCTCTCCCTTCCCCTCCCCAAATTCCGGCGTCCAAACAGGAAAGAGATGACTCTCTCCAGGCATCTCACCCTCCCACGCACCTTTCATCTCTCCACCCCTTGAAAACCCTCTCCGTTTGCTTTAAATTTAAGGGAGGACATTACGCGCCCTAAATTCTCCTCCTTTCAAGGCGATCCATCTAACTTATTATTTCCCCCCTCTTACTTGTATGTCTGCGCGCGCCTATGCGTTGGAGTCTACATGCATATGTACATTATACACACAAGCACACGCACATATGTACATGCATATATATTGCCTTTAGGAGAGCTATCCCCTTTACGCGAGCCTTCTCAGGATCCGGTGGATTTCTCAGATTCGAGGTTGAGGCAGGGACGAAGCAAGAGTTGGAGGGTGGTTAGGGGGTTTTGTGAAGAAGCGGGAGTTTAATGGCTTCTGGGTATGACACCCTCTCCCCTGTCACATTCCCTCTTTCTCTATTCCTTCCTGCCTCTTCCATGACTTAACTTTTACTCCCTCCTAGCCGCCACACCCAGGAGAGTAGCGATGTTGTCGGCACAGGGCTGGGAATCACTCATGTTTCCACATTCAAGAAAGCGTCAGATACTGGCATATCTTACCACCTTTATAAAGGCATGATTTTAATTAAGAGAGCGAAACATTCCACTGTTGATCAACTTAAATGTTTTCCTCCTTTGTAACTATTCTCTCCATTGCATTAGAGATATATCAGTCGATAGAGAGTATCATTAATTGCCTTCTAATGAGCATTTGCCATTTTTTTCTCATGATATTATTATTCACAACTGTTGATATTATTGTTTTCTTTAAATATAAGCTCAAAGCAGCCGCAGCTCATTGATTACTCAAGTACTTAGTCGCAAAGGAGTGCAACATTTTATGTTAATTACGAGTACATACAAAATTTATGTGCTAAATTACTAAAACATTCAGGTTATTTGCGAGTAAAAGTGCAACTTTTGGGAATTTTCCGCATAAATATTTATTAGAAACCTCTAATCTTCACCTCCAGTGCCAGAGATCCCTTATCCTCCCGAAGGTCCTTTCCGGAAATGGGTTTTAATAATTATAAGACGGGGAAAAATCCCAAAAGTTTGTAAATTACTGATAATTTCAAATTCTTTAGTTATCCTGAAAGAATCTTTACCGTCCGATTATGTTTTCCTTCGAGCATGAAAGAATTTAAAGACAGGAGTTTTTTCACGAAATTTAATGTATCGTAAATTTAGAATTTCTGAATAAATACCATAGTTTTCAATGAAACTATTTATCTTTCTTTGCTAAAAAAAAGTGGTCGGGATGTTGTCAGGAATAGTATTGCATGTATTCTGGCATTAACTTGGGAATATATGACGCAAAAACGGGGGAAATGATTACAGCACCCCCGCAGAATCCTTGTCAGCCCCCTCTATTATCTTACATATCTTCTTCTAAGGAGTATACATTTTCTAGTATACGTGACGTCAGCTTGTGCAAAACTATGCAATAGATAAAACCGATTAAAAGACTTTAAATAACTTAAAATTACTTTTTAATCTGAGAAAACATGTTTTGACCCATTCCCTATAAGATTCCCGCAAAGACATTATTGGTTTTCATTTATCTCTTATTTGAATTTCTTTGCTGCAATATTTTGTAATTTTTGGGTTTGATTGCGCTTTGGACAAATGGAATCGTAGTGGAGAAGAAAATTAGACAATGCGCACTTCAAACATAATTTCAAAATCTTGGTCTTAATTTCCTGATAGTATGAGATGGTTAGCCATTAAACATTGTATGTTTCCATTTGCAAATTTTCCTTGGGGTTCTCTCTTCTGTCAAAATATCTTCTCAATGAAAATTAAGCGTCCAAATGATTAAACATATCATTTGAATGTTTCATATCTGAAGATGAAATTCATAATAAATAGGCATTGATTGTCACAAAAATATACAAATGTTGTAAGAACCTCGAATGATGGTCGAATGGAATTACAATTATGTGGACAGTAATAGCACACTTTGGAGCATTATTCTGGGACATAAACTATCAAATTCCTGTGCACGTAACATAATTACAATGATGAAAATTACATAGGTAACCAGGAGAGAGAAGTCCAAAAAGCTACCAAGATTGTAAATAACAAGTTAGCAAAATATAATTAAAATACCTATAGCATATATACTACTAAATTTATATAGAATAAAGTTTCATACGAAAATTTTGGTTTTCTACGGCGTTAGAAGTCGTAAACTCTCAGTCCATGGCAATAGAAAGAGCATTAGTTGAAAACAATTTGTAATTAGGCATTATGAATGTTTAATATTCTATCTCAACCCTTCACATGCTCTCTAGAATCACAGTTCCTCACTTGTAAGAGTAAAGATTTCATGCATTTGAATAAAGTGCGGAGTAGAAAGGTGCATTTTTTAGATGGCAAAGGAGTTTGAAGCGTTTCAGATGAAAAAATGAAATAAATTCACTAGAAACTTGTTTTATAAATTGCTCGTACTCCTGCGGTTTATCATACGCCGTCGTGATCGCACCTTATATGAGAAACTGCAGGTGGCTGCAGCTTGACGGCTGACGTTTTGATATTTCAACTTTGAATTCCTTCGCGACACTTCTGGTGAACTGCAGAGGGGACTGAGGAAAGACGATGCATTTGTGTTTCTTTATGATGAATGCACTGTGTTACGTGAGGTGTGTCAGGTCAACCGCTTCCTTCATCCATTACTCTTCGGCTTTCTCATTTACTAGTATCAAGTCATGTATTTTTTGTGAGCTTCAACAATGATGTAAAGTCTCCAGAGACCCTAAAAGAAAGCATGACATAAATCTAAGTACCTATTCCTTGAAGAAAAGACGCAGCCGTCCAGTGAATTGTATCAGTGCGCGGCCGAGCAGCAACACTGACATGCCATTCTATTCCGGACGAGCGGCCATGGTTAATTATCCATATCAGTAAACTGACGCGAATTTTTTAAACTTGCAAATAGATTTGTATTTCTAATAATTGATTGAATATTACAATTGCAAATCGAAAATAAAGTATGCACTTTTTGCTGAAGTCTGGCGTGTGATGAGGTGATAATCTTTAGTTTGGACGTAATGAATAATTTAATTATAATGCTTTGAATACGTGCGCTGATATTTCGGATCAGGAGGAATAACTTAGCAGAATATCGTTAAAAGTCAACTTTTATTTTAAGATACATGAAACTGATTACCAATAATACCACAATACATCTGTCTTAATTACCGCGCCAAATTCAACTGTCAGGACAAGAAACAAAAATTTGCGCCTGACAATATTTAGAATTCCCTCGGAACTTATTCTAACCGGTACATTAAATATGAAATACGGTTCAGACTTATGTGTTCTCTAATACCATTCCCTCTTATGGCCCTCGTTTCCACTCCGACGCGCAAAGAAACATTTCATTTATAAGTAATGCTTCGTAGTTTTTCAATTTCATGGTGAAGAGAGGCTGACAAAAGGTGTGACATGGGCCGAATCCGGGTTAAATAATGAAGAGACAATGGGAAAATGGAATGAAAAAGCGCCAGCTTGGATGAGAGAGCGTGCATGCTGCGAGCAAGCAATGTCCCAATCAGAATACTGTAATCCCTAAATTTGTTTTCTGTTTCACAATAACGGATGCCTCTTTGCGTAAGAATCTCTTGATGTCTTCATTACTTAGAATGAGTCCCTACTCCGTAATAAATAATTCTACTGCCTCTCATCGCCATTCAAATTACAAGAGACGTAACATATTCACGGATTTAGGCGGGATTTTTGACGAAAATGGGGCGTGGAAACGAGGAAATGAGGGAAAGAATATTTTCGGAGGAAGCATTGGCAAAAGAGAATAGAACTAATAACTGGTACTTTGAGTTTAGACGCAAAGAAACGTATGAGATTCAAGCGTAATTCAGCATAGCTGGATTTCGATAACAAGCTGAGGGCATCGGCAGCAGCGGACAGAAATATCTCTTGAAATGTATAGAAAGCAAAACAGAGATAGGTCATAAACTATTTTCATTCAGCCGTGAAAAGCTTCCTTTCTAAATTTTGGCTTCATTTCAATCGAAGGACGAAAGAGTGGATGTTTTTAAATAGAACACCAATCAAATTTTCTCTTCTTTTTTTTTCACTCACCCCACGTCCTTAAAATTCTAGCCTCTTTCGATCTTTGCTTTTTTTCAATCCAGACGCTACGATATACTACTGAGCTCGCCGTTCCGCAATCTCTCTCTCCGCAGTCTCGTCTTCTGGCAAGGTGAAAACATCGGAGATGGCAGTGAGGCTAGGAGAGGCTGAGGAGGAGAGAGAGAGGAAGGGGTTGTATGGGTTTTTGGGAAGGGAAAATAATAAATAAGGATTGCGAATGGTAGAAAAAAGGAGGGGTTAGCGAATCGGGTGAGGTGTGGAGAGGAATGAGGAAGGAGGATAAAACGGAAAGAGGACAAAAATAATGAAGGCGATAGCAAAAGAATAAAAAGAAAAAAATTGACTTTACGTACAAGATCAGCTACTCTCCCCGAGTGCAAAACTGCGGGATGTGTTAGGCGGGGTCCATTCTAACGAATAAGGGCCAAAAAATTGAATGTAAAAAGTTCGCGCTTTCCAAAGCACTAATGTGAACTCTTTTTAAGAATAAAAACGAAACGTGGAATACATAATAAAAGAGGGCTATGCGTGTATTACCATAATAAAGGGGAGATGGGTATTACTATGCGGATGATATAGATTTTTAAAAATTGAAGAGGTACAGAGAATGGAAAAAATGGGTAAATGTATATATAAAAAATGGGCTTAAATTTGATCTTTAATCGATACCGAAATTTTAATAATGAACACTTTGTCCAGGATTTATAAATGCAAAAGAAATAGTTTTCATTGGCTTCCCTTTCTTTATAAAATATGACGTAATTAGACTTAGGTACCAGACCGTGTTTGTAATTTTAATGGTGTTATAAAAACAATCAAAATGATTTACATATTAATCTGGTTGCTATTCAACTGTGCAGTGTCATTCTATTGATGCATACTGAACGTATCATTACAAGGGTGAAATTGTCAGCAACTACTTCGTGATTGAATGATGTGGATGAATAAAAGAGGTGAATCCATGTAGAAAAACCTAATTGGGCTTACGTGAAGGTGATGGATGACTGTCTTTCCTTTTCAAAAGATCAAAGGGTCATTGGACCACCGGGTTGGCTTTCAAATAAAGCTTATTTCGGCGTGAATAACATAATTTTTTATAAAATATGTGAAGGAAAGAGAAGTGTGGGCAGAAGGATGAGATATTTATAGATCTGAAGACAGACACACTACTTGGCTTGTAGCGGGAAAAATATGAGATCGATTTCAACTTATTCATACGCCCCGATTTTCAGAGATTCTATTATGTTGAGTTATTTTGATGATCAAGCAAAAACTTTAGGACGGAAAGAGATATTGTATTACTTTTTCCTTTGATGACGACACACAAGTTTGGAGACTCACAAAAAAACATTTTTTTGAAAAATTCAAACACAAGTTTGAATATTTCATATTGAATTGAAAAATAAAACCTACTTGAAAGCTTATTGATTAGATACTTGGCCTGGAAAGTTGAAGCTATACATGAGTGTATACGAGTATATATATATATATATATATATATATATATAAAACTTAGACAGTAACACACAGCACGAGAACACATAAAAAGAACACTCACAATAATACCTTGATAATTTCGACGGACTCGAGCTCCGTCTTCTTCGGAAGATAAGATATGATATATATATATATATATATATATATATATATATATATATATGTATGTATATATATACACATGTATAGCCTCAACTTACGTATATATATATATATATATATATATATATATATATATATATCCATATGTGCATATACATACATATATATATACACTGTTTTACCTGTTCTATATATGCATATATATATATAAATATAATATAAATATGCATATATAGAACAGGTAAAACCGTTAACGTATCTCGGAAGTGTTTTGGACCAACATTGTCAAAATACGTACGTAAGGAGAAGAATTGCGCTAGACGAAGAGGCTTTCACTAGTAGGAGGGAGTTGATGACAGGGGCGTTGAGTAAGTTTGTAGAGAAAATACTTGTAAAAACTTGGATATGGAGCGTAGTTATGTACGGCGCGGAAAGGTGGTCACTGAAGCAGGAAGATAGACGTAGGTTGGAGGCTTTTGAAATATGGGTGTGGAGGAGAATGGAGAAAGTGAAATGGACCGAAAGGAAAACAAATGAGGAAGTACTGGTGATGGTGAGCGAGGAGAGGGGCTTTGCTGGGAGAAATCCTATGGAGGCAGGAAAAATGGATGAAGGGCGTATTGAGCGGCAGTGTGATGTTGAAGAATGTAATAGAGGGGAGAATGTTAGGCAAACGAGGAAAGGGCAGCAGCATGATAGGGATGTTGAACGGGATGAAGGGAGGAAGGAAGTACACGGAGACGAAGAGGGACCTGATGTAGAGTAGGTTGCTGGATAGTTTTTTGTAAGGAGTCACAAAATATTTATTTGATAGTTGTCTCCATCCAAAGTTTATCTCAATCGGTAGATTACCTTATAATATATATATATGTATATATATATATATGTATATATATATATATGTATATATATATATATATATATATATATATATATATATATATATATATATATATATATATATATATATATATATATATATATATATATATATATCCACCAACCCTTTGACACCCCGCCCTGACAAATTTCCACGTATTTCCCCTACCTGCAATCGCCCCCGATGTAAAACATGTCTCCTAATCAGATCTGCTCCCCTCTTCCCACATCCCCTCATTGTCCCTTCACCCCGTTCCCACGCTAATTGCCTCTCAAAAAATATTATCTATCTTTTGTCGTGCAAACAATGCACCTCATTCTACATAGGCGAATGCATTACCCCCTTATCCATCCGAATGAACAATCACCGCTACTCATGTAATTCTGCTTCACTCTCTTCTCTTCCTATCCCTTTACACGCAAGTTCACACAACCTATCATTTAACGAATGCTTTTGCCTAACAGTTCTAGAATCCCTACCCGATTCAGCCACCAACATAGAGGTGAGAACTCGCGAATCCGCATACATCCTATATTTCCGATCCTTTAAAATTCCCACCCTTAACCGCCATCTTTAATTTCTTTCCCAACAGTCCCTAAACCTTCCGCCCCCCCTCCCCTCCCCAGGCACTCTTCCCTCAAAACCTCTCAGTCTGACCTGAAGAAGGCCTCGGAGTAGGCCGAAAGCTTAAATCATCTACAGTGTGAGTGTCCTTTTACGTGTTATCTGTTTTATTCTGTGTTCTATTGTGCCGTCCAAAAGTTATATTGCTCTCGTGAGTACTTCCGCATCATCGATATATATATATATATATATATGTATATATTCATATACATATACACACACACACATGGACGCGCCAGTACGTATTCAAACCAGCAGAATTGAATACTATAGGTAACTCATGTCTTGTACTTTGTGATTTTTTTATAGTTTTGTTTTCATGATAACTTAAAACTTCCCCTGCCTCTATTCGGTCAAATATGTATATGTACGCAGTTATTCAAGACCGAGCGGTATCTGTTTTAGCGTTTCTGCTTTTTGGAACGAATTTTCACAGGGAGAAGTTAAAATTGGCTTTTCTTAGTGCGAATCTTAGGATAATATATTAGGAGATATTACACAATACTAAGGGTCTCTATGAAACGTTATTTTCCAAGAAGGTGAGTGCCTACGACTCAATGTAAACAAAATTAAAAGCACGAAGTAAGTGGTGTTGAGTGGCAGAAGGGGATGATTTGTGGAGGACATCTGTCTTCCCAAGCTATAGTATGTGATCAAAGGTGAAAGCGCGGCATCGTTGGCAGAAGTTGAAAGAAAACACGGAACTTAAATTTTGTCTTCGGGAGAGGAATGTAATGGATAATTGTTTTCTCTTATTGTATTTCCCTTAGGCTGACAATGTTATTCAGCATTGGTAATAGCATAATTAAGGAACAAGCGCGGTTACTGTATATTTTTGCCAGTAGTAATACCAACCGGAATACTCAAAATTTTAAGTAAAAGTTGAATTTTAATATTCAATCCTTTTAGTAATGTGACTTTTTCCAATGCGTAGCTCGTACGTGTTTCCAATACGTAGCTAACGTACGTGGTAATATCATTTTCTGTCTCATTATTAAGAAAACATGCTCACTCAACAGCTAAAGCCGATGGTTTCAGATTCAGCTAATTGGAAATAGGATATTAATTGTTGAAGAATTTATGCTTAGGTATACATTGATTGGAGTAAAAATTTGTAGTGAACATATTGAAAATATATTCTGATCTCATCCAAGTCCATTTCCGTTATACGTTTTGCTTTACAATTCTTTTACCTTCACATGTCGCGCCTGAAAACAAACTTCACCCATTGTTTTTGTTTCAAATAACTATACCAACCATTACTTGCCAATATGCTACTTTAATGAGAAAATTATATAAAAAACCTTACTGACATCCTTATCCCACATAATGAAAAGAGAAACTTTATAATTCCACATGGATTTATTAGACGGACGACCTAGGTTTCGACGTGGCACGTCATCATCGTCACACGATGATGACGTGCCACGTCGAAACCTAGGTCGTCCGTTTAATAAATCTATGTGGAATTATAAAGTTTCTCTTTTCATTATGTTAAGTGGATTCCATGAAGTCACGCCCGAGACAACGAATTATCCTTATCCCACCTTCGGAAAACCTTACATGCTACCTGTAGTTAAATTTTAACTTTCCAAAAGACCAAGGCAGCTAGCTATATGCTCGAAATGATAAATCAAAACCCAAAACATGTCAGTTGCTATGCTTTAAAGCTAAATTCAGTGTTTTCAATTTCAACAATGATTAATAGCCATTGAGAAATTTTAGGAAATAGGACTTATAGGATGGGAGTAATATGCGTAATTACACTGATACATTCTCTTATGTTTTTCATGTGAGTGTAATGCGAACCTCTGGTAGCATTAATTATGGCAACCATCAAATGCACTGCAAAGTCAGTCTTGACGAATGTATGCACATTTTATTTTATTCCGGAAATGAACCTTGAATAATCGAGCATTTAGATGTGTATGTATTATCCAGGCCCACAAGTGAGAATGGGCGAGGGGCGGGAGGGAGAGGGGGGGGGCTAGGATTGAGGGTGGCGTATTTGTTTCGCAACCGCCTTAATCCCCTCCCCTCCCACTCCCCTGCCTTTCTCCTCTTGATTCTCCTCATTACAGTCTCATTCTGCTAATAAAGAGAGAGGCGCTCCCCCCCGCCTTTCGTTCTCATCCCAACCTTCACTTTCTCCCTCTCTCCTTCTCCTTCCGCCATTCATCCCCAGAAGAACCGAATCTCAGAATGGGCAGGCCGTACGGCAGGGGCGGGGGGACGGAGCTCCCAGCGTGGGCGGAGGGGTGGCGTCCCACGGGGGAAGGGGGTTGTGGAAGAGAGAGGGAGGGAAGCAGTGAATAGCGTGATGAAAGACTGGGCTGTCGGCGGCAGGTCTTTTTTAAGTGGCGGAGGAAGAGATGCTAAGGCGGGGGAGGAAGGAGGCGAGAAGGTTGAGGGGGGTAAATGAGTGGAGTGGGGAAAGACGGAGGGCGAGAGAATAGAAGGGAGCACAGTTTGGTCAAAAGGGAATTGGAAAAAAGGGAGAAGAGAAGGAGGAGGCTTTCGGGAATGAGATTTTTGGGGAAGTATAGAAGAAAGGACATTATTCAAAAGGAAAACTCGAGAGATGGAAGGAGTTAATGGTCCCTGAATGAAGAAGCGAAGGAGGGATTAGTTAAAAACCTCTCGATTTGGAGTTTAGTATTGCGTGGTTCGAATGCGCAAATACGAAGGAAGGAGGGTTGTACGCACGGAGACTGAATGTTATCGCGATCTGCTGGGAAGAGGCTGAAGAAATAGAAATGTCCTCGGAGATCAGAGTAGAGTTGACGAATGGATATGTGATCCAGCGGAGTAGGTGAAGAAGTTGTTGAGTTGAATACAAAGAATATAGAACATATTTCTTTTAGAATATGTAGAATGGATACCAGATGAGATGAAAGGGCTATGTTGAAGGATTGTGATCGCAGATTAAGCGCATTAGGACCCTCGTAGCTGGATGTAAACAATTAGAAAATGATGACTCGAATAGTGTAAGATATCACCTATAGTTACCGGGGTTAGACACATCCGAAGATCTGAAAATATTGTAATGCGCGGACCCAAAAGTGGTCAACTGTTAAACGGACCTAATATATACCTTATAACCAAACAACTCCCCACGTCTACATTACCTAAATTTGAACATTTATCCCTTCCTCCCGTCCCCCAACTGGACTTCAAAAGAAACCCCCTTGAGGTATCCCCGTGGAGGTTAACACACCTCCTTTCCCTCACCACACGTGCCATTGTCTAACCTCCTCCTACTTCTCCCTCCCTCTGCCCCAGGTTTCCCGGTCCTTTCCAGCACTCAATCCCTAGTACACCGTCCACGCTATTCCCTTCCCACTTCCCCTCCTCCAGTCTTGTACATGCCAATATAGTATACAAGATTCCGCAACATAACTGTAGTACTACCCCATTATGTTTTTTTTTCACCTGATGATGCTGTATGATGGTGAAACCATTGAAATGTGACAAATAGTAAATATGGAAATTCCATTTTTTTCTCATATTCTTAATGATTCTTTGAACTTAAGTTTAAACTTTATTGCCTCGAAGAACGATTAGATAATTTTTCTTGTATATTAAGGTTCGGTACCATTTTCAGTCTATTTTTAATTTTATTTAATTGAGAAAATGAAATAAGATGGGACGTTAATGGATTAGTGCCTTGAAACAGATAGTGAGAAAGGACTAATTACACAAATCTAATCTTCATGGTGACTACCGCTTGTACTAGTGAGTGTAGGCATTATATTTCAGGCCCCCCCTAGAGTTAATTTCGCACGGTAACTGTCCAATTAAGGAAATGATAACTAGGTGGAAATCATTTTGTTAATAAGATTTCACCGCACGGCTTTCTAGCAAAACCAGCAAAAATGTCATATCTGTCCAATGAACACAACTAGAAATTAGTGTTGTGATCTTGTTTTATTCTTTAATGGGTCACGAAATAAACCTTAATACCACCAAAACGTTTTCATCCCTAACATATTCTAATTTAATCATAGTATGGTAGGTTAAAAACATATCAAAATAATGATAAAAGAATTTTCCAGGCTTACTGAAAGTTTTTACTGTTTTTTTCATTACATGTACATATGATGCAATGTAATCAGTTAGTTTAAACCAATTCTGATTCAGGACGTCATTATTCCACTCAATTTGGTGTAACAATAAAAATAGACTCATGTGATTGGCTAAATCTTTTGCGGATCAACCAATTACACTAACGTTTGTGACCTACATCTTTTTTTTAGCTATATTCCTTTTACGGCGATGTCGATTGGAAAATACTGTTTTCTGGCATAACAGCGTGATCCAATTTTCCGTCCATGTATTCAAAATTTTTAAACGCGATAAAATGATTATTAACGAGACAGCGTGCAATATATGTACACCTTTAAAAGTAACATATCGTCAGTCACCAAGATCTTTTTGTCCCGAAAACCCGCAAAAAACCTGGAAACGGAAACTCTTCGACTCAGCTGTGGAAAGGGGCGATATTTTGTGGATGAGGATCGAAGGTTCGGATAGGAAAAAGTGAACGGTGGTGGATGATGGAAGGAGCCGTCGAGTTTTCGAGAGGATGGTGGAATCGGGATTAGGTGTTGATCCTTGGGTATTAAAAGCGGTATTCGGCCGGATAATCGCCGCTGATCCCCGCAGGGTGGGGGGGGGGAGGAAAGAGGGGAAGGGGGGCTTTGGGTTGGAGGGGCGGAGGGGGGTAAGCGTGGGAAAAAGAGCGAAGGCGTCGACGGGGGTGGGGCGTGGCGCGGAGGGCGGCGCGGTGGGACGAGAGTTTCGCTCTGGAGGAGAAGGGGAGCGGGTTGGCGGGGGAGGGAATACGTTGACGCGGGGATGAGCCCAAAAGTGGAAGTTTTCAGGGACCCGTGGAAGCGATTGTGCCTTGCTTTAAGTGCGGAATTCAGCCGCACTTCTCATCCCCATTCATTTGGACGGGAAGGGGGGAGGGGGTAGGACGGGGAGAAGACGGGCGGTATTGGGGGCACTTTTAGAGGTGGGTGAAGGGGCGTGAGCTTGTGCCTCCGCTCTCACATCCGAGAGCCTCATGCAAAGTGCCATTGCGCGCGAATGCGATTTCGCGAGCTCCATTTCCCTCCACCATCCTTCTCTTCCTCCCTTTGGCCACCCTTTGACCCACCCGTTGCCCTCCCTCTCATAGAAGATTCCCTTTGAACTGGTTATTTCGATTTCGAGCTGAAAACCTTTTCTGCGGCTCGCGATATTACCCAGCCTCCCCAATTCATCCTCATTGTCCCCAATACGGACATCAATGCCCTTCGCAGTTTAAAACTTAATCGAGTTCAACCTAGGCCCATGTAGGTAGGTTTTCGCGCCAATTCACTCTCCCGTTCGGGAATTACCTATGTTTACGACGTTTACGCCAGGAATTTGAGACCGCTTTCACGTTGACCACATTTATTCGACGTTCCGCAGAATTCGGACCGAGTCAGCCATGGGTGCGATGTCATTTTGGCAGTTTCATGCCATCAACTAATCCCTGGCGAAGCTGGTCAATTGAAGTGTCACATGCCTATCTTGTAACCGACATTAAAGGCAAACAGGAGAGGCAATGAGTGGGAAAATTTAATTCAACCGATTTAAAAAGAATTAAATACATTGTATCAAACGTCCGGTACACTGGGATGAATGGGAGAAATCACAAAACAACAACACAAAATGGAATTATCCCCATGCCTTTTGAAGTTGAAAATAGAGGAAAGACCAAAAAAGATATTCGGAGGAATTTTGATTAAAATTTTCGTTGAGTAATCCCTTAACTTCTGATGTGAAAGACTAATTTTATTAATTTAATTTTTATGTGCTTTGACTTGAGGCCATTTGTATTCAAGACCGAATACGTATAGTAATATATTTTCTCATGATATTGGCTGATTTTCACCGGCCACTAAAAATGCGCAATTCCCTCCTATCTTCAAACACACGAGTTGCGGCATTAACGTTGTAGGCTAAGAACTATGGTCTTATTATTTTTTTTAAGGAAAGGCCCGCTTGGCGAAAATTTCTTTTTCCAACAATGCCGGCGCATGAAAATCTAATAAGACACACAAAGCTCCTCCACCTTTGCCACGAAGTTACTCAAGGGGAACTTATCATTTTACGTCGGAACATTTGTTGAAACGTTAAAAGCAAACGGAAGCCAGGGCGATCGAGCGACGACGGATCGATTGAACATTTCCAGCCCCGTGCATCGCATATGCATGGACGGGCGTCGGAAGCTCCGGCTGCAAATCAGCCGCCCGCCGCGGCACAAGAAGGGACGACCCCCCAAACCTCCCCACTCGTAGAACCCCCACCGGACCCCTACACCCCTCCCGCCATGCTCCGTGCTCGTGTGCACTTCTCCTCCGAGAATATTTATAAACCGAAGATGGGTGTGTGTTTACCGCGGATTCATGCATGACTCCGCCGATAACCCCGGTCCACTATTCTCCGGCCGATATTCCCGAATTGCGATCCAATCTCCCCCTCCGCGACTCCGGAACGCCCCTCCCTAACCCTGAGGGGTTTCCCATGTGCATGGAATTTAACCGAGAGGGGTTCTCCGAGATGGGTCCCTCTCGACGGCCCCTCTTCCTGGTTGCCCGCAAGGCTTCTGTTGCGTGTTTCCAGTGACTTCCTCGACGCGGTTACGGACACACACACACACATACACACACACGTAACTCATCACGCAATGAGCCGCCGATGCTTGTTGAAACATAAATTGGAAGGAGCAACCGATTCGAGATAAGAGAAGCCGGTTGTGTGGGTGGGGTTATTAGCGAGTGGAGATGAGGAGATAGGAGACGGGAGTGGAAGAGGGAGAAAGGAAAGAAGAGAGATTAGAAGAGGGGAGGGTGAAACGGAGGAATTTATCGTGCATTTAATCGGTTGACTGGAAAACCACGGGATGCTAATATTCATAAATACCGATAGAACCGCTCAGTGTATCTTTTTGACACATTCTTCTCATAGCTAGTCCCGGATTCATGTGACTATTTTCTTCCATCTAACAGCATTTATTTCTTTATGCGCTACGTTGTGCATCCATTCTCGCTCGAATATTTTTACCGCAGTTATTAAATAATCGATACCATTAATTCATTCCTGATTTTCTTGCAAAATTATCCCGACTGGAACCCGCCACCTTGTTCTGGGTTGCATGCCTCTGCAATTTTTTTTATTTTTTACCAAATACACCGAGCAATTAAGAGAACGCTTAGCGGTGTGCGAAACATGTAAACTGGTCTATCATCGTTGCAATCGAGCTATTAAGATCATGTAACTTTTTGGATCAAACATTTTGGATGGAAAGCAGCCTTAGTGTCAAATTTCTCGCTCGTAACTTTCTTTTCCGGGAGAAATATAGAAATGAAGCAGAGAAAGAACGCGATGGTGTACACTGATAACGTTTCTCTCTTATTACAGAGTACAGTTTTGAGGGCCCCAGGTTTTCCAAAAACAAAGAGGGTATCGTTGCGTAGCCATGCCATTCCAAGCGTAACCGTGCCATTAGTATCCTATGCACTGCAGCTGTTGTCGATGTTATTATGCAACAATTAATATCTCATTCAATATCTTAAAAAGTCTTGTTAATGTCAAGTTAGAGTACATTTTTCATGGAAACCCTTAGCAATCGTTTTGCATTTATAATTGTAAGGCTACCGATTGACGAAAACTGAAGCTGTCTACTGAATAAATTTATTCCGACCTAAGTTCTTTGGTTTTTTTTTTGACCATTGAAAGCATGTTTCAAATTCACCTCATTACTCCAGGTTTTAAGTAATTTGTCAGTTAAACTTCAACTTTTTAACTAAAATTCCCTGCCTTAGACCTTGGAAAGGACTTCATCTTTCTTAAAAGTTAAACACTTATGTGTATTTTATTATTTTAAAAAATTACTTATGGGCATTATTTTATCTCAATAAAAAATAATAAACTTTTTTAATTCGATAGGTGTGTGCACTTCTCATTAAGGAATCAAATTTACAACTCCTTTTATAAATTCAAATCTCAATGTAATGGACCTCTCTATATTGCCCTCCTTTTAAAAGTCATTTCCTATTCCAAGTGTTGGGATGTGCTGCTTGCATTTCCTATATTTTCCCCAGAGAGGATGATTCCAACTGTATCTTGAAAATTCCTTTTCTGCCAACTGGAAACCAATTCAACTGAATCAGCCTCATTGGTTAGATCTAGGTCAAATGAGGAGGAGAATATTAGAGATTACATGTTCACGCTGGTCTTAGGTTATATGTATATATATATATATATATATATATATATATATATATATATATATATATATATATATATATATATATATATATTTATATGTAAATCCCCAATCAGAAATATATAAATAGAGAACACGGTAAAAGGACACACACTTCGGAAAGTATTAGCTTTCGGCCTTCAGCAGTCTGACCTGAAGAAGGCGGAAAGCTTTAACATTCTGAAATGTAAGTGTTCTTTTATCCATCATCGATATACATATATATATATATATATATATCGCGGGTCGCGGTGGTCTAGTGGGTAGAGCGTTGGACTACTGACCGGAGGGTCCCGGGTTCGATTCCCGGACAAGGCACTCTGGGCACCTGCAGCTCCACCCAAGCTAGTTGATTTTTCGGGTACCAGATCTTCCTGGGAAACCATAACCGGCACAGGGAAAGGAACTGGCCCCCCTACCCTGATGTGTGAATATTCACACGCCGTCGGGCTTGGTACATGGGTGAGCTCTACCATCACCTACTAAACCGACCTTCGGGTTGATTACTGTGTTTATGGTTTATATATATATATACACATAGATATCTTAAAGGAAATTCTCACGGATGAAAATAATAATTTAAACTGAGCAACGAGATAGCGCTAGTGAACAAAAAGACAGAGAAACGTAAAATAATGAAACTCACGATAAATACCATCATAGTTTTAAAAGGGGTTCCATTTATCGCAGTGGATTTCTTGAAGAGGAAATAGGGATATAATGGGAATGAATGAGTAATGTAATCCACATGGCAGCCATAGCAGTCCATAGGTATGAGTTCGTATGATTCGCTATTTAGGTTTCATTCATCTGTGTTTTGAAATAAATAATACAGTTAGTTACAAAGGAATGTGAATATTTTCAATGACTTTCATTCGTGAGTATGAAGCTTATAAGTATAATATCTATGTAATACATCACCTGAAATACTATGAGTGATGTTGTAAACAGAAGGACAAACGTTTTCCCGTAAAAACCCTTCTAATAAGAGGCCCTTTATGATTCCTCTCGCGCTTCGACTGGCGATGTTAATTATAATTCGAGGAGACGGCTTGGAGTTTGTTTCGTCAACACCCAAATGGTGATGAGTGCTCGCAGAAGACAACGCTTCCCGTTCTCTCTCGGGAAAATACCCGCCCTCACTGGGAGTTATCGCTCCTTGTTCTCGGCGGATCCTCCCTTCCGTGAACTCCCGCTCCGTGGATTGGCTTTCGGTAAACTCGGCGCCGTCAACCCAGACTCACCTCCCCTCCCACGCGGGTCCTCTAATTCGCCGAGGAGGCGATAAGACCTCCTGCGCGGTACGGAGTGAGATAAGAGCCCAAGTGAGACCTTCTTCCCTCATACATCCATTAGTCTCGCAATCAGAAGATTGGGGACTGCACGAGCCGCCAATTTTTCCCCAAACAAAACTAATCCCCTCACTGCCTCCATCCACCAATCCACTCCAAGCATTTGTCCCTTGGGCTTCCCCCAGGAATGATTTCTCCCCTCATTTTGTCCAAACTCTCCCGCTCGCTTATTGTTTTCCTTTCAATTGTGATCCTGAAAATTACATCCGTCCACTCTTGAACTATTAATCCATAAAAATCAATCAGTTACTGTGTGGTCTACCCTCATGAATGCCAAATGCACGCTGGGGCGTTGGCCTTCTATTTCATTTACGTGCATGTCCCCCTCCTCTACCTCTTTTCCACCCACGCGCTCCTTCTGAGTGGGCGGAAAACCTCTGAGGTTTGCGTGGGAGGACGGATTAGCCAAAAAATACGGAGCCGCAGTGATCCACGGCACATATATCGCCCCTTATCTTTGCATCGTCCTCTCTTCTCAAACGTCACCCGGGGGCCTTCCCTTTCCGTTCACTGGTACACACATACACGCCCAAACACAATAGGTTTTCGCATCACCTTTTCCTACCCCCGCCCCGCCCATCTCCATATCCCTCTCTCTCGCTCTCCCCACTTTTGTAGCACAACTCTTCCCTCCGATCCATGCCTAACCTCTCCTCTTTCCCTTCAAAATCCCACCGCTCTCCCCCCCCCCCAAAGCAAACTCTTCACTCAGCCCCCACAATCACAACCCACCCCCAGTCCTACCCTCCCCGACGACATCCACACACCCCTTCCCGGTCGGGATCATCTCCTTCTCGGACCATTTGCGATCTGAATCGATCTGAGAGTGAGTCGTCGGGGAATGGTGAATGGAGGGACGGTAGGGGTGCTCCTGGGGTGGGAAGCGGCGACCGGGACAGCCGCATCGCCGCGCCACCCGCCATGCCCTTCCGCCCCCCTTCCTCGCCCTCCTCCTCACCCCCATCCCCGACTAAAATCCCGTCCATCCCTCCACACATTCGCACTCTCCCTCCCTCGCTGCCTCCTCCAACCCCCTATCCCCGCTCTTTGGTGCTCTCTCTGGCGCCGCGTCCACGTTTGAAGCCGGGGTGCTGCCCACCTCTCTTCACTCCGCGTCTTCATCCTGGCAAAAGTCTGGTGCTCACCCACGCTGGGGATCCGATTCGAAAGGGTGAAAGATGAAGGGGAGGGATTTGCAGGCACCGTCCTGGTTATCACAATACTCGTGGGACACTTCGCGGAGTCTTTTTTGGCACCCGTATTCCCTCCTTACCGTCTCTGTGGCCAACCTAAACCATCCCAGGAGTGGAGGCAAATGTTTTTCCTTACGTTATATATTAAATTATATAGAGCATACATTTAGAGGTCCATACGTTCTATACTACTTCGAATTTTATTCATGTATTTTTCTTTTTAGTTTTGTCATATAGATATTTAATAAAGCAAAGCTTTCAAAACGGGATATTTATTTTTTTTATCATTTAATAGGATTAGAAAAGAAATCAGGAGTAATAAGTAATGAAAAAATTCTGTAAATTTGGTCGCAGGGATCGTGTGTTTTACGCCATAAAAAGGTTCAAAAATAGAATATGCCTAAATCGGTATTCTTGTCGTACCACTTTCTTCGTTGAAATATTGAACCATTGTTTTGAAAGTGACTTGGTGGTTACTCTCTCTTGAATGTTCGCCCTGTTTTCCGTGGTTGAGGTCCAGGATGTCAAAAACTACGACGTCCATACTAGAGCATACTCTTCAAGCATTTCCCTTTTCGTCGTGGGCAAAGAATGAATCCTGATTTTATGATATTACCGGTGACATACTTCCTTTTATTAATATCCTTCAAAACTAAAGCAAAATCTTGAGAAATTCCTTTGAAGGTGTTCCTTTTTTTATGCTTTCCCTCGAGGTAGCATTTTAAATATTTTTCGTATAAATCTGTCGCACACATCAACTAGATCAGGACGATAATTGAGGAATTAAGTAGTTAAAGGCTGATAAACACTGAGATTTCTGTTTGTGATTGATTGATTCTTGTTTGCGCTCCATTATAGCACTTAATTTTTTACTGCTCTTTCTTGAAATTTATTGTTATGTAGTTATATGTACTTTCTTCCAAAGAATCCCATGTGACTATATGATTTTTTAACATCGTAAGCACATATTTGTGTGGCGGTAGACGCCTACTTTTTCATCCAATATCTTCGTTCTCTGACGATTCATGGAAGACTGGATTAAATGCGAAGAGAAAAATATATTCGATGTTTTCAGGCTTAACTTTGTGGAAATCAATTATCACTGAAGTAAAAAAAAATAACAATGTATCTTCTCACCAAATATTTTATTAGGTACGACTAGTTTCAACGTATCGGCGTCATTCTCGGGTACAGGGTGGCCTAAGTATAACACAAATGCGTTGAAACTAGTCGTATCTCATAAAAGTTTTGGTGTAATATTTTCACTTCAGTGATGACGAGTGAATTTCTGCCCTTTCTATGTGATTTTTAGAAGCTGTATTCAGATTCAGCAGTCATTTTATCTAATTTAGCAAGAGATGGAGGGGATTTATTATCACCATTACGAATGAATGAGTATTTTGGGCGCAGAAATGACTAACTTAAAGTAAAAAATTACTTGCTTGTGTTTAATAGAAAAGTGTGTGTGTGTGTGTGTGTGTGTACGTAAGAACTCCCTCTCTGTGGATAGGGTTTATTGATCTGTATTTATACGTACACATATAGATACAGATTAGTTCGTAGATTATTACATCTTAATAAGGTAGGCTCAGTGGTTTTCTCCATGACACCAATCATTCAATATTTAAGATGAGTCCGTAATCTACCAATAAATGATCTGCCCAAAAAGTATCGTGAAACGTGGGAAATCTTTCAAATTCAAAATATTAACTAAGGGGTCCCATCAGGTTTCCGTGAATTCCAAATTGGACTGTTTTTAAAAAATACAACACTTATATTCGTGAGCTATAAATCTTTCTTCATGATAAATTCAAATCACCCGGTAAATTTCCACACTTCTTTTTCTTTAAATCCAGTTTTGTCACCTTGTGTCATTATCAAGCTGTCCTCATGTACCATTATAAACTATCAATCACTTTTATGACGGCACTCGGAGAAGAAATCATGCCCGTTTTAATAAATTATGTGTGGAATTTTAATGCGTAATTTTAATTATTCATAATGAACACAAAACCTCCGCCAAATAACGCCCGATACGATTTCTTACGCGTAATTACTATTTCGTTGATTTACGCCTGCATCGGTGTGAGGACCACAAAAATCCTGCAATCGTGCTCCTCAAATTTAGCGCAATGCGTACATTTGGCTATATTACCACAAGAGCCCCATAAACGTGGATAGGATAAGTACCAAAACACAAGTAAACATTCCTGACGAAACGGGCTCAGGACGCAAATTCCTAACGGTTTGCGCGGCGACGCTCACATAATTCAATGCCCCAGTGCGGCAGCTCAACCCGGTCTCGCCAAAGATGGCGAAGTAAATTTGGCTAATTTTTTGTTCTCGGAGTATTCAAAAGCCCCGTTCTGTCCTTTCTCCGCCCGATCTCCTCAACCCTTCTTCCTCTTCCATCCCCCACCAAAACACACCACCTCGCCGCCGGCCGGCGAATCGGGAAAAAGGATACAAAACGTGCAAATGTTCGCAAGGGGGATGAGGGGGAGGGGAAGTGAAAATAGCCTCCCCCCCCCCATACGGTTTAAGACTGGAGGGTCGGAGCGAGGGTGGGGGACCCAAAGAAGAAGCCAGGGAGGGAGGGGACCGTCGTCCTGAGTCCCGGAGGAGTCTCCATCATTGAGGAAGAACGTAATCTATTCTCCCCGCCCTCTCTTTTTCACTCTTTTCCCCTCTTAGCTCGGGCCCCTCCCTCTTTGTGTTCTCCTCCCCGCCCAAACCCCTCCCCGGCCCATCTCGTAACCTCCTCATTATCCTCAATCCACTCCCTCCACGGAAGGACCCGATCCTCCACACTCTTCTCATTCATTGGCTCTCTCCTCCCATGGAGATACTCTCACTTCATCCCCCTTGCCATATCCTCCTCGTACTCCACCCCCTCCATTCCGACACGCCCCCTTTCACGTCTATCCCCACGGCAAACCTCCCCTTTCCCCAACACCAGCGTCCCTCCTTCCCGAGTCTTTCGTCCCCGCTCCATCGCAATACATTTAGCCCTCTTTATACCACCCCATCCTGCTTCCTCTTTCCCAGTCCCCTTCCATCTGCCCCTTTTCTAGTCTTAATCCTTTGCCCCTAAGTCCGTCTCCGTATCCCCTCTATTCTCTTGGTGCTCTTACTCCGGGGAATAATCATGTGATGTTCCTTTCCAAGTTGCATTCGACACATTTTTCCTCCTCCCCTTCTACCCTCATTCAAGTTGAACTAGGTTTAACTTTCGTGCCACCCCAATATTTTTTTCTGGGTGACGGTGCAGTTGGTGTGTGAGATTAAGGGTATCGAATATCTTTGGTGAGGCAGCAGTTTTAGAGATTTAGATGTTGGACCACTTTTGAATTTTCTGGAAAATGCTGCATTTGTTTATTTTTATCGAGGGTGACGTGTGCTCCGTTTGCTTTTTTCGTGCTTGATATTTTCAAATTTTTATTTTGAGTTGGTCCACACTTTATTATACTCTTCTTCATGGTTGGCTGACAAGTAGAAAGTCATTGGATTGCATGTTGGAGATTGATCCAGACTGTTTATGTTTAAGCAATCGCGATCTCAAAAAAATACTTCCGCTAAATTTCGGTCATGTGGAAATGAGGCCAATTATCCAATCAGTCTTCCCTAATCCCCAGCTCCATGGGTTTGGGATTTCCCCTGTCCAACTCCTTACCATGTGACGTCGTCTGTCCCCACTTCTTTGACGAGCTTTCTAATTAGTCTCTTTTTTTGTCACTGCAGGCGGAATATAAAAGCAATGAGTTCAGTAAAGAATCGCCACTAAAGACCCTTACAGGATTAATGACTTTTGTATACAATAGAAAAAGTTATTTTAATGTCGTAATCATCCATTCTACTTTATCCCGTCCTGATGATATTAGGAATAATTTTTTGATTGAAATTTCCAGATAGTATACCTAAACGTGTGACATTTTTGGAGAACTAAAGTGAAAGTTATGTGTGAGAGGCATTGGATGAAGACATGTAAATGGAGGACAAGATGGCAAAATTACTGTAATCCTTAAGGAGTGGAGAGAATAGTTTAGATTTTAAATTACAAGAGTGGTCGTAGAGTAAAAGAACAGTAGAGCAGTTGAAGCAGGTTCACGGACTCTAATGGAACTTTGGATATATCTGGGGGGGGGGGGTTTAAAATTTGTGGGAAAACGTTATTTGAAAAATGAAGACAATCTAAGTTAGCAATGATCACGCAGAACTGATACGGAGATCTGCGGTTTAGATTCTGAAACGATGCGTAGGTAAATTGGACAATTCCTTGATTTTAGTGAGAGAATAATTTGAATGTGGAGGGAATTGAAAAAAGTAGCTGAATAGAGAGAGAAAGAGGCGAATAAGTAATTGTTATAAGTTCGTGGAAGAGAGATTGTTGATTGTAAAAAATCTAAGAAGACGATTGAGGTAGGTGTAAGAAGTAATAAAGATGTAAGAAATAATGGGAGGGTATTAAAAGATGTGATTATTGCAATGAATATTAGTTAAGGAGGAAAGAGAGAGTGAGCGAGAGTGGGATTAGACTAAGCAAAGAATTTGGGTGGCATAAACGGAGTTAAAGAGCAGAAGTTGGAGATAGTGTGTGGTAATGATTTCTCGTATATTGGACAGAAGTACTTTTGAAATATTTTCATAAACTGCATTAAACCTACATCTTATCCGTTAGACTACCTTTAATAATAACTCATGTACTGTATTTGCAACTTATTTCGTGTCATATCAGGTATTTATCGTGCCCATCAAATCAATAACTAACTTATAAACTAACTTATAAATAAAACTTATCAATAACTAAATTTTTTCTGATGTGTGCCCCTATTTTTTTGCAATATTTATTCTTTTAATGCCGAAAGACCACCAGAATGCCTGCTTTATCTAAGTAATTGGAACATGAGGCATATTCATTGCTTCCAACGAAATCAACTGACTATTCGAACTGGGTTGTTCTCCTTCCATCTGAGAGCTTAAGGCTCATTCAATGCAAGCGCAACTCAACCAGAAAATTATCAGCAATATTATTTGGCAGCTGCATTTTTACTACATCAAGGTCATATTTTCACATGAGCTTCAGCATTTACACAAGGGTGGTCTGAAAAGCTTCCGACCAAATAATGATACAAAACATTTTTTCTGAAATTTTCTGAGGTCGGAAACTATTTAGATCACCCACGTACTACTAACCAAAAGCCCAGGATCAGGGGGAATCTTGAAGCAGGCTAATTTTATCCGTGAAAATATTCTAGCAGGAAAACTGAGAGTAATCAAGTAGTCCAGATTAAAGAAATAAAAAATTAGGAAAATAATGAATGTAGAGAAAATATTTTACGTGATATGGCCACGTAAAACGTATTGCGGATAACAGTTCTCCAAAATAGGTGTGGAATCGGACCCTTACAATAATGAAAATTTGCGAATGACCTTCATGAAACTTGACAACGGAACTCAAGCAGCCATAGAAGTAAGAAGGTTGCAACAAAATGACTGAAAAAAAAGAGATCTACGGAGGCTGAGAATCTAGAATCGGTTAAAAAACATACGGCATCTTGAAAAGAGTTCGGGTAGTACCCTTGTTTAGCATAAATGTCACTGAGCCGGAGAAAGTGAACCCTTGCAATTAGTATCACGAGGACACGATCGTTTTTTTTTATATTATTATCGCGACCCATTTCCAACGAGGTTCCGCCGTATGTCTTACGTATCACGTGACCATTCGGCATATTTTTGTGATGAAGTGGGGAATATGCTCTCATATTTCGTTCCCCTTTTTCATACCCACACTCTTCCTCCTCCCATGAATCCGCGGGAACCCATAAATTCCATCCGTTTGGAAGACATTTCACGCCCGCGGAATCGCTAACAGTGAGTTTAAGATGCGGAAAATGCAAACATTCTCGAGAGGGAGCCCTAGGCGAAGCTGTCCCAAAATTGGCCGCCATTCAAGTCGAGCGGGGACAGGGGGGGGCAGGGGAGGGAGGGGCGGAAGGAGAAAGCTCTTTGGCATGGGGTCTTCCTCCCTCTCCCCATCGATAAATGTCACTTAAGGAAGCTTTAAGGGAAACTAATTAAAACCGATCCCGAACGGAAAAGATGGGGCCTCACCGTGGGTACGGAGTGTACCTTTCCTCTGGGGGTTCTGCTCGTCCCCCTCTCTTCCTCCGCACCACTACCCTCACCCCCGCCTCCCACTCCATCTTCGTTTCCCTCATCCCGGCTCGTGCGCCAGACTCCAATGGCCATAAAAGGAAGCGACACCGATGTCGGGGTTTAAGAATGATCGTGTTCGAGTGCTTCCTGTGTGTGTGTGTGTGTTCCACGAGGGAGGGAGAGAGGAAGGTCGTGCGCCCGATTCTAAATTCCAATCTTACCTCTTCCCTCCGACGCAGTGGCGTGAAATGACCGCGGGTCGTCGATCAGGCCCGAGAGGGAACTAAGGAAGAAAGATGAGCTCGCTAAGCCCTCGCAAGGGCTTTACCGCTATGCGACTTGGAACTGGAGCGCATAGCGGTAGTCTCCTGCGAGGGTTTCGCTATTTTGCAGATGGCACCCGAGGAGTTGTTTCAGAGGAGTCGAATGAAACTAAGCAAGCCCGCGAGAATTACTTGAAACGAGGGTAATTAATGAATGTTCACATATACATATATGTATGCATATATACTTATATATACGTGTGTGTATATATATATATATATATATATATAACTTTTGGACGGCACAATAGAACACAGAATAAAACAGATAACACGTAAAAGGACACTCACACTGTAGATGATTTGAGCTTTCGACCTACTCCGAGGCCTTCTTCAGGTCAGACCAATATATATATATATATATATATATATATATATATATATATATATATATATATATATATATATATATATATATATAAGGGGTTGCAAGCATTGCTGAGTGAATTGGAGATTCAGTGCGATAAATATGGGATGATAATCAATATTAATAAAACAAAGGTTATGCGATTTTCCAGAAAGAAAAAGGCTAAGCTAAATATTAAAATAGCCGGGGAAAGAATAGAGCAGGTAGAGCAGTTTACATATCTCGGAAGTATTTTGGACCAATACGGTCAAAGTGGTGGGGACGTAAGGAGAAGAATTGCTCGAGGCAAGGAGGCTTTCTCAAGGAGGAGGGAGTTGATGACGGGGACGTTGAGTAGGGATGATAAGACAAGACTCGTAAAAACTCTGATATGGAGCGTAGCTATGTACGGCGCGGAAGCGTGGTCACTGAAGCAGGAGGATAGACGTAGATTGGAGGCTTTTGAAATGTGGGTGTGAAAAAGAATGGAGAAGGTGAAATGGACCGAAAGGAAAACAAATGAGGAAGTACTCGAGATGGTGGGTGAGGAGAGGGGTTTGTTGAGAGAAATCCTATGGAGGCAGGAAAAATGGATGAAAGGCGTATTGAGCGGTAGTGGAATGTTGAAGAAGGTAATAGAGGGGAGAATGTTGGGCAAGCGAGATAAGGGCAGGAACAGGATAGGGATATTGGATGGGATGAAGGGAGGAAATAAGTACACCGAGATGAAGAGGGGCCTGATATAGATTAGTTTGATAGGTGGGGAGTCACAAAATGTTTATTTGATAGTTGTGTCCATCCAAAACCCTACCTTAAACGGTAGATTACCTAATAATAATAATATTCCTAATCAAATCATTGTGCCTCAATGTGTGTCCAATCCATCTGTTTATTCTTTGCCGTTGAGTTCTCCATATGGTTCTAACCTCTTCTGCTCTTCTATATACTTCCTCGTTCCTTACTTTGTCCATTTAATCTTCAGCATTCTCATCCAGCACCATGTTACATATTATATTTATATACATAGGAAAACGAGGAAAGGGCAGGAACAGGATAGGGATGTTGGACGGGATGAACGGAGGAAGGAAGTTCACAGAGATGAAGAGGGACCTGATGTAGTTTAGGTTGCTGGATTGGGTTTTGTTTGGAGTCACAAAATATTTTTTGGTAGTTATGTCCATTCAAAAACCTACCATAACCGGTAGATTATATAATAGTAATAATATATATATTCCACCAGTGTGATAGAAAATAGGTGAGAAGGATTAGACCACGAAAATATCCTTCTTTAATCTTAATTGCCCAGCGTTCCTTCACTGCAGCCGTTGCTAATTTACCAAATATAGTCCGGGTCATGACAGGTTTGAATCAGGCCCGCAATGTTTTCGACGATATGTGACCTTTGAATTTCTACTGAAATAATGCGTTCCTAATACTAAAAAGCTAATTTGCTGTCAGGTTTTTTGTCCAGCCAGCAATTCTTAATTCGAAACTACCTATGGCTTACCTATGCTTGCATAGACCTGATAGTAATCAGTCCGTGGTGATTTAATATTTCAAAAGACCAGATTAAAGACTCTCCATGTATGGGACATGTTGATCCCTGTTTCAGTGTAATTACTCGTAGTAGATTTGAATGAATTTGGAGAGTGCATCAATCAGCTCGATCACCCCACTCGGAAGTACGTCCATCAAGTAGGTTCCAGAATTTCGCAATCCTCTTTAGGCTATAATAGTTGAACTGTTAAGTGATTGATGTTTTCATTTGTAGTGGAAAATGAAATATGGATCTCTCAAAATAATTACCGCTACCGTTGATTTACAAATGAACCGGCTCCACTAAATGTTCCAGTGGGTGTTATGTCAAAAAAAGAAGAAGAAATTATATGATAAACGTTTTTTCATAGTCACTGAAGTTAATTAGATTGGGTTAAAATGGTATAATCGCACATATTCACATTTTTACATGCATTCGACATTGAAAATAAATTTTTCTTGAATTTTTAATCAATAGTATCTATTGTAAAATTAAAATCCATGATAGGTTTATCTACAACTCACGGAGAAACTTTAAATAAGGAGCAATTAATGAGTTAAAGTTGCAATTAATCCTTGTATTTGCATTCAATATTGGCATCTTTTTTGGATATTGTCAGATAAGCTTTATACATTATCATAAGATATTGATACAAGAATATTAATATCTGCCAAAATGTACCAAAGACTCCCATAATAGCTAAAAATAAGTTTTAATTGTTGCAAAGGAACCTTTTGCTGACTTAAGTTATTTTCCGTTGATTAATTGTAGAAAATACATTAATACTGTCATAATTTCAAGGATAGAAATATTTTTCATTGCATTTAACCAAGTGCCATGTTTCAATTTCTCCTATAAATCACCCTGACTGCTTTCATTTGCGCAGTCTGTGCAAAATACGCGGAATGATGCAAAATATGTACAGTTTTCCCTGTAACTAAAATGAACAAAATACGATTATTCGTCATAACACGTTCATATCATATTCATCCCCGTGAAGTGTGGAAATAATTTGAGAAATCATTTTTTTTCGCTTGTGGCACTGAATCGTATGGGTAAAAGAACATCCGTCGCATGGCGACGTAAATCATGTAATATGATTTTGAATACAATTTAAACTGTCCGAATTTAACCGCACTTTGAAACTGGTATCTCAGTTTCAGAGTGTCGGTTTATATTTCAAACTCAATGCTCTAACTTTTTGATGAAAACAGCAGAAGGGCATTGAAGGAATGACATATTTTACCAAGGCTTGCGTATGAGGTGGTTTTCACTGAAAAATAAGCATTTTCTCCCGGAATGGTCATTCTATTCCTTTCTTATTCCTATTCTATCGTATTTTATTATTTATTTTTAATATTATTATTTTATTTTCGTATTAACCCCGAATAAACGCTAAAACCTCTTCTAAGTCATGCTTACAAACACTCAGAAATAAAATTTACACCATGCTGGACAAATAATTGTGATTAGGTGAGGATTCTGTTTGTACCCCCGATCAAATTGTGTTCGCTTTTGCGACAAGAAATATAACGCCTGTAATTACGGCAACATGCACTGGATTTATGTTTTTTTTTAATTTTTATATAAGAGTGTGCCATCGCAAGTGAATAATATTGGACAGAGCATTGGGAGGAAAGTTAGATCCCCGAGAAGAAAGGATGACTAAAGGCGATTTCAATGAGTTTTTGTTTCAAGAGCTTCGAAAATCATGCGGGTAAGTTAGCCTACTTTCCTTCTTCGTAATTGGAAGCAGAAACTCGTTTTTAGTGCCTAAAGATGGAGTAGGTTAATACTCATGAGGAGGAATAATTTGCAGTCTTGGCGTTTCTTTTAAAACATATTAGCCTGCAAGAATATGGCTCGCCCTTGACCTGCTCCTTCGTGGATTGCGTTTCGTTTTCTAGATCACGTTATGCGGAGACTTGTTCTTTGGCTGCGTTAAGGCTATTTATGCATCGCGCTCTATCCTCTCTCTCCCCCTCTTCCACGTAAAGTCCAACAATATTATCCGTAGTTTTGGATGATAAGTTAGCAGTAATTATTCAGCTAATTGAAATATAAAAAAAACTGTCTAAGATGTTGGAGCGAATTGATTGCGATTAAAGTATCAAAAATGTTTCATTTTTAACCGTTTATAAATTCAAAATAAAAAACATGAGTTTAATCCTCAAACATTTTGATTCACGATCAAAATATATTGGAGTCGAATCAGGCAAAATTTTATGAGAACACATAGGCGAGACTGAAAATTTTATTTTATTTGAATGGCTTTCTTTTTTGTGGAAATTGCATTTTTAAAATTATATTTAGCACAGCGGCAATAAGATAGAGGTGAATATATGTAGAGGTAGATATAACTTTATGTCAATTTTTGGATAAATATTAAAAATTCAAAAGGAATAAGTTATTTCATCAAAGATAAAAGCAGCATGATGAAAGATACTTTTCCGCTTTGAATTTTTTTATGACGACCTAGGTTTCGTGACGGTGTAACATCTTCAGGTATCTTGTGTCATTTATTTATAAACGTAGCAGTTCGGCTTGAAGTACACAATGCCATAGTGGTTCAATATCGTTCTAGATACATCAGAATACGAAACCAATCTTTGGAAATTGCGTTCATATCTCGAGAGGATCTCCTTGGCATATTCTGCTGATTAATCAATACTGTAATCCTAAGGAGTAGGCACGAATCTCTCATATCGGTTTACTCTTTTCGAATTTCCCCTAGAAAAGATACGGTATACGAAGTTATGAATAATTAATAAGTATTTTTTTTTTAATCTTTCGCTACTATGCTCTAAATTTACTTACTGACTCCGGCTGGAATTTGGGTCAATTTTACTATGCTTGCACTGCATATGGTGGGATAGGGGAATTTTTACCAAGCTATTTTGTGATTACCCCAGTGTTATGAATAAGACCAAGTTCTTTGACTAAAGAAGATCGTTTTCTTATGCATATTTTTTTTTTCAATTCTAAGTTTTGCTTTGTTTTATTGGATATTCTTTTTTGATAAAAAAAATTATTACAGACACATCTTTTTGGAAACACGAGTTCATTTATCATGTAAATAATATCTTCGAAATTTCCTGTTCTTATGTAAATTAATTTTTTTATTCGCCCATGCCTACTACCACTGAAACTAACTATTTGGGAGGTATCCGAGGAATACTCAGGAAAAAACTATTAATAGTCTTTATCACCAATAAAGTATGGAAGAAATTCTCGCAAATGCTCGCTTTATGTTGTTTTTCGTGCGTAACCCCTAACGACCGTAATAACCATAATAACAGTAATCTTTGAGTGGCACATCAAAAGAAATCCTTTACCACGTTTTCAGGGTATCGTAATTGTTGCTCTTAAACCCCACGCCTCGGCGGAGATAAATTCATCGCGGAGACTCTTTAACTTTTTTGAAAGGCATAGCGATTAACAACACCAAGGCCTTCGCTGCCCCTCGAAAGAGTTCATAAAAATCTAAGGGTGAGGGAGGGCGAAGGTACATCTACATCCAAATCTACACAATACCCCGCAAGCCGTGGCAAGGACGTGTGGCAGGGGGTGGTAGGTCACCACCCATTCTACATACATTAACTCCATTTCTTCAACTGGAATCCCGCGATCCACCAAAAACCGCGTGAATAGGGGGCTGCCGAACATCAATCATAAAACATTCATATACATATAAGGAAATGGGAAGGGAACACACATAAAGGACGAACACAAGAGAGGTGGAGAAGGCGGATTCAGACAGACCACTAATGTAAAAATATTTTCCTCGACCGGGACTCCATTCTCCTCTTGTGTTTGTCTATTTCTCCTTCGGTGGGTGTAACAGCTCCCTAACGCCATCTCCTGGGCAGTGATTCGGAGCACTTTGGCGCTTTATAAGATCGTAGATTTCAGTGTAAAGTACATTTTCTCGATAGCTCAAGTGGTTAGAGCATCCGCCCGGCAAGTGGAGAGATCCGGTGTTCAAGTCTCGGTGGAGGAAAATATTTTTACATTAGTGGTCTGCCTGAATCCGCCCCCCCCCCACCTCTCTTGTGTTCGTCCTTTATGTGTGTTTCTTTCCCATTCCCTTATCTCTATTTTCTATGTGAATAAATATTTGTTCACCGTATGGCGGGATTTCGAGTTTGAATGTAAAATATATATATATATATACTACATATAGTATATATATATATATATTTGTAGTATATATATATATATATATATATACTACAAATATTACATGGTTAGCAGATATTCCTATAATTACACAAAGAGAGTAAGAAAATGCGTTGAAATAGGGCAGGCAACCATGTAATTCAGACGAATTAAAAGATACGGTAACCACGGCCGTAAGAATATTATGGGAAGAATCAACCCCAGTCACGCCAGAAACAGTTTTATTTATATGATGATGACCATAACGATACCTAAGTCGTAAATAAAATTTTCTATGTGGAACTGCGAAGTTGGTTAATTTTTAATTTCAAAAAGAAAGAATATTCTCTTTAGACACGGAGATAGAACATACTCTGCGTAACATGGCGTGGAAGGCCGATAATTTTTTAGAGAAGTAGTACCTAGAATTGTGGTGAATGACTTGGTCTGTACAACACTTTTCTGAAAAGATGTTATCCCCTAACGAAACTTAGGTCGCAAATAGAATTGTCTAGTTGGAAAAGCCAAGTTGCTTATTATGCAATTTTAGTTTGATTCTTCCCATAATGTAATCATGACACTTATTACCGGTTAGTATTCTACGGATTCCGGACAATGCGTGAATGCTGGAAGGGTTTTGACAACCAATCACACAAGCTTAGTGAAAGTGCTGGCAATTAATTGGAACCAAGATTCCTTTGACGCTGAGGGTGGCAAGTAAAATTTTTGCTATCTACATACATGCATTCATACATGTAAGGTAAAGGGGGGGAGGGTCGAGGAGGGTGCTGGGATAGGAGTGGAGTGAGGGAGGAGAGTTGAAAGAGCAGTCCTGGAGCTGAGAGTCATTTTAGAAAATTGGCGCGACACCTCTTTATAAAGACAAAACAGAAGGACCTCGGAGAATAATAGGTCAGTCCCCCGAGTTGATGTTGTTTTACGGGCGCTTCGTGAATTCAGGCAAAAGAAATATAAGGAGTGCGTCCCGCGTTGGCTTAGCATGGTGGTGAGGAGGGAGGATGGCACGGCGGCGAGGGAGGGTATGGGGCTTCGGGAGGCCTCCATGGGTGTAAAGGGACGTGTGGGGAGGTCTAGGGTAGTCGCCACGAGGATTGGGTGCGGGGTGACGCACCGCTTCACAATGCACAACCGACTAAGGCAGAGGGGTGGAAGCGAGCGAGCACTTTCTCGAAATGAGGGCCGCACAGCCAGTAACTCCACTGAATCGTGTCTGCTCCACAGATATTTCATCTACGTTTCCCCCATCACTGCACCCCGTGATTTTGTCCCATTTAATCCCCTGCGCTTTT